>CM053570.1:94992879-95087472 GCA_028646485.1 Cryptoprocta ferox
GCTTGCGCTGTCTCTGTCTCTCTCAAGAGAAAGAAAGAAACTTAAAAAAAAGATCACCACCTGAACACCCTTTCCATCGTCAGAATCCACAGAACAAGGAGAAGACCTCAGTGAGTTCTCACCTGCCCCCCTAGCCCCGCGTTGGGAGACTTCCTGCGCTGACTGGGGCAGATAAAGCCCCGGGAGTCACACCCAGAATTGCTTAGACTAGAGGTGTCACCTCTTCTGTCTCAGGGGGACTCTGACTTCCTACGTGCTTTTTCTGGGCAGCAACAACTCAGTTTTCCGGTTTCCTCCCAACCCCAGGGCTTGCACCGACCCAGTGGGAAACCTGGTCCCCAGCAGCTCCTAAGCTTTGTTAACATCGGGTGCTTATGTGGCTCTAGGGGGTCAGGACAGATACCCCAAGGGTCAACTGAGGCTTCAGCCTGGTTCTGCGCGGCCCAAAGCAAGCGCTCCGCCCACAGTCTGCAGGCTCCCTCTGAGGTTGGAGGTCCATCCCTGGGTTGCCCTTTGCAACCGAAAATGCTACAGATCCTCAGGACCCCTCCTTCAGACCAGCCCTCTGCCCCCTTCGGTCCCCGCCCCCACCTCAAACAGCCCTCCCCACCCAGCCAGGGTCATCGATTTTCAGGGTGGGGAGGGGCTTTGACTGCCTCTTGGCCTCTGCTGTCCTATGTGATGTTTTCATTTGACAGCAAGTTCATTATTGGTGACTGTGCCTTTAATCCTGCCTGCCCCTGGCCCCGCACCCCCCAGCACTGCAATCCTCAGGGGGACAGGAATGTCCCCCCCTCCCCCACGGAGATGGAATATGCCCGACCTCAAGCCTCCCTGGGGGCCTGGTATCGGCTCAGTCCCCAGCTCATCCCCCTCCTTGTCTGCTCCTGTTCTGTCCTCTGGTTCCGTGAGGGTGGCACCAAAGCAGGTGCTGTCACGCTCTGCCGCAGGGAGCATCAGGCACTCTCCCCGGTTTCACGGAGCCCCACGGGCCTCCTGTCGCCTCTCCTCAGTGAGACCCAGAAATACCTGCATGCCAGCTTCCTAGTGGACATTTCATTCATTCATTCATGCATTCATTCATTCATTCATTCAACAATATTGCGGGAGCCTCTACTATGAGCCAAGGCCTCTGCTCTCGTGGAAGTTACCCTTCTGAGGGACACGGCTGCCGCCTGTAACTGAAAGGAAGCAAAAGGACACTGAGGAGAATGACAGGGGAACCCAGACCCCCTCGGAGGCCTCTCAAAGCAGGTGGCCCTTGAGTGGTGCCTGAAGCTTGCAGTTGGGGGCGGGGGGCTCCAGGCAGGGCGCAGCAGGGACAGCTGTCCGTCGGCTGTCTCCAAAGCATCCAACACAAATGCTCAAAGCTGGATTTTAAAACCCGTGCTCTCCCCTGGCCCCCTCCCAGTTTCCCTGCGTTAGGAGGGGCCCTTGCATCCAGCCAACTGTGCACGCAAAAAGCCCAGAGGTCAACCCGGGCACCCATCTGCCCCCACCTCCCATAGCCAAGTCCTGTGGGGTGTCCCCAGCATCCGATGACCCATCCTGTTCTCACGGCATCTTCTCTCCGCTGAACCAGCAGCAGCCTCTGCTGGCTCCCTCCTTTCACTCCTTTCCTTTTAACGTTTATTTGAGAGAGAGAGAGAGAGAGAGAGAGAGAGAGAGGTTCAGAGTACAGGCGATCCGATGTAGGCTCTAAGCTGACAGCACAGAGCCCGATGCAGGGCTTGAACCCACAAACCATGAGATCACGACCTGAGCCAAAGTCGACACTTACCGACTGAGCCCCCCAGGCGCCCCCCTCATTCCATTCTTGTGCTCTTCCAACTCAGTCTTCCTATCCTGCTGAGCGACCCTTTAAAAATGCACATTTGCACCTTGGCTCCCTTGCGTGAATGTGGCACTGGCTTTCCCTTTGTTCTTAGGATGAAATCTAAATTCCCAAGTCTTTCACAGATGACCTGCTCTCCTCTCTCCTGGGCTCTTGCCACACTAACCTCTCAATTCCTTGCGAGCTGGCCCCAGGGCCTTTACATAAGCACTGACTCCTGCGTACAGTGCTCTCCATCTTGTCCTTAAGCTTCATGTCCGGCATCCTGACTATTCAACACTGGCGACACTGTGTTCCGTTACTTCACAGCCCTTCCCACTGCGAATGCGTGGACTGTACGCTTGTCTAGGCCGGCCTCCTGCTCTGGGCGGGCTCCCTGCAGCAGGGGCATCGCTGTTTTGCCCACCATCATAGCCCCAGTGCCTGGCACGGCCGTGCACATGCGAGGGGCACCATAATACTTATCGCGCAAATCTGGCCAGAGACAGAGGAATAGAGGGAAGAACGTGCTGTGGAAATCCTGGGTCCCTCTCCTCCATCACTGTGAATGGGGGGAGGCGCATAAACACAAAGCCAGCAAATGAGCACAATCCCACAGTGGCCCCAAAGCCAAGCTGGCTGTACCCCGGTGCCTTTCCCCATTTCCACCCCCAGCAGCGAAATGTCCTGAGTCGATACCACATAAAAACACTTCGCAGCTGTGTCCTCCGTGGTGGGGGCGGCTCGCCTCTGGTCACCTCCGGGAAGGGCCAGATGAACTAGGTCCTTCTGCTCCTGCTGCACGGAAGGGTCCCCGTGTCACACGACTTATTGGTAAGGGGGGGCGGGATGCTAGCGGTGGTTTCTGAAACTTTTTAAAAGATCAGCAGATTTTTCCTGACATCCAACTCATGTGCAGCCCCGCACATAAAGGGGGAGAGGGGTGCCGGGCACCCTGCCCCCCACCTTTCACCTACCCCCACGTTCTCCGTGCACAAATATTACAGAACTCCAACCCGATCATCTGCCCATCCCGCCATGTAAGCCGTCTGGTGACCGGGGGCAGGTTTGTAAAGAAAAGTCAGCTCAGGACTTTTGAAAGGAAAAAAAACCACAACCACCAGCGCAAACCTCACGATGACATAATTTTCTGTCCTTTCCAGAATGCAACCAGACAACGCACAGAAAATCCCGAAGTACAGAAGCCACAGGTCCCTACGGAGAGATTTCCAATGGCCCCAGTTACGAAAGCGGGTAGAGCGGACACGTCCTGGGCCCAGCAGGCCGGGAAATACATCTCTGGGCGGCTGGGAGCTCGCTCGACGGCATGCGGTGGGTGTGTGACGGGGCCAGGAGAGGAACAAATAAGAGTGACGAAGGGCTGGGTACAGAAAGACCCTGTTTCTTGTAAAAGCGTACGTATGTAGACACACACATATGGGGGAAAGATTGGGCCAGCACGTCAGCTGTGGGACCGTGGGGCACCGTCTCTCTTGCTCACCGCTATTTCCGGATTTTCTACAACGAACAGGTTTCCCCTTTGTAAGGAAACAACAGAAGGCGTCAGCGAGAACAATGCAGTGGGGCTGACTCTGCCGCAGCACAGGCCTGGGACCCCCGGGGTGAGGTGAGGGGACGCGGGGGACGCCGCACACGCTCCCTGCAGGGTGGTCGGTCACAGCCTCGGGCCAGGAGGACCCTTGGCGTCAGTGAACTCCAGGGTCTGTTTGAAGTCCCACCTGCCATCCCAGAGGGCCGGCTTCTGGGAGCACTGCCTGGCCCCGCCCACCCGGCCCCCACCACCCTGAATGCCCCCGGGAACCACCCCCTCCTTGGGGCTGCGCCTCTGTGTTGTGCCGTGGTCTGATCATCCCCTCCCGTTACTTTGGAGCGAAACACAGACCCAGCAGCCACCAGGCAGCCTGTACGTGTGAGCTCGTACATGTGACACTAAGGAGGTCCACTCCTGGGCCCTGTCCCTGGTCTCCTGGCTCTCCCTCTGTCCAGCACGGCCCTTTCAAGTGCTTTCTCCAGGCCCACCCTGCACCTGCCCAGGTTGGGCCTGAAGCTGGGTCTCCTCAGCTGGAGAGGCTGCGCACCCCCAGCGGCAGGTGCTGAGCCCAGCTGCTGGGATCGGGGCCGTTCCCAGTGGGCTCAGAACACAAAGTGTGTCGGCCCCGCAGAGCTGGGGTCAGGTTGGGGACCGCTGTTGGGTCAGGCTTTTCTGCGGAGATGCCCGAGCACATCCTGCTGGGGCCCTTGCTCGGTTCCCTGCCCAGCAAGCTTCCGGTCACCCGCCCTGTGCAGGCCTGGCCCGGGAGCTGGTCTGTTCAGATCCGAGCCTTCCGGGGACAGCATCGCACCCCTGCCAGAAGCCCCGGCCCCCCACCCCCCCTCAACACCATCCCACAGAGAGGAGCCAAATCACTTCCAGCTGCACCAGGACCCTTCCCCCAGGCCTGAGCCGCCCTGGCGAACAGAACAGACGAGACGGACTAAGGCGTATAGTTCAAAGGTTGGTATCTTTTTTGGTTTCCTTTTTTTTTTTTTTTTTTTTTTTGCTTTTGTAAAGAAAAATAAGGTTGTGTTTTTCGTTTGAAACAAAACGTTAAGTAAGCCCCCCTCCCCGCTCGGCCTCTCCCCTGCCCTTTCGGGGCCCCCGGGACCTCCGGGCTTGGGCAGGAGGGGCCGAGGAGGGGAGAGTGTGTCGGGGGTTCCTCAGAGCCACAGAGGAAGGGTACTTGGGAATGGAGTTTGGCTTCGTTAGGCAAAAAATAAAATTTAAAAACCTGACACGCGTGCCCACTGTACAAATGGGGGCCAAGGAGCACCGTCTCCAAGTTGGGACCATCTCTGGCAGTTGGACTCAGGGTCCTGGTGCGGCCCCCCGGCCCCCCACCCCCCGTGTCCTGGGGTGGGAGGCAGGGCGGGAAACAGCTCTCCGGACAGGAGTGGGGGGAAGAGGAGCGAGGGAAAGTCAGAGCGACTCCTTCCCCACGTGGTAAAAAAAATTACTAAAAAAGCACCCAAGGCTTAAAAAAACGAAACCTCCCTGGCAGGGAGAACGGGCGGCATCCTGCGTCCCAGCAGAATGCCTTCCCTGGCAAAAATGTGTAGAAAAATAAAATTAAACTTTATCCCTGAATGATAAAGACCGTTCCTCATGCCCTCACCACCACCACTCCGTCCCCCCAGCCGCCAAGTCTCAGAAGTCAGCGAGATGGCCAATTCCTCTGCGGCTGCACGGGCACGTGTGAGAGTGTGAGACACACGCGGCCCGTACGCATGTGTGAGGCCCCGGGCGGTGGGGGGCTGGGGGGCTCGGACGGCCACACGCACACACACACTCATTCCTCACAGCAGTGGAGGGGGGGGTCCCTGTGCCAGACGGAGGGCCCTCCTCCCTCCTCTCGGGGGCAGGAAGGGACCCCGGCGCGGGGTTGGGGGGGGCGGCAAGGCTGTAGGAGCAGGTGGCAGGGCCCGAGGGGGGTGGGGTGGGAAAGAAAGCCAGCCCGGGGGGCCTGGAAACAGGGGCCACACTGAGCCCACGGAGGCAGCGGAACAAAAGGGAGGAACGTAGGGTCTCAGGGGCCGAGAGGGGCCAGGCTGCAGCCGGGGACTGGTCTCCCCGGGGCCCTGCAGGCTGTTCTGGGCCTGTCCGGCAGTGCAGGCTGGGGACTCAGCCTGGCCCCCGTGGGCCGTGCGTGACGGAGGGGCCCAGAAGCACAGGCCTGGCAACGGGGCAGGGCGGGCCCTGGGTAGTGTCCTCGGGGTAACGGGCTGCTGCCCGGGAAGGTACCGAGAGGTAATAAAATAGGGGCACGAGCAGGCAGAAGGGAGGCTGGCCGGGGACAGGGTGCGCTTACACTGAAACTCTGAGGGGCCCTGGGCCGGGGGCTCCTGGGACCCGCCTGCCCACCCAGGAGAGCCAGGGGCCTGACAGAATGGGGGGAGACACGGGCAGGTGGTGCCCGTCCTCAAGGGATCTGTTCTTCACCGGGCAGGGGCGAGAGCGATGACATGGGCCATCCCTCCGACCCCCCACCCGGGGAAGCCGAGGCAGCTGCACGGGGACGGGGAGGTACAGTACGAGATGCGGTCACAGCCCGCAGCACAGGGTCCGGAGGCGGCCGCCTCCTGCTGTAGCTACAGTAGTGGCACTCCAGCCGGGCGGGCCGGGCAGCAGGGAGGGGGCCCCGTGCCCCGCAGTCCCCCAGGGATCCCTGGCTTCAGGATCAGGGTCAGCACCAAACACAACTGATGTCAGCCAAGGAGACGGGCAGGGAGGAGAGTGACCCCGCGGACACGCTCAGCCCTGCGGTCGGCCAGGTGAGGAGCCGGGGTCCCGAAGGCGGGACCGGCCCAGCAAGGTCAAAGGCCCTGGAGAGGATGGCGGAGCCCCGCACGAGGGCCCTGACGCCGGCAGTGGTGGGAGCAGCATGCACCTGGTGTCTCCGAGACCCGCTGGGCGCCGGGGGGCCGCGGCCCGCAGGTCAGCGCAGGACCTGGTACAGGTAGGCCGAGGTGAAGAGAACGTTGGCGGCCAAGCTCACGGCCAGGAGGCCCCGGACCAGGGAGGGCCCAACACGACCTTTGAGAGAGAGAGAGAGAGAGGGAGAGAAAGAGAGAGAGAGACAGTGAAGAGACCCTGTTAAAGGGTCCCTGTGCAGCGGACCACCGGCCCAGCCCACCGGAAATGCAGCTGCGGGCCCTCCTGGCCCAGAAAGACCCCTGAAGGTAGGGACAGCGGGTCAAGTCCTGCCTCCCAGAAGGCACCTCGTTTCCTGAGCCCGTGCCACCAGGCGAGTACTGGGTACGCTGCACCTGTACCCCATGAGGGGGCCCGGGGGCATGACCCCCACTTTACAGGCAGGAAACAGACGCTCTAGAGGAGCGGTACCCTGCCCGGGCTCCCAGACCGGGGTCCGCGCCCCAGGTCTGCGCTCTGGGGGCGGCGCCTACGTCCAGCCAGCTCCAAAGACGGAGACCCATCTTTGCAGGAAGACGCCCCTCGTGACCGTCCGTCCAGCCGGCGTCCTCCCCGACCCTGTGCCGGCAGACAGAGGTGCCACCGCCCACACGGGCCAATGGGTACCCGAAATGCGGCCGGAAGGGCGGAGGAAGGAGCTCGGTTTTTCCTGTTATGAAACGCTCATTCTGTTCAACGTAGACAGCGCCCTGCGGCCTCCTGCGGAAAGGGGGCCCTGACCCCAGGGTGGGCAGGTGGCGCGCCGGGTGGTAGCTGGACCCAGAAGGCGCTGGGTGGGTTATCTGACTGTCCTCCGTCACTCGACGGCCCTGGAGGGCTTGCTCTCTCAGGGTCCCAGACGGACCAGGCAGGAGGTGCCGGCGGCTGCGGACCCGTAGCCCCGCCCCCCTCCCAGTCGGAGCACAGACCTTTCCAGGCGGCGGCCTCCTCCACGCACCCCTGCGTGGTGGTGTCCACTACGCAGGTGGATGACTGAGAGGAGTCGTCCTCTTTCTTGATGGACCGGCCGCTACAGGCACTGCCTCTTTCTGGCACCGACCTCATGTCTGCAGAGAGAGGGGGAGTCTCAGGGGGTGCTCACGGCTCACCTCCAGGGACAGCCATGGGCCAGCTCCACCTCCGATCCCAGGACAGTCCTCGGATGCGGCCAGCCGTGCTCGTCCCAGCCCGCTTGCCCTACGCCGGGGCAAGGGGACGCTGGGTCCTCGCTCCTACCCCGGCTGCGTGGCTGCCGTGAAGGGCGCTGGTTACAGATCAGCAGCTGCGAACTCCGTCGCCAACAGGCGCTGGCGGACGGCGGCCACGAGGGAGGCTTCTGGAGGTGGGGCACAGGGTGGCAGAGGCTGGGCGTGGCCGCCTGTCTGGCCAGAATTCAGACCCGCTGTGGCCAGACCCTCCGACATTGTGTGAGACCCAGGAAATCCACACGCTCACGTGAAAGTTCGAAATTTTAAAGGTGGAGGCCTCATTTTAAAAACTGAAAAACACGGGACGCCTGAGCGGCTCAGTCGGTTGAGCGTCTGACTTCAGCTCAGGTCATGATCTCCTGGTCCTTGAGTTCAAGCCCCGCGTCGGGCTCTGTGCTGGCAGCTCAGAGCCTGGAGCCTGCTTCGGATTCTGTGTCTCCCTCTCTCCCTGCCCCTCCCCTGCTCATTCTCTGTCTC
Organism: Cryptoprocta ferox; assembly: GCA_028646485.1. NCBI lineage: Eukaryota > Metazoa > Chordata > Mammalia > Carnivora > Eupleridae > Cryptoprocta > Cryptoprocta ferox. The sequence continues at coordinate 95,000,846 of CM053570.1, forward strand.
TCTCTCTCAAAAATAAACATTAAAAAAATTAAAAAAACAAACAAACTGAAAAACGCTTTACAGAACAGCACCGTGTGAGCAAGACAAAAACATCTGGGACCAGACAAATGCAGCCTAGCTGGGTGCGATGTGCTTTTTATCCATCCCAAGGAACAAAGGACCTTCAAGGTCAACTGCCATCGAAGAAAATAAAATCGGCCAATGGAGAGCCATGTCCTGGAGGGTTCAAGGTCACCAGAAGCCAGGCCAGAGCGTCTGGAGCTTGGGAGAGCAGCTGCACACGCTCGGGTAAGAGCAAGGACCCGCCCTGTGCGGCCGCCTGCAGGGCTGTCCCAACGCTGTCACGGCCCCCGCTGGGCTCTCCCGCCTCCTGGGAGGGCGGTGTCGTACCCACAGTGAGCTTCGTGTCCTGCGCAGGCGATCGCTGCGACACCTGGGGCGGCTCGATGGGGAAGAGGCTGCCGTTGTGGGGCGAGTGTTCGTCGGAGCTGCTGGGGGTGCTGGGGCCCTCCCCGGGGGGCGACGGGAACAGCAGCAGCTTCTGCCCCTTCAGGTTGAGCCGGGCCGGGCTGATGAGGGGCCTGCGGTGGCGCAGAGAGCCCGAGCTGGAGGCCACGGAGCCGGCCACGGAAGGCGCCGGGGAAGGGAGGGGGGACGAGGCGCAGCATCCCGACAGGAGGGAGAAGTAATCTGAGAGAGGGAGGATGACAGAAACGACGTGTGGTCAGAACGGAAACAAGGCGTGACTGTTTGCCGCGGGCACAGCGACCCCCCTGCTAAGGCTGTTCGGTTCCCGGTGCTTCTCCTCTGTTAACCCGAGAAAGATGAGGCTGTACCAAGACTTGGGGGACAGAGGGAAGCCTGCCAGGAGCTGAGGGAGGGGAGAGGATCACACACCCCTAGCCACGGCCCCCCGCCCTCTGAGGGCAACTCCTGACTTAACTAAGGTCAGCTACCCCAAGCGCTGATGGGGGATCCCGAGCGTGGCCTCCGTCAGTCATCACCGATAAGGGCGACTGCATGAGCGCTAATCTAAGAAACCGCCATGCCCGTTTCACAGAAGAGGAAACTGAGGCACAGGCCTGCTGGTCGTTTGCCCAGGGCTGCAGTGGTGGGAGGCACAGGACTGAGACTTGACCACGGAACCCCGTGGGACTCCCAAGCTCGAGTTTAACCAGTCTGCCGTCCCGTCGCACACAGTGCCCTGGAAAGCCGGGCCCATGCATCCCCGCCCTCCTTACCTGGAACAGGAACCTCTCCAGATCGGGACCCCTGAGACGGTGGGCGGCTCCCGCTGAACAGATAGCCTGAGTCTGGAAAGAGAAGGGGGGCATGTCAGGCCCGTGGCGATGACGGCCACCCGCCCTCTCCATCTTCCAGTCCCTGTTCCGCTGGCATCCAGCCTTTGTCCCTTGGGCCGAGCTTTCTCGAAAACACAAGCTCTCAACCGACTCTCCCTGAACTCCTGTCTGAGACCCGCTCGGCCTGCTCTCATTTCAGGGACCCCCCCTTGCCCCCCCCCATAGCCTGCTATTTCTGGGGTCCTGCCCCTCCACTGTCCTGTGCCTGCCGACCTGTGCCGCCCCTCAGGGGACACTGAACACGCTGCTCTTCCTCAGCCAAGGGCACCCCGAGGGCAGTGACCACACCCCACGTATCCAGTGCTCCCCCAGCGCTTAGCTGGGAGCGGACTGTGGAAAGATCCGGCGACCACCGGGTGCCGCCACAAGCGCCTGCTGCTCCACCCGCCTTGGGGTTCTGAGGGTCCCTCGGTCACAGCACACTGCCTGTCCCCCTTCCCTCCCCTTCCCCCCACAGGGCCCCGGGACACAGATCCAGGCCAACCCATGTGTCTCGGTAGGGGTGGCCATGGGGCCCAGGCACAGAGTCCTTTCTAGAAGCTGTTGTATGGGTGCTAGGAGATCAGCCGTAGGGACGCAGGGATGAGGCCTGCAGCAGTGGGGTGCAGGGGTGGGTAGGGCGAGAACGAGAGACACAGGAAACTAGAGCCTGGCCCGGCGCCGGGGCCCCGGACCACCAGTGCCTCCTAGGTATACTGGAGCCAAGGAGCTGCCGAAACTCTTCCTTGAGGCCCCCAGCAGTGGCCGTTCCAAGGCCAGCCTGCGTCCACAGACGTGCTCTGCCGCCCTCAGGGCGGGGCCCCTCCTGAGCCCCAGGCCTCACAGGACCTCAGGGAGACCTCGGTCATCCTTGGCCGCCGAGATGCCACCCACCCCTCCCCAGGGGCCTGAAATGGAAGCCCCTCTCAGCTCAGCCGCCCTGGCTGGGGAGCATGGAGAGTCCTCCCAGGAGGGTTGGGCCCAGGGCAGGGCTGCTCCTGACACCTCCCCACAGTCTACGAGAGCCACCGGGGACAGAGGAGGACGTCCCTGCTTAGGGGGGAAAGGAAAACCACCCTACTGTCAACTCGGGGTACAAGCAAAATGGCCTTTTGACCGCCTGGGAGGGGCTAAGCCGCGGGCGTTGCTGTTACCGGTATTCTCACCCCATACTAAGGCCGTGTTTGCTGAGGGCCTTGTTCTCGAAGCTTCCCTGATACCATGCCTACCTCAGCCTGAGGCACAGCCGTCCACATTAGACCCTCGCAGGGTCACGGGCTCGGGGCCTGCCAGGCTGCTCCCAGCTGCTGGCTCCGGACACGTGGCTGCCCGCACCAGGGGCTCACAACCACCTCACGATGTGCGTATTATCACCGAGCCCGGCCTACAGATGGGCAAGGCTGAGCTCCCCTCATTTGGCCTGCGTCAGACCGGCAGCTGGTGGGCTTCTCTCCAGAGGGAGGGGCGGTGGCGGCATGCCTCAGTTTCTCAGCCCTGCATTTGCTCCACAGGAACGGGAGGAGCAAGGAGGTGCCTCTCAGAGGCTCAGTCCCTGCCTTTCACCCTGTGGGGCATTCACTGGTCTTTTTTTTTTTTTTTTTTAAAGTAGGCTCCACATTCAACGTGGGACTTGAACTCACGACCCTGAGATCAAGAGTTGTGTGCTCTACTGACTGAGCCAGCCAGGCGCCCCAGTCCTTTCATTTTTTTTTTTTTTAATGTTTATATCTGAGGGAGAGAGCGCACGAGCAGGGGAGGGACAAAGAAAGAGAGGGAGACACAGAATCCGAAGCAGGCTCCAGGCTCTGAGCTGTCAGCACAGCGCCTGACGTGGGGCTCGAACTCACAAACCATGAGATCTGACCTGAGCTGTGAAGTCGGATGCTCAACCGAGCCCCCCAGGCGCCCCTCAGTTTTTAAAGAGCGAAAAAACAAGGGGCGTCTGGGTGGCTTCGTCGGTTAAGCGTCTGACTCTTGATTTTGGCTCAGGTCATGGTCTTGAGGTTCGTGAGTTTGAGCCCTGTCTCAGGCTCTCTGTGCTGATAGCGTGGAGCCTGCTTGGATTCTCTCTCTCTGCCTCTCCCCTGCTCATGCTGTTTCTCAAAATAAATAAACATTAAAAAAAAAAAACTTTATATAAAGAGCAAAACAAGAGGCACCTGTCTCCCCAAGAGGGCCATCTGGGGGCTCCGGCAGGATCTCAACCCAGCTGGTCCCAGAGGCCTGGGAGCTTGGGCCCCTCTAGCCCCACCCCCACCCCCACCTGAAGGCCTGATGGAGAGTTCTAGAGAACACTCTGGGGGAAGGGCTCAGCTGCTGGGCCTCCCGGGTTCCCATATCCAGGGAGTTCCACAGTCCCCCCACATCCCCAGAGGTTGCTCGCAAAGAGCCCACAGAGGCCCCACCAGCTCCGGGGCCACAGGCAGGACGAGGAACTCCCCCAGCAACCAGTTCACATCTGGTTACACAGAACTATCTGGAGTCCAGGCATCTGTGCTCAGGGCAATCACACCTTCGATCCGACCCACCACCTGAACCGCTCCTCCTGCGGTGTGAACCACCCCCTACCTGGGAGGCCGCTGGCCTGCACGCCACGGGGCCAGGAGCCTGAGCTCGGGAGCCACAGGACTGGGCATAAATCCCAGCTCCAAGCTGCAGCGGACCCTGGGCAAGTCACAGGGGAGAGACGGAAGCTCAGAGGGGCATCTGACTGGAGCTGAAGCCCCTACCTGGCAGAGCTGCCGAGGGGCTAAAATGAGACCCTGACCACAGGTCACCAAGCTCATTTTTTGTTTTTAAATGAGAGAGAGAGAGAGAGAGAGAGAGGGAGAGAGAGAGAGAGAAACAGAGCCTGAGTGGGGGAAGGACAGAGAGAGAGGGAGACACAGAGTCCAAAGCAGGCTCCAGGCTCCTCGCTGTCGGCACAGAGCCCAATGCGGGGCTCGAACCCACGAACCGTGAGATCACAGCCTGAGCCGAAGTCAGATGCTTAACCGACTGAGCCCCCCAGGCGCCCCTACGAAGCCCGGTTTAACCAACATGCCGCCCACATTCTTGGAGGCTGGGATACTGCCTCGTATCCCAGTGGCTTCCCACCCCCAAAGCTGCCACCCAGGGAGCCAGGCCCCAAGACACACCCCAGTCTGACCAGGTGGCTTCCCAAAGAGTGAAGGGTGATGAGGAGGAAAAACTGGATGTTAACTTATCACTGACTTCCCAGGAAGATCCCGCTAGAAAAGGTGAAGGAGGAGACAAAGTCTCTTGTGACAGGACCAGGTCTCAGTCACGCCAGAGCCCACGTGCAGCACGCGCTCAATAAAGGCGGCCGATCTGACACAAAAAGGCCAAGGGCAAACCTCCCAGCCCCCAAGGTCTCCAAACGCCGGCAATGATGATAACAGAATGGTGGTTAAGAGACCGCCCCCAACGTGCGTGGACACGAACCGGGTGCCCGCGGCCCTTCTGGGTACTCCACCTGCACCACCTCGTTCGACCCGAACACCCACAGGCAGGTTCTACTGCTCCCAGTACTCTCATTTTCTTTGGGGGAAACTGAGGCTCACAGCGGTGAAGACCCTTGACTCCAGGCAGCTAGAGAGAGGACGCACCGGGATTTGATCCCCAGCTCTGCCCGTCTCTACAGCACGAACTCTACCTGCCCTTGCGCCCCCTCCCCACCCCTGTGCCCACCCGCCCCCTGCCTGCCCACGCCGGAGCGCCTCTTACCTGCCCGAGTCAGAGAGGGTATAGTTCCCAGCGAGAGGGCCCGGCTGAGGCGGCCTGGCAGTGAGGAGGGCGAGGCCCGTCGAGGGGACCGGAACAGCTGCTGGCTGGCGAGCGGCAGGAAGCCGGGCGGCGCGGGGATGAACAGGGCCGGTGGCGGGCCGGTGGCGCGCGGGCAGGGCATGGCCAGGCCGGGGCCGGTGGGGAAAAGGCCGGCCGAGTCTCTCGGGAAATACCTGCAAGAGCCCGTCGGGCACGGGAGAGAGAGGAGGGTCAGCCCCGGGGGGGCCCTGGGGGCGGCCTCCACACAGGTCCCGTCCCCTCTCCCCTGGTGCCAGGTGGGGCCGGAGTCGGGGTCCCAGGGAGGCGTGCGTTAGTTGAAGCAGAGGAGCAGTCCGACCGCATTCACGCCGTTAGGAGCGGGTGGCTGGGAGGTGCCAGCGTGACCCACCCCTCCGTGCATGCCCCCTCGGGTCCCCCTCAGCCTCACAGCAAACTAGCTCCACTACGAGTCTCGGGATTAAAGTGACACTGTCGCCCTTGCCAACCTCACGCCGACCCTTCGCCCTGAAGCAAAAATGCCCAACCCCGCGCCAGGCGCTCAAGAAAGGCCGGACCTCGGGGTCCCCCTCGCCACTCTGTGCTCCGCGCCCAGAGCCTCCTGGACGGGCTGGCTGAGCTCAGGGCACCCCCCCCCTCCACCGCCCGCTCCCCGGGGCTGGACTCCGGGAACCCCACTGCTGCTCTGTGGTCTGGGACACTGTCTAAAGCCCCTTGAGGAGCGGAAGCGGGGGGCAGCCAGGCTTGGGACTCCCCGGGGAAGAGCTCTTGTGGGACACAAGCCTGACTCCGGCTTAGAGAAGACCCGTCAACAATCGCAAGGCTGCCCCAAAAGACGGAAGGTGACAGTGTCTCTTTAACTCGAGAATGGGACAAATCACACAATGGGACCTGGTGGCCCCAAAAGCCAGAATGTCAACCATGCTTCTGATTAAGGCAACCGATTATAGAGGGTGGGGGAGGGGCGGAGGCAGTTAATACATTAGTCCGCCGTCTGGACGCAGCTGGGGGAGGTCCAGCCTTACCTCGGCGCCAAGGGACAATGGGGGCCATGGACAATGTGCTGACGGATGGGCAGGCTGGCTCAGGCCCTGCGGCAGAGCCGGGGGCCTAAGGGACCCGCCCCGTGCCGATCACGACCACGCGCTCAGGGCGCTGTTAGCCAAACTACGCTCCGCTGAGTTGCCCGCTACTTCTCGTCCTCGCCCCCCCTTAAACACCCCTTACTACGGGGCAAGTGTGGGGTCTGCTCTTGCCCTCCTCAAGGATCATGGGACCTTTTTAATGCCTTCCAGGAGCAGCAGGAGGCCCTCTGGATATCAGAACCAAGTGGGCAGGGCCCTGCATTGGGGGGCCATGGGGAAATCGAGGCAGGAACTCATCAAGCCAATCGCCAGAAGGGTCTGGACAACTCCAGGCTGGACTCGCCCACACTCCACGTGCCGACTGGTCCTGCCCAAGCCTGTCTGACACCCACCTCCCCGCCCCCACAACAGCTGAGAAAGGTTCTGCCTCTACAGAGAACAGGGTTTTGTGTTGTCATTCGTAGAGCTGTGACGCTGTTTGGCAGAATGGTGCCACCACCTTGGGGATTAGCTGGAGGCGGGAGGGACACTTGACTCACTGCGGGGACAGTGAAGATGGCCTGGGACCTCTGGCCAGCTTGCTCTGATCACGTGTGAAGCTCTGTCCCCTGCCGGGGCCTGCACCTCCCCGAGGACCCAAGGGGGGCAGGGCACACCAACGCCCGTCGGGACAGGCAGCGGGACCCTGCGCTGGGCTTCCTGCGCCCGCCCCCACCGCAGGGCCCACAGCCCACCCCCGGGGAACCAGCAAGTGAGGGGAGAGGCTCCAAGGTGGGCGGTGGGCTCCAGAGGTGGTCAGCTGTGCCCAGGAGAGGGTCTTTCCGGCTCTTCCCCGCTCTTCCCAGATCTTGCTCCCACCTGGGGCTGCCACCCTGGTGCTTAAAGCTCAGTCTCTCATCCATCTGGCGGCACAGGTGCCGTTCCCAATCTCTGACCCCACTAAGAATGTTGGCACCGAGGAGCAGACAAGTTCTTTGGTCCGACCCCTCTTGCTGTGACACGCGGAGCCATCAGTGAACCAGCAGGCGCTCGTAAAGTGCCACGCGAGCTCCGCAGCCACCGGTCCCTGGGAACCCCCCGAAAAGAACCAATCTCCGCCAGGCTTCCAGGGGAGCTCAGAAGTATTGAAACTTCCTCCGGCAGGGCGCCCCCCTCCCCCGCCCAGACCACCCTGCACCCTCAAACCCCAGTGTCAGCGAGGCACTCAGCCCCACATCCAAGTCCGTACGTCCACTGGGATAAACGCGTTCTGGGACGGGTCAGGCGGCGGTACTGTGTCCCACCTGACACTGAGGGGGGCTGTCTGGTCTTTTTTGACCCGATCCCGATCCGAGACGGGAGCAGAAGAAGAGAGGACTATGTTTCACGTAGCAGTTTATTGAGACGGAGGAAAACAGGACGCGAGGCAGGGCACGTGAGGGCAGCCGGGCCCGGGGCCGTGCGATGCCCACGGCGCCAGCACCCACACGTGACCCCTGCGGGCACGCCTGCACCCCAGAGTCCCCTGCTCCCCGGCACAGAAGCCTCTGAAGGAATGTGAAAGAAAAAACAAAAAAGACATGGTACCTGACGCCCGCCGGTGGAGGCGGAGCCCCGACGGCATTTATTGAGAATACAGCATGAAAAACAAGACAGCTACGGCCAGGAGTTATGGTCACAGCAAGCGTCACCGGCCAGTCGTCCGCGGTTCTACTACACAACCAGAGGGCAAGACACTGGGCCACCGTCACGGACAGAAGACGCACAGGCTCGTCCCGGGCAGGAGCGTCGAGGCGGCTGCTCAGCCCGCGGCGGGGACCCCGGACGCCGAGGGAGCAGACGGCCAGCGGCGCCTCCCTCACGTCTTGGAGACGGTCGCCCCGACCCCAGGCGGTCTGCCAGTCGTCCCCAGTGGAGGGGACAGAGGTCCTTGGCAGGGGCAACACGCTTCCAGTTAACAAGCCATGATCCTAGTGGTGCCCGCACTTCCTCAGCTGTTGCCAGTAGCGTCAGAAGGCGCTGGGATAAGCTCCAGGTCATGAACTTTAAAGGACAGACACGCAATTTTCAAAAGTCACACAAAACTCTAAAACGCGCATGAAACCTCCCTCGGATGAGGCTCGGCTCACGAGGGCGTCCTTCCGTCCCCGGAGAGGACAGCAGAGACATTTGCACGACAGGGGCTCCCGGCCAGCACGAGAGCTGGTTGTGGTTATTATAAATAATTTAACTTAAATACACACATACACACAGATGTCCTGCTTCTACTCAACGCCAAGAAAAGCATAATTAGCATCGCGCCGTCAGTTTCCTTGAGAACGGGGGGTGGGGGTGGGGGGGCTCCGTACACACGGGCGGCTCGGCCATCAGACCGCAGGTTCTCCGCTGGTACCGGCCGCCTCCTCTCCCCCCTCAGGCAGGCTGACTGGGGGCAAAGGACAGGCGGATGGGCAGTCCCCGCCCCCCAGACAGCTCCGCAGGGTTTGCCAGTCACCTTGCACCTCACCCTCTACGGAGAACAAGCAGATCCCAGCCAGGCGGGACCGTGACTGAGGCCACACAGCTAAGGGGGCAGCTCCTTAGGGCCCCAGGAACATGAGGGCCGTGACGGTGGGGTCAGGCTCCACGAAGGGCCCGTCAGGCTGTTATTTGGTGGCCCGTTGCTGTGTGTGACCCTCACACGCACGTGATCTGCCTCTGACCTCCCCAGGCTCTGACGTGTGAAGGGGAGAGCAGGGGGTCACACCTGGAGAGAGACTTATGCTCAGAGTGACGAGTGGCAGGACACCCGGGCCCTGGAGGGACGTGGGGCCAGCAGAGGGCAGAATGCCCGGATGGAGATAGCTTTGGGAGGCTGCCAGGGTGGGGGGCACTCAGAGACAGTGCCCCAGGCTAAGCGCTTCCTCGGCCAGTAGGCGGCACTTGGGTTTCCACAATGTATCCACACCAAGGTCAGCATTCAAAGACCCGGAGAGAGGACCACCTCTCATTTCAGATGGTAAACTGAGACTGGGAAGAGCAGGGGCCTGGCTGGGACCCCACGGCTACTGAGTAGCAGCTGTGTTCCCCTGGAGCGGTGACTCTGGGTCAGCATTGTCCCCACCCTCCAGCGTGACCCACGGAAAGGACAGCTGCCCTACAGGGATGGGTAAAGCAGGAGCCTTGGCACCCTCCATGAGGGGCTCCAGGGGCCAGTAGGGTGGTGACAGGCCAGAGAGGCACAAGGTGACAAATGACCCACTAGCACGTATGTCACTCTGGGGCCCTGGCCCTGTGCTACCCGCAGGGAGGGAGAACTTTCCCCAGGTATCCTATGGGGGTGAGTGGAGGACACAGGACATCCCAGGCTTGGGGTGGGGGAGCAGGCCGAGGGCACGCAGGTCTCCACTGCCAGGCAGCTGTCAGGACAACCTTTGCCCGGAGGCCTCACTGCAGCCCCCACAGGGGTGGGCGGAGGGCTCAGCCCCCCGGGGCCGGGTCCTGCCTTTTCAGGGGACAGCCAGGTGCATCTCAGAAGGAGCAGCGCGTGGGCGCCCTACTTCCGTCCGAAACACAGATGAGTAAGACTGCTCAGAACCCCACCCGGGTGGCCCCCCCAACAGCCTGGCTGCTAGGAAGACGCCTGCCGACCGCAGGGCCAGTGGGCCTCCCTACGACCCGCTGCGAACAGAGCCTCGCCCCCCGCACTCGTGGCCTGTCTGGACCCCAGAATGGCGTTCTCTGTCCCCAGGGCAGGAGGCTGAAGGACAATGGGTCTCGGGAAGATCTGGTTGGACAATGGGCTTGACTGAGAGAACAGATGGGGGAAGGGATGTGGCGACAGGGTAAGGGACTGTGCTCTGGCCCCAGCTTGGCAGCACCCGCCCACGCCGAGGGCCCAGCCCGCAGCCGCCGTCACCAGTCCCTGAGATGAGGCAAAGGGAGATGGGCGGCGGGTGGCAGCAGGGACCTGACCCCCAGCGGTCAGGACCAGGACCAGGGCGCGGCCAGGGCTCCTCGCACTGCCAGCCAAGGCCCCAGGTCAGAGGCAGGCGTGTGGGCCGCCGTGTCCCAGTCTGGGGGCAGTGATGGGGTCTTTGGCCAGAGAAGTGCGGCAGTGGTGAGCGGCTCTAGGGCACGCGGGGAGTGGGCGGGGAGGGTGGCTTGCGGGTGCCGGAAAGCACGGGGTGGGGGGTGGGGGTGCCTCTAGGCTGGGGTGGGGCAAGAGTGAGGCAAGTGACAAAGATGCCAGTCACGGGGGCCCTGCTCTGGGCCTGTCCGTCCATCTGTCCTCCCCACCCCGCCCCCGCAGTCACTGCTGCTTCTCTGACCTTCGGGGCCGGAACCTCCGCGTGCCTGTTGCCTTCCTCGTGGCCACGGCCGCCGTGAAGCCCACCAGGCAGCACAGGGATGTGGTGCTGAACTTGAGTGTCTCCAGCCAGCCGGGCGAGGCGGCCTGCAGGTACTGCTCCGTCAGGTGCAGCCCCAGCAGCAGGGCCCACAGGCCGGTGGAGAAGGCGTCGATCCTGCGGAGCCTGCGGGGCAGAGAGGGGGTGGTGGTGAGGCCCCCAGCGGCAGGACCGGAACTCTCCTCCCGCCCCTTTCCCACCCCGTATGTCCACCCCCCTGGCTCGGAGGACAGAGTCCAGGGCCAAGAAGGGAGGCGGGGGGTGGGGCTCGGACTCCCACTTCCCACACCCGAGCGGCTCAGTTCTTCCTAGTCTATACGGCCGGGCCGAGGACCCTCCCTCAGAGCCACCGAGACAGCGCGGATGGTGACGGGGCCTGCAGCCGCACAGGTCCCCCAACAACCGCAGAGGCACGTGGTCACCGTCACCCCCGAGGGGGACAGAAGCACGCCACGAGGCCCGAGCGCGCAGCGGTAAGGGGCAGGCTGGCTCTGGGGAAGAGGGACCGTGCCTGGCTCCAGCCTCGGCCCCGGACCTTAGCCCGTGGCCTGCGCGCAGCGGAGCCTCTTGGCTTCAACCGCGAGCGAGCGCATGTCCGCCCGCCAAGCCCGGCCCCGCACGCACCTGATGCGGCCGGCGAGCAGCATGGCCAGCAGGCAGGTGAGCAGGCCCAGCGCCACGACGCCCATCTGGTGGCTCTGCCCGAAGGCCCAGGCCTCCCGCAGCTTCTCCGCCGCGTGCTCGGGCAGCAGACCCAGCAGCTGCTGCCAGCCGTCGACCCCAGGGGCAGTGCCGTTGTCAGGCGCGGCCGAGCCATTGCCGCCAGGTGGCAGGGCGGGGGGCAGGGTGGCCTCGGGGGCGAAGGGGTTGCTGGTGCCGTAGAACGCGACGGTCAGCAGGAAGGTGCAGGCCAGGAAGGCGAGGGCGCGGAGCATGATGACCTGGACCGGGGACTTCACCGCGGAGGAGAAGCTCTGAGGAAGAGACACCGGTCAGCGCGGGGTAGCCAGAGCCACCGACAGCCATTCCCCGTGCCCACTCTGCACAGGGGCCCGCCAGCGCCCCAGGGCGCTCGCTGCACAATCCACCGGGGTCCTGATGGTCAGAGACGGTGCCCCCCGACCCCCGCCTTAAGCTCTCATGTCCTCCCAGCACCGTCTCTAGATTTACTGCCGTGTTCCACTCATCTGCCTCCGTTCCTGGCCTTCACCCGCCGTGAAAGTCACCATGGCCCGCAGGGGGGCTGCTCTACCACGGTCCTTAGACACCCTTTGGGTGGTACAGTGACCTGTTTTTCAAATACGTTTTTCAGTCGTTTTATCAGGGTCTCATCACAAATTCCTATTGTGATTTTAGCTGGAATTATGATAAACGTCGAGAGAACTGTGGCCAAACTGAAGCTAAAAAAAAAACCACCGCGATGAGCTGTTTGGTCTAGGAACACGGTGGTGAGGGGGAAAGCTCAAGGTCAGTGTCCTACTGTGCAAAGACGGGCATGCAGGCTGGGGTGGCCTTGCGGTCAGGAGCCTGGCGCGCACGCTGGAAACCACATGACAGTTGGACACAGAGCGCATCTGGGCAGGAATGCCTCTGGCCGGGGATGGTGTTTACTTCTAAATCCACTTGCTACTACCTCAGAGTTTTAAAAAAAATTTTTTTAACGTTTTATTTATTTTTGACAGAGAAACAGAGCGCGAGCAGAGGAGGGGCAGAGAGGGAGACACAGAATCCGAAGCATACTACCTCAGGTTTTTTAGACCAGAACATTCCATTAACCAAGTACAGTGATAATTAAAACTAGTCTTTGGCCAGGTAGTCTTGGGTTCACAGCGTGGCGTGTGGCCCTCTGCAAGTTCTCGAACTCCAAAGTCTGGCTTCCACAGCTGTAAACGGGAGTCATGGGGCCTCGGGGCATACCTACCAGGAAGGGTGCTGTGGGGGCGTGCGCCTGCGTCGGGGAGGTGCCCTCACAGCCCCTGGCTCAAGCACACAAGCACAAGTGTATCGGGGTGCCCCAGCGGGCTCACTGGTTAAGCTTCCCCACTTTGGCTCAGTCGTGATCCTGTGTTTGTGGGTTCGAGCCCCACATGGTGCTCTGTGCTGACAGCTCAGAGCCTGGAGCCTGCTTCCGATTCTGGGTCTCCCTCTCTCTCTGCCCCTCCCAGACTCATGCTCCATCTCTCTCTTTCTCTCAAAAATAAACATTAACAAATTAAAAAAATACACGTGTGTTAACAACACTGAGCCACTCTTCTTGGGACACTTGCTCAGGCCAGTGACCAAACAGGGTGGGACAGGGGTCCCGGGGGAAGGCTACTGCCTCCAGGAAAAGGGTCTCGGCTCTGAAGGGGTGCCCTCAGTCTCGGGAGGCTCAGCCCCCTATTAGGGGGTTTCCTGAACAAAATCAAGGGCCATGACTCCCCAAACGCCCCGTGGGGTGCCTTGCTCCAACCTGCGTGTGGGTCTGGTTGGCTTCCCGGCGCCTGAACTGGTGGCTGAGCAGGAGGGCGCGTAGCTGGCGGTTCTGGTGCTTGATGTAGTGTTCAACGGCCGCCTGGCAGGGCCGGCACAACTTGTACATCTGCTCCAGGTGATGGCGGTACACCTCAACCTCCTCATCATACCTGCCCTGCGGGGGGCGGGGGGGGGCGGGGAGAGGACGACAGAGGCTCAGGGTCCTTGGGGCGGCAACCGGGGCTGCTCACGTCGAGCAGGTCCGATCTGGGTTCACTCACAAGTGCGGGAACCGCGAAGAAGTCGTTCCCACCCAGAACCCGCTTCCTCCAGTGCCCAACAAGACCAATGGCCCACTGCCTGCGGTGATGCCGACTACGGGGAGTGAGGCCTGGCCCGGAACCCGACACGTGGCAGGGGCCTGGAGGTGACAGGAGCCACTCTAGCCAAGTCCTGCTGCTGCACAGGACGCAGCTGGAGGCCAGGAGCTCAGGATGTGGTCCCTGCTTCAGGCTCCGCTCCCGGGCCCAGCGCTCCAGCAGGCCAGGTGAGCCAAGGGACAAGACAGCTCTGGGTGGACGCTACGGACACGGAGGCAGAACGACCCAGAGGCAGGGCCTGCCCGTCTCCTTAAGGCCAAGTGTCCAGAAAACACTAGAGAGCCAAGTGTTTAGTGCGGCTGAAGGGTTCTTCGCGCTTCGGGAATAACCCAGAAGATTCGAGTCCCACACCCCGTCCTCCCAGGTATGCAGCTACAACCTCTCCCTCCCTGTTGCCCCCGTCCTCCCAGAGATGCAGCTACAACCTCTCCCTCCCTGTTGCCAAGAGCCAAACTGTTCAGTGCGCAGCAGCCAGCAGAGATGTTCTCAGTCTGCTCTCTCGCTGGGACCAAACGTGCCACAAAGCTGCACTGGCTGCCACACTGCACCCGCCTTCCCTTCCTCATGCAGGTTCCCCGGCTCCCCCTGCCTAGCCTCCCCCCATTCTCCCCGCTGCCGGCAGGATCGTGGGGGGTCAGGGCCCCCCTTCCCCCTACCCCATGGGGCACGAACTCCTGACAGCAGGCTGCTCACCCGCACCCACCTTCCTCTCCCAGGAACTGCGGGCATCCTCCCCCAGCCGCAGGGCCACCCGCCTGCCCGGCCAGCAGACAGCACTGACCCAGGACAGGACGAGTCCAAGAGGGCCTGCGTGGGGAGCCCGAGGACCCGACCTCCCCCTGCCCTGGGACACACCCCCCTCTGGCAGGCGCCAGGGTTTCCAGGACTGCCCCGGGCTTGGGGCCCCCGACAGCAACAACCATGAGACGGAAGAAAGAACCCCCCGGAACTCGGGGCTGGCGCGGGCCCCCGGCCCTCCTCACCTCGTCCCGCGGCGCGAAGGCGGCCAGCTGCTTGATCTTGGTGGTCTGGTGGTGGCTGCACCGGCGGCACAGCAGCACCTGGCTGCTGACCCACTGCTGCGGCTGCGCGGGGGGGCGGGGCCCGGGCGCGCTGCTCACCACGTGGTTCAGGTGCTCCAAGTACTGGGCGGGGATCGGCTTGTTGTAGTCGCCGTTCTGGGAAGGGGGGGGACCGGGGTGAGCGGGGAGCCCCATCCCGGAGGACCTCCATGTGTCAGGATGGAGGCCCGGTCCGGCAACGCCCCCGGGGAAGCGGTGGCGGGTCCCAAACGTCCCCTTTCTTCACAAGCAACAGCAGAAGTCTTTCTTCTAAAGCAGCGTCAGGTGGAGCCCCGACAGGCAGGACGCTGAGAGGGCAGCCTGCACCCCACGGCCCCCCAACCTCAGGGAGCTCGGCCGCACACCGTGGGCCGCCTGTGTTTGCGATTCGAGTTTTCTGGTCCGAGCCGTCTGCACGGACGGCCCTCGAGGCCGAAAACACGACCTGGCCCCTGCAGAGAGCCTGCCGCCCCCGGGTCTAACGCAAAGCAGGGTGGGAGCTGCAGAGCAAGAAAGACCTGGGTTGGGCCCTGGTGCGCCACTTTGGGAGGCCCGTCCTCGGACCGGCGGCCGTTACCTCCTGGAAGCCATTGTACTGCTCGCAGTGCGGGCAGTCCCAGCAGTTGCGGTTCCCGTATGGCACCACCGTGTCCTGGTTGCAGAACCAGCAGTTGACGACCGTGTGCGTCGGCTTCACCCTGTGCACGAGGACAGAGTGGGGTCACCCGGGAGAACGCCGCCCCCGCACCACGGGGACCCGAGAAACCATGGGCAAGTAGGAGGGGGGACCCGGAGCCGAAGACACGGCGGCTGGAAGAAGTGACCGGACGAGGGGCTTGGCTGCAGGCTGGGCGCCGGCCAGGAGGTGCTGCAAGGAGGCCGAGGTGGGCACAGCTTCTCCTGAGGCCTCCGGGGGAAGCCTGCCCTCCCCGCTCCCAGCCCCGGGGGCAGCCGGAGATGCACTAGTTCCCTTGGCACCAGCCCCTGGCGCCCTGGGGCTCAGGCATGGGGGCAACACGGACCAGGACTGCCCCACTCCCGAGGCCTGCAGACTCCTGAGCCTGTCCCTGGGCTGTGGAAACAGTGCTCCTCAGGGAGTTTCCAGATGCCAGGGGCCTCCTGTGCTCCAGAGATGAAAAAAAAAAAACAAAAACCCAAGAGGGTAAGGAGGCTGAGGGGCGGGGACCAGAGACAGCTGCCCAGACCGGAGCCAACCCTCTCTGCTGGAGGGACAGGGCAGGCAATCCACAGTGGCCCTCGTTGGCCACACATGTGGTGACAGGTGGGAGCTGCAGGCTAATCCCGGGCCCAGACACTGGGAGATCTGTGCTCTGGGCCCCTCCACCCATTGCACTGGCTGCAGGGTGGAGTGTGGGGGGGAGTACGGCAACTGCCCACCAAACGCCTCCAGCCCCAGGGTTCTAGAAACAATGCAGGCAATGGGCGGCAGCTGCCTGAGCCCCGGGTCCTGGCCTCACGGCTCCTATCCTGCCCGTCGTCCCCCGAGGACACCTCCAGCTCTGGGGCGCTGTCTGGGACACCGCCGGACAGGGCAGCCACCCCACATGTGCTGTCCACAGGGCACCCCGATCCCACTGGCTCTGCCAGCTTCCGGATGTGAGCCCCAGAGGCGCCTCGTCTCCCAGCATGGCCTGCACTTGCAAAGCGCGAGCTGTCCCAGCACCTGTGCGTTCGGGTGTTACAACCCTCCATGGCCACGAGACACGTGAAGGTGCTCTGTGACGCAAAGGGCCAGCTCTGTCACTCTCCTGTCCCCGCGCTCGCCGGGGGCCTCCAAGAAAGCTCCTGACACCGCAGCTGCCTTCTGGTCGGGCCCCTCCGTTACCCCCCAGCGAGCACAGGGCAGGTTCTGAGGGTTGTCGAGGCCTCAGGTTTACCACCTGCCAACTGGGCACAAGAGCCTGTCAGGCATAGGAGGTAATGCCAGTCTAGATGCCCCGTAAGTGGCAGTTATGCTAAGAAGGGGTGGGGGAGAGGAGGATATGCAACCAGGCCCTGCAGGGAGGGGGCCCAGGGCCAACAGAGGGCACCGTGGATCGCCCCCGGCAACCGCAGCAGTGCCCACTCCCTGCCCCTGCTCAGGCCAAAGCCGCCACAGTGGACTGGGGACCGCCACAGCTTGTCAACAGCCAAGAGGCCAGAGCAAAGCCTAGAAACGGCAGCAGTGGGCAGTGTGGCACTGTGGTCGCGGTTTTGTGGTCTGGCCTCTGGGTAAGTCACCCACCTCCAGGAACGTTCACTTCTTTATCTGGACAGTGGGGATAATGATAATCCTTGCCCCTAAGAGAGAGGCTGCTGAGAGGATCAAACCAAGGAATTCCGGAAAGTGCTGAGCCTGGCAGGTGCTTGGCACAAGGCGTGCTGACGGCGTCACCGGGCTCCACGCTAAGGGCAATGGAAGGCGGCGCCAGGCAAGGCGAGAGAGAGGCGTGGAAACCGCTAGGCCTAGATGCTGGCACCTTGGCTTTCTCTTTGTTAATCTGCACCTGCTTTATAGGCTTGCCATAGCGCAGGGGGCACGTCCCAGTGTGTGACGATGCGGGCTGAGACCCCTCTCTCACCTGACCCCGGGCCCCTCCACCCTCACCACAGGCCTCCTCGGCACCCCTCCGTGCCACTCTCGGCCTCTGGAGAGAAGCCAAGCCGAGGAGCTGGCGGTCTGAGAACAGAGAGAGAGCTGGGCGGGAGAGAAAGACGCAGGCCCCAGGAACCCATGCGGGCGGTCAGGACCTGTGGCTTTGGTCCCAGGGAACCCCCGCCCCAGGAAGCCATCATTTCCACTCTGAACCTCCAGCTCTGTTGTTCAGGAAATGAGCCTGGCCTGGAAGTGGTGGCAGGAAGGGGAGGTAGGGGATTAGCTCTGGTCCCGGGGGCCGGTGGCTCTAGCTTGTCACTCTCAGCCCGTGGTAATCCCCGCCCAGGGCAGGGTTGGGGGTGGGGGGTCCATGGCCCGGGTCCTCCCCCACGGTTCCTGCGCAGCCAGCGCTGAGGGTCCAGGGCCCGGAGCGGCGGATGGGCCAGTGAGCCCAGGACGCCAGGCGTGAGCTGATGCCCCCGTGGTGATGCCTCTCCTCGGGCTCTGTGCGTGCACGGTGTCCCGGGCTGTGCCCACCTCCACCTGTCCCAGGCCTGACACAGGAGTGCAGGGCTGTTCTGAGCCAGCTTAGCGCCGGCCCTGCTCTTGCTCAGGAGGTCCCCCCAGGTCCCACATCTCCCCAAGCCAACGACCTCCAGTCCAGGGAGGTTCTAGGACAAGGCACTCGGAGCGGTGGAGGAGTCCTGGGGTCACAGGACAGCATATCCCTGTGACACGGGCAAGACTGAGATGGTCCCTGGCCAGGCTGCCTTAGGAAGAAGGTCGGTCCCCGGCAGGTGGGCGGACAGGAGGGTCTGGAAGGCCTCACCCAGCTTCTGCTACCTGCATGCTGAGCTCCCGGGCTCTGCTGGAGCCAGAGACCAGAAGCAGCCAGGAGCAGGTGGGCCCCTGGGGAGGAGAAAGGGGCAGCTACACGCTCTGGACCCAGCCCTCCGCAAGCCCCCCCCCCACACTCTGGGGGAAAAAGATGAACACATGCCCTCAACAATGGTACTGCCCCACCAGCCCCAACGCACACTTAGTTAAAACAATGCTCACACCTGGACATCCTGCCACTTCCTACGGATGGTGCGTGTTGTAGGAGTGAGCCCACCATCGGAGGGATGTGGCTTTAGGGCCTGGGCACCTGCTGTGAGCCCACCACTGTGCCACATGGTGGGGACACATGGATGGGGCTTAATCCCTGTCGAAGGGGGCTTAGAGTCTGGGCAAGACTGTCGTGTCAGTGTTTCCACCAGGCCCTGAGAAGTACCCAGCCTCCCAAGAGGGGCCTGGCATATAGCTTCTGACTGGGCATCGTGTGTTGGCTGGGTGAGGTCTGGGAGACTGTCTCCGTAAGTCAGGCTGGTTCCCTGAGGAACCAGGTGGCTGGCCTCTGGCAGGGCCCCAAGACGACAGCCCAGGACAGTCTCACAGGTGAGGGGGCCCTTGCCGGGCGCCCAGGTGGCTCCTCACTTGCTCCTCTGAGCCCTGAATGGACAACGCCAACTCTCGATCTGAGCTCAGGTCATGATCTCACAGTTCTTGAGTTCAAGTCTTACTGTCAGCACAGAGCCTACTTGCGATTCTCCCTCTTCCCCACTCGTGCTCGCTTGCTCTCTCACTCAAAATAAATAAACTTAAAATAAAAAAAAAAAAGGGAACTTGGTGTCGCCAGGGCCCCCAGGCCTTGCGCCCAGCCTCAAGGCAAGGGAGACCCACAGGAGTCCTATGAACACAAGACAGAAAGTCCCCGGGTCCACCTCTCCGAGGGCAGACCTGGCCTGGAGACCTCGGCGCAACCTGTGCTTACGAAGCACATGCTGGGCGTCTGGGAGACGGAAATGAGCACGGCTCCCCACTTGGGATCTGGACACGAGGGCAAGAACAGCAACTTCACGGGGCAGCTGGTGACAGATGTCACAGGAAAGGCCAACAAGCAGAGCATTTGCCGTCCTCCTAAAGAATGGGTTTGCTGGTCAGCAGGGCAAAGTGAGCAGATGGCATCCACACAGATGGGACTGCTAGGCCCCGGGGGGGAGGGGACACCGGCGGGGTTCCGGGGAGCGTGGCCAGAGGGGGGCGGGAAACGGGGCCTCTGGAGGCCAGGCAGGGGCTCTGCTACTTAACCCGGGGGCGGGGGGGGGGTGCTCTGCTCGGTCTCCGAACACCAGCGGTCTAATAAACACCACAGGAGGGGGTCCCCTAAGGCCCTGAGCAGGGGGGAGCTGGCAGAAGATGGACCCAGGACACAGTGCTGAGCCGCAGAGTCCAGAGGTGGGGGTCTGGCATGGGGGAGGCACAAGGAGCCATCCTGACCATGTGGAGGCAGAGCCAGCAAGCGCCCAGAAGTGTAATTCAGGCCCCCACCCCATGCTGACAGTGGTGGCCTCCCGTGTGTGCTCAGCGAGTACGGGGCCTGGTTAAGAGCCGAAGGCCTAGAGTGGATCTGTTGGGTTTTTTGTTTTTTAATGTTTTTTAAAGTTTACTTATTTACTTGGGGAGAGAGAGAGAGAGAGAGAGAGAGAATAAGTGGGGTAGAGAGAGAGGGAGACAGAGAATCCCAAGCAGGCTGCACGCCATCAGCGCAGAGCCCGATGTGGGCCTCGAACCCATGAACTGTGAGATCATGACCTGAGCCAAAATCAAGAGATGGACGCTTAACCAACTGAGCCACCCAGGTGCCCCTCTGGATCTGCTGTTGAACAGCCGGGCCCTGGAGGACAGGAGCCCAACTCCTCCAAGCCCTGGTTTCCTCATCTGGAGAATGGGTTTCTCGAGGTAGCGGTGTGCAGGTACTTCCGTGTGTCATCAGCGCTGACTTACTGACAGTAATCTGGCAAAGACTGAGGCTCTGGGGGCTGCAGCCCTTCGGGGACTGGCCTCTCCTCCAGGCTCCGGGGGCCAGCCTTCCCTCTATGTCCCTCCACCATCTCTGTGCGGAGCCCACAAACACCCACCTGGCCAAGTCACTTTGCAGAAACAACTCTCCTCACACGGCCTCCCAAAGGGTCCTTCAAAACCCATGGTGTGGCCAAAGCCAACGTCCCCCACAGTCACAGCGTCCTCCCTGCTGGAGGAAGAAGGGCTCAGTCTCTGCAAGGGCTGGTCTTGCCTGTGAATCGCGACAGGGGCCAATTTATGATGCCCAGACAAAAGCCAGGGCTTTCTTTAAATCTCAGGGCATCCTGGGAAAGGTCTGGTCCCTTCTCAGCCCTACCAAGGGGTCCCGATGCCACGCCATGACTCTGGTGCTGTGCCGCTGGCGTGAAAGGCCTTCCACGTACCCTCCTGGCTCCCCTCGGAACCTGCTTGCCCAGCGCTGCACCGTCTCCAGACTCCTACCTCCCGGAGGGAGAGCCGTGGCTGGCAGCCCAGGCGGGGGACAGGACCCCTGAGAACAATCACAGTGGCCTGAGCGACACTGAGCAAACCCGGTGAAAATTCAGCCACACTCAACACAACGGCAGCCTAGCCCAGGCTCCGATCCCGCCCAGCGTAACCGGGAGGCAGCAGCGTGCGGGAGACAAACGGGGCCCCGGCCTCCGCTCCGCTGTCCACTCGCCCTGGGGATCAGAGCAAATGGCCACATGCCTCTGCGCCTCCGCTCCCTTGTATAAAATGACCACCTTGAACCTGCTGGCCATGCGAGCCCCTCCAGCTTCCAGAAATGGGGCAGCAACTAGGACACTGGGAGCCGTGGGGTGTCAGGGGCCCCTTGAGTTGGGAGCTCCTCCAATCCCCAGCTACCTTCCCCTGGGAGGCCACCCCCTCCTCGGCCTGCCAGTCTGGCTCTTCCCCCAGACACAGCGGATGTCCCTCCTACCCTTCCTCCTCCGGGAAGCCCATGACTCAGTCACCCTCACTTCTTTCTCCCTTGGGTGAGCAGCAGTACACAGCGGTGAGTAAGAAAGAACAGCCACAGACTGCCCAGGTTCAAATCCCAGCCCTGCTGCTTGCTACATGACTGCAGGCAAGTTCCTTCTCCTCTGTCCCCTCATAACTGAACTTTGCGGGTCCCTTGCAGATCCCATTCTGTCCCCAGGATGTTCTCACAACCCTACCTTTTCCCGCCTGTCCTCTGAGAGGCTGGATCAGATGGGGGACACAGCTGGGGTGCTCCCGAGGCCCCGCTGAAGCAAGAGGCCGCGAAGCTTTATTATCCCTGATCGTGGGGGCCCCTCAGACTAGCTCTGAGTATGGGGGTCAGCATGATCTCTGAGCCCTGCCATGGCTGGGGCAGCCACGCGACAAGCTCAGCAGCAGCCCCAGCCCGTTTACGAGTCTCAGGTTTTCCAGCTCCCGGGGGCAGCAGTATAGTCCAGGGGTTAGGAATACAGGCTCCAGGGCCAGGCTTCGGTTCACGCGGTGGCTCTTCTAACTAGTGACAATTTAGCTCTTTTGTCCCTCAGCCTCCCTCTCTAAAGCGAGCAAACGGTTGTGACTCTGACCGGGCCCCCGAGAAATTAGAACAACGCCTGAGACAGCGTACGCTGACCAGAGAGTGCCCGCTAGTACCCTGCCACCCCAGAGCGCGCCCGGGGCGCAGGGAGCTGGGCTCGAGGCGGAAAGCGGCGCAGTCCGATCTCCGCTGGAATCTCCCGCGGGGGCCGGGCGCCGAGGTGGGCGTGGGGCGGCCCTGCAGGCACGCGTCTCCGTGGGGGAGGAAGTTTGTAACCCACGCGCTGTCTGTCGTCGTCCGCCCCGCGTTCCTGGGATCCCCGAGCCCACCGCCCCCTCCCCGACCACCCCGGCCGCTTCTCGACCACGGATTCCAAACCCGCCCCCCCCCGGGGATCGCGGGCGTGCAGAGCGGGTCTCCGCGCGGGGGCAAACGGGCCGGGCCCCCACCCCCACGCCGCGGCCTCGCGGGTAGGGAGGCGCCGGGCGGCCCCGGAGGCGGCCGGGGCGGGCGGCGGGCCGAGGCCGCGTGGGCCGCGCGCACTCACCTCCGCGCGATCCGGTAGAGCAGCACGCCGGCCGCGGCGCACGCCGTGACCCCCAGGCCGCCGGCCAGGCCGGCCGTGGGGCAACGGGCCAGGAGCGCGCTCACTCCCTCCATGGCTCCCCGCGCGGGCTGCGGGCGGCGGGCGGCGGGCCGTGGGCCGCGGGGCGGGGGACCGAGGGCCTCGGGCCGCAGGCAGGAGCGGGGCGGCGGCGCGCGCCTGCTCGCGCCGTGACCTTCGCCGCTTTGTAGCCGGCGCGGGCCCGCCCCCTGACTCGGCGCGCTCCCGTCGCGCAGCCAATCGGAGCTCGGGGCGAGCCCGGGGGGCGGGGCGCCGGCGGAAGCCGAGGCGCCGGCCCGCGCGCGCCCCCCGGCGGCGGGAGGTGGGAGGCGGCACGGCGCCTGGCAGCCCCGCCTTCCTCCGTTCCCGCCGCGCACGCAGGCAGCCCCCGCCTCGGGCCACGGACTGCTCTGTCGAAACTTGTCTTTTCTCCGCGATAGGGTCTTCCCGACGCGTGGTCAGGCCCGGCCGTGCGTGCAGAGCTGTTCTGCCTTAAGCTGCAGCTCTTTAAGCCACTCCGCTGGACAGAAAATAGTTTATGGAACCATGAGCACGCACCCATAGGGAGGAGGATGGAACAGATCACAGGATGGCCCAACTTCCTAAAGTAAGGTCTATGGGTGGTGTTGGCCTGGAGGGAGGATACTGTTCAAGAAAAAGGAACACGCGCAGTGATTTTGCTAATAACAACGCTTGGATTAAGAAACTGCTAGAATATGTGTACGCTTGTAGGAAGTCGAGGACTGTGAACGCTGAGCTGCAAAGTCACCCGAGGCGGGTGGATTTAGAGAATATTCACTTGATGCCAGTTTCTGTAGGATTGGCTTGAGCTGAATTACTTTCATGACTAAAAAACCTAGTCGGTTGCAAATATTTGTATTTAACTACACAGTATGCGTCTCGGTGTCTACACTTTTCCAGGGTTTTCTGAGGTCAACATCAGAGTTCTTCTGCGTGGACAGGGTCAGTGTCCTGGCTATTTAGCAGCAAAAGTTTCCTTTGTTTCCTGTTGTCAGCTCATGTCCCACACCCTAGTCCTGCACCTACTAGGACCACAGAGAGCAGGCAGGGAGCCTGGGGGAGGGGGCTCCCTAACAAGTGGGTGTTGAAGCAAAGGCCTTTCCTGTGCAAGTGAACAGCTGCAGTGAAACCTCCTTCAAAACTGGTGGCACTGTATTTAAGTACTGGTGACCGCATCAAATCCCCCACTCACAGGATGGGCTCTGAGTTCTACATGGGCAAAGAACGCACCCGACGACTCCATCCTGGGTGTTACTGGTATAATCTCACGTGCATCAGTGGTAACGCCCATGAGCTCGTGATCCTTAAGTGAATGGACTGGTTTGTTGGACCCTGGCTTCAGTCAGATCATTCCACAGGTTCACTGCCCCCACTACCTCATATTCATCTATTCAACAAACCCACCATTGGCCATTTTATTTTACTACTTCCCATCTCTCAGACCTCGAGCAAGTCATTAAACTTGAGCCTCTCTGATTTGTAAAATGTGGAGGATAGTAATATAATACCTGCCTCACAAGCTTATGTCAGAAAGAACTTAGATGAGAAAATATGTAACCTCGTACAGTGTGGTACCCAGTGGGTAAATAATGAGGCTTTGACGAGTCTTATATTTAGGTCTACTGAAAAATAATGAAATCCCAATGACTAAGCTGGTGGAGACGAGAGAAATAAATCGTGGGGTCTCTCCACGGATGGCTCAAACAGTGACAATTCCCATGTCAAATCCAACAAGCCCCTCTACAGAGGTTCCTGCTTATTTTCTTCCTCCTTCTGGTGCTCGCCTGTCTCATTTCAGTGTCCTGGGGCAGGAGAAGCAAGCAGAGAACTAAATTATCCTAGGTCAACATCCAATTTATTAATTCGAGAATGCAGAAAATTATTTTCAAATAACTTGTGCCCAATTAGTGAATATTAAACAACCTTTTTTTTTTAAAGTAGGCTTCACACCTACCATGGAGCCCAATGCAGGGCTTGAACTCACGACCCTGAGATCAAGACCTGAGCTGAGATTGAGTCGGATGCTTAACCGACTGAGCCACCCAGACACCCCAAGCAACCTAATTTTTATTTAATATTTATTTTTGAAAGAGAGAGAGGAGAGAGAATGAATGAGCGAGCAGGGGAGAGTCAGAGGATCCAGTCAGAGGATCCAAAGTGGGTTCCGCACTGACAGAAGGGAGCCCGATGTGAGGCTTGAACTCCCCAACAATGAGATCATGACCTGAGCTAGTCGGACGCGTAACTGACTGAGCCACTCATATTATTCATATATAGATATTATCTTGAGAAAAATGCAGGGTTTAATATGGATGCTAAAATAGGAAGATGTTGCTAAATGCCCCTATCAAGCAGTTAAACTGAGCTCCTGGAATAGAACTCTCTTGACTGCCATGCATTTTAGAAGCGCCGATGCTCAATTTTTACACAGTTGTTGACAGTTTTAGTAAATTCTACTAGTGAGCTCAAACACACCAACCACCTTCATGACTAAAGGTGAACAAAATTAAACTAATCTAAACACAATCTGAGGGGCGCCTGGGTGGCTCAGTCAGTTGAGCATTGGACTTCAGCTCAGGTCATGATCTCGTGTTCGTGGGTTCGAGCCCCATACTGGGTTCTGTGCTGACAGCTCGGAGCCTAGAGCCTGCTTTGGATTCTGTGTCTCCTTCTCTCTCTGCCCCTCCCCTGCTCACGTCTTAGTCTCTGTCTCTCAAAAAATAAAACGTTAATAAAAATGTTTTTTTAGGGGCGCCTGGGTGGCTCAGTGGGTTGAGCTTCCAACTTCAGCTCAGGTCATGATCTCACGGTTCATGAGTTCGAGCCCCGTATCGGGCTCTGTGCTGACAGCTCAGGGCCCGGAGCCTGCTATAGATTCTGTGTCTTCCTTGCTCTCTGCCCCTCCCCACTCTCTCTCTCTCTCAAAAGTAAACAAACATTAAAAAAATTCAAAAAAAAATTTTAAGCACAACTTGAAAACATCCAGCTCCCATCCCCACCACAGCATCTGCAACCGGATCGGAAATTACGACGCGCCAGTTGTTGGGAGTCCAGCATCCTTCTAGATATTCAGGTTGAAAACTGACCTTAATGGACAAATAAGCAAATTCTAGTGAGAGAGCTCATGAAAGACACTTGATCTTCCCTGCCTTCTGTATTACTTTCTGTCCCTTATTAAATTTCCTTTCCAAGTGGGGAGTGGCTGGGTGGGGGTGGCCTGGGTGATGCCTCGGGTAAGTGTTCAACTCTTAATTGTGGCTCAGGTCGTGATCTCACAGTCTGTGGGTTTGGGCCCCGCGTCGGGCTCGTGCTTGCGATTCTGTGTCCTCTCTCTGCCCCTCCCCACCACTCGTGTGTCCTCTCTCAAAACTAAATACATAAACTTAAAAAAAGGCGGGGGGGGGGGGAAGTGGTGACTCAGTGTGGCTAAAATTCTGGTAATTTGTCATTTCTAGGTTTTTCTTTTTTTAAACATATTTAAATACACCTCCCGTCAGAATAAAAGTGACCTCTCCAAGGGGTAGGCAATCAACCCGGGCTCGTGTTCCTCCCCTCTAGTTCTAGGGGACCGAGAACAGGGGTAAAGTCCTGACAGGAAGGTCTGTTACTCACTATATTCCACATTCAAGCCGACACTTGCAAGGTACCTGGGCTTAGCCAGGCTTACCTTCTAGAAATAGGTCCAGGAGTAAGGCAACTGGTAAACAGTTCGTTAAAACTCTTGCCTTTGGTTCAAACTGGGGATAAAGGATAACTTCAGAAACATGTTCACAGTTTAAAACATTTGGTGTCAGAAAGTTGTACTTTTTTTTCTTTTAAACTCAGTAGCCTAAAAGCTTAAATGATCAATCTGCACGAGACTTGGAAATGTACAGAAAAAGAAAAATGGCTGGGAAGTCCATCCTAGTCCACCCACTGCCACCAAAATGTGACACATCTTACCCGTCCAGCAGTGTGGCATCAGATTAGGAAACAGGTTGGATTCTGATTTTACACGTTTTCTCTGCATTTCTAGAGTTACATTTCACTAAATTCCTTAGCCAGAGTTTATAGCACGGTGAACAGAAAAAAGGACACAAAGCAAATTTATACTTAAATTAAATAGCGTGATTTAATTTAGCTGCTGCTTAATCCTGAATCCTCTTAAGTTAAAAAAAAACAACACCAAAGTTATAATTAACTATTAACGTTAATGAATTTAAACCTTCCAGAAAACATGAATCCAAAAGGAAATGTCCAACACGTGATGCGAGCCACACATCTGACGGCCTTGCCTGTTTCCGTCTCAAACGTTCTAAACATCAATGGGGGAAAAAATTCTCTAGAGGTTTTCAATTTTATTCTAGAGCACAACTGTCTGGCCTCTTACTGAGTGCGGTCTTCTAGCAGGTACACAATTAACTCATAGGTAGACAACACAATGGCAGTATTTGGTATCTGCCGGATGAGCTGGGCAAAGAGTCCTCTATAAAAGGCAAGGTAACCTTCTTCCCGGAAGACCAGCCGAGCGGTCTGGACGAAAGACTTGTACTTGGTGCCTTCCTCCCGGAGCCGTGTCCTTATGACTTCTGCAGAGAGAAACAGAGACTTTATGCTACGGACGAGCCGTGTTATTTACCAGGCAATTTGATGGGAGGATGGGAAGCACTCGGCCGTGTAACGAACGGTCACGAACGTCTCTGGCTGTCTGTCCGCTCAGCTCCCTTTGGACGGTACAGTCTCTCCGGGACAATGAAAATTCGCAATCTTTTTAGAACCTTCTCTGACTCTGGGAAACGGTCAATTAGGGACATTCCACATACGTACAAAAGTACAAAGTAATTTTTTAAGGGATTAAAAAAAGCTTGGTTTGAATGGGACCCCATTTAAAGATAATTTGTGGTTTTCTACTCCCAATTAAGGAAACACTGTAATTTCACGGAAGGTGTAATTTTTTATTAAGTGCGGCAGTATCATCAACACAATTCTTTTCCCCCATGTACTCCCCAACCTTCTCTCCTATTAAAACGCTTCTCCACTCTGTCCTCCTCCATTTTCAACCCTTGGCACACCTGGCCCTCCCCCACCCAGGCACCCCCAGCATGACACCTGTCACTGCTCATCATGCAGGACCTCGGTGCACACGCTTCTGTCTCTCTACCCCACGGGAGGCACCCCGACCTCTTCTCTGTGAGCCCCGTGGGGCTGCTTAGTGCCCCAGTACAGGATGGGGACTCGATTACCTGCTCGTGAGGTGACCAGGGACATTTGTCACAGCGGACAGTGCAGCAGGCTTTTGAAAACAAAACCTGTTTTTCATGGTACAATACACAAAGCTATTTTTTTTAAGTAGGTCAATGGAACATTCCCTCTCTAATTCCTTAAAAAAGAGACTTCGCAAAGTCGCCTTACTCAGCACAAAGTGGACGCAGGGAGTCTGGCACCCACATCATTTTTTTTTTTTTTTACATCGAGGAATGTGAAATAAAATCCAGATCTGTGGCTTCTTGGAAAACATCTGCAGCTCCGCAACACAGGGCCCCCATTCTGCACGGTACGTTCTGGCCACAACTAGCCGGAGCGGAGTAGTGAGTAGAGCGAGCGGCGCCGGAGCGCCACGCGCATAACCCACAAACAGGCGCCGAAGCCAGTCCCTGGTCCCCCCCGTTACCTTAGCACCTGCAGGCGCCCGCACGTCACCGCGAGCTGCAGACCCGCTGGAGGACACTGACAAACACCACGAACCTCACGGCCGGGTCACCGTTCTGGAAGGAGAGGCGGGACGTACCGTGTGGATAAGCGATGCAGGAAGCACATCCCTTAGAAATAGCAGCAGCTGCCATGAGTCCAAAAAAACTCGTGGAATTTTTCTCAGTCCCGTTTGCCGAAGAGGCCAATGGGGCTTCTTTCAGATACTTCTTTAAACTTTCATAAATAGCAAAGCAGATGATGGTTTCTGAGATGCCGGCGTACGAGGCGGTCAGGCCCCTGTAGAAGCCGCGGACGCCTTCTGTCTGGTAAACGTAGCGAGCGCAGTGGAGGCTGTTCATCTGCTTGGAGCCTCTCACCCTGCGGACACGAGAGCGATGGAAAGCCGTTAGAAGGCCCACGGACGGGCCCGGTTCCTGTCCCACGCGGCGACCGCCGGGCGCTGAGCGGACAGAGAAAGGACGCGCGCGGCGGGTGAGATGCGTCCTCCTCCTCCTGTGCTCAGCCGCGCCCTGGCCCAGCAGCTGGGCCGCCTGACAAGCCCACAGAACAGGACGCGCGTCTGTGCCGAGAGTCGCACAAACACGTCCGTGGCCTCTGACCTAGCTCTGGAAGGCGCCGTGCAAAGGAAGACGTTCATCCAGAGGAAAATGTAAGTGCAATACAATCAAACGATCCAAGTATCTGAAACTAGGAGTAGATGAGTAAACCGCGATACACACACAAGATTGAAACAGTTGCGAAGGCAGGAAGCTAGGCGGAAGTGCGTGAGCAGAAAGCAGGACGAAGTTATATGCAGAAGTGTAATTACAATCGTGGCACAAATATGCTTTAAGAAAATGCTGAAGGAAACCTCACCAACATTCTGATTGGGCAATTTCTTACCTCTAGTCTCCAGATTCCATTATTTCTCAAAACATCGAAACCCTACACAATAACTAATAAAAGGCCTTAAGCTTTGGCCGCTCTTGGCTCATGACGGAAAACATCTTCAACTGCCCGATGCACACAGAATCGAGGCACCTGACCCCGTCTCCACTGGTCCAGTTCAAAGACCCCTCCCCCTTGGGGCCGAAGCCCACTGCCTCCCCGTGCCTCCAACCAGTCACAACAGGCTCTCTCGCTCTTCACTGTGTCTTTCCACATCCTAGCTGGAGCGACCTTTCTAACCCTGAGCCAACCACACCACTGCCCTGCTTAAAATGCTCCAACGCAGGGCTTCTCAGCCTGGGCGCTGACTCTCAGCCAGATGATTCTCTGCTGTGGAAGGCGTCCTATGCATGGTGGGAGGCTTAGCAGTACCCTGACCTTTACCCACTAGATGCCAGTAGCCCCCCACCTAAGTTGTGACAAGGTCCCCAGACACCGTCAAATGTCTCCTGGGGGGCAAAGGGTTCCCCACTCCTGCCCTGAACCATGGCTCTAAGATCTCTCCATGGCTGTCAAAATATAGCCCAAGGCCAAATTCCAAGCCCTCCCAGGGCTGGTAAGAATCCAGCCCTGGTGCATTTCTGCAGCCTGGGCTTTTTCCCCCGGCTTCAGCGCGTGCGCGCGCACACATACACACATGCGCGCGCTGCACACTCCAGACAGGTTTCCCTTCTTTCAGCTCCCCAGGAACAAACACTTCTTGTCTCTAGATGTTCCGCACACTCCGTTCTCTTGCCCAATGCACCTGCGGTGCCGCCCACCCCCAGTTACTTTCCAGAAGGTGAGGTGGCCATCACCGCCGGAGGCCCGCCCTGTGCCCACCCTGCGTGGACTGCATTAGGGACTCTCTGGGGTCCTTAGCGTTTCAGGCTCCTGTCTCATGAAGACTGTAATTCTCTTTATTTTCTGTAAAGCTGGGAGCTTCTGGAAGGCAGGGCCCAGGTCTTAGTCCCCTTGTTTCCCCAGGGGCCGGTGCACGGCAAGCACACATCACTCACTGTCGCAGGACGTGTTAGCAGAGCCCACCCACACAAAGCTGTAAAATGTCCTGAACGTGGAGCGTTCCATTCCCTGGTGGATTTAAAAGCGGGCACATAAAGGCTCCGGGCTGACTGCGCATGTACGTGTTACTAAACAGGAGTGACTGCGTGGCACACCTGGATGGGGAGTCGTGACTGGAGGTCTCCCTCAGAAGCCTGAAGGACAAGCAGGTGTTCCTGAGGGACCAGAAGGGGACGGAGTCCTGGCAAGGGACAGCACACTCGGGGAGACGGGAGCATAGGAGCACATGACAGTTTTAGGAAACTGCCAAGGACCTTGGATGTGAAGCCCAGCGGTTAGGATGTGACCGTTGAGAGTAAACAAGACTCCTTGAAGGATTAAGAGCAAGCGATCTGTCCAAAATAATGAAATCTGATGCCTTTTAGAAGGTTCTTTCACACAGAATGGATTGGGGTGGGGTGGGGGGCCATGGAATCTGAGACCAATTCAGAGGTCTTTGTGGTCATTAGAAAAACGAAGGCAGACCCCGGCTAGGCTTCCAGAGGGTGTTCTAGTTCTCTCTTTAGAGGTTGCTCAGAGTTAGACTAGACTAGCCGAAAGCTCCCAGAGCCCACACACAGTTCCCCACGACATAGTTACACAAGGGTTCTTAGAATTCTAGTACAGGGGCACCTGGTGGCTCAGTCGGTTAAGCATCTGATTTAGGCTCAGGTCATGACCTCACAGGCGTGAGACTGAGCCCCACGTCAGAGAGATTCTCTCTCTGCCCGCCCCCCCAAATAAATAAAAGTAAAATTAAAAAAAAAAAAAAGAATTGTATTACTGTCCCTTATCACCATCACTTCTGTGAAATTGTGGTGGTCACTGGGCCACTGCTTGTGTTATTTATTGTACTAAAGAAGTATATCACCCTGTTGCATTAAAAAATATATTCATCATTGTACTTCAACAACTGGTTTCCACTGCTTTCAAAACTATTGCCCTGAAAAGCAACCGCAGGCTTCACTAGACTCCCAAAGGGATCCATGGCACGAAATGTTAAGAACCCCTGGCCAGAGTTTCAGGGCAGAAATCTAGTACATTTGAGGGCCGTGGAGATGAAAATGACCCTCTGGATGCCTGATGGCACTTGCCGTTCTACCCCTACTGGCATCTGCCCACTTGAGAGAGAAGCTGTCTGGAGGTGACCCAGCAGGGCTCCAATGGGGGGGGGGGTGGACCCGCCAACCATCTGAGAGGAAGTCAGGAGCACGTCAGGGGCCACAGGTGCGTGAACTGCCAGCCTCCGCTGGGCGTTATTTCTGTTGGCCCTCATCTCCCCACGGTGCCTGGCAACGCACATCTCAACCGGAGTGTCTCCATATGCTTATACTCAGAAAAAAACCAGGATGGGGATGGCTAAGGACTCTGCATACTTCACTTCACAACTGGAACTGGGAGGAAGAAAAAGATCCCAAGCATATTAAGGAAGGAACAATCAATAACTTACTTCCGTTCTAGCTGCATCCTCGTTTTAACCATCCATATAGGATTCATTAAGGTATTTGTGATAAAAGCTGGAAGAGAAAAAACAGAAAATGTCATCACTGAACACAGTCCGTGTGCATTAAAGCTGTCTATTTCATATGATAAACTTTGAGGTCAGGATTTATAAATGGTAGTAAAAACAGACATGGGCGCCTGGACGGTTCAGTCGGTAGAGCGTCTGACTTCAGCTCAGGTCATGATCTCGTGGTTTGTGGGTTCGAGTCGAGTCCCACATCATGCTCCATGCTGACAGTGTGGAGCCTGCTTGGGATTCTCTTTCTCTCTCTCTCTCTCTCTCTCTCCCCCTCTCTCTCCCTCCCTCCCTCCCCCATGCTCGCTTGCTCTCAAAATAAACCTAAAAAAAAAAAAGAAAGAAAGAAAGAAAGAAAGAAAGAAAGAAAAAGGATAGTAGGAAGCAGTTACTTTTCTACGCTGCAGCCGGAAGTTACAGTCCCCTAAAATGTAACCTGCGTTATGTTGGACCTAAAAGAAGTCTCTCAATTTTCTAGAGCCCTGTCAAGTCTCTACAACCTGTAGGTGGTGCTGTTGATATTCTGGTAAATCTAATTCCTTTGGTAAATATGGAAACTATTCTAACCCTCAATTTATAAACTTCAGGTCCAGAAACAACTTGGTTTAAAAAGCTGGTGATCTAACCCAAAAAGGTTACCTTTTATCAAACCTAAAATCGAAACCACTAAGTCTCCACTTCCCTGAATTCGAACATCTACATCTTAATACCCAACTCATCACTTCAGGAAATTGAAGTGTTAAGACTGATCTGCTTAACGGAACCATTTTTTAAAGACAGTCTTCCTCATCTTAATCCTGTTAATTGTTCCAGACCAACCCACACGAGCAGTGTCACAGTGTCGGCCTGACATAGGGAGCGCTGAGCACCTCTGTCCCCTCCACAGTCCTATGCAGACTCATTAGGAACCCAGACAGTGGTTTAGAAAACTCCTTCCGGGTCCACTGTATTTTCCAAAGGTTCCTCTGAGTTAATTTGGCAAAACTTACAAAACTGATGAACAGGTGAGAGCTCATGGCTCACTCGTTGCGCCCTCTGCGCCCTCAGAAGTGAGATCGCCCAACTCCCACTCCCCATGTCCCCCGCAGAGCTCCCTATTCAGAAGCAGCTTTGCATACGCTACCTTCCCTCCCCTGACTATTATCTGTAACCACTCAGATGGGCTACCAGAACTTTTGTCTGGAGTGACAGAGGCGGACAAAACTGGTGGACTCACACCTCCCAGGCTGGCGGAAGGCAGAGATTTTCCACAGAACGCCAATTTAAGGTCTCCAAAATACCTTCTGTTTACACAGGTCATAAAAGGATACCTAGGGGCGCCTGGCTGGCTCAGCCAGTGGAGTGTGTGACTCTTGATCTCGGGGTCATGAGTTTGAGCCTCATGTTGGGGGTAAAGATTACTTAAAAAAAGAAAAAAGAAAAATCTTACAAAAGAAACACATAAAATGGTATCTATAAAGACACAGCCTTCTTTCAGCAATCTGGAAGTCCATGGTTTTCCCCAAGTATTTCCCAGGGGAATAAATCCTGTTATGAATTTTCTAGAGTAAGTGCAATGACTCCCTCAAGAGAGAATAGATACTATCTGACCTGGTAGGAGCCCTCCTGCAAGAACCCTCCCCCCAAGCTCCGGGCCCTCATCACAGCGTCAGCAGTTAAGGACAGAAATGCCAACTGCACACAGGGTATGCTAGATGCCGTGGGTAATCACAAAAAAACCCTCAAATTTTTAAACTAATTTAATGAAACAAAAAGATATGAAAATGCATTACTATTTCTTTTTGTTTAAAAAAAATTTTTCATGTGTGTTTATTTTTGAGAGAGAGAGCACAAGCAGGGGAGGGGCAGAGAGAGAGGGAGACACAGAATCCGAAGCAGGCTCCAGGCTCTGGGCTGTCAGCACAGCGCCTGACGCGGGGGTTGAACCCACAGACGATGAGATCATGACCTGAGCTGAAGTCAGATGATTAACCGGCTGAGCCACCCAGGCACCCAATATTCCTTTTAAAAGAACCACAACACTGGCCAGGAGTATGCATGAGCACACGTAAATTTTGAGGGAGAATAAAAGTTTGAGTTATCAAAGAAGATGGAAGCAAGTTACAAACTATTCTCGAACATTCATGCTTCATTAGTTCTAGCACAAAGCTCCAGAAAAATGATTTTAGAGGCAAAAGAGGAAGAGAGCTAGTTTCTAATTCCTGGAGAAAGCTGCAGGGCACGGCACGTGCCTCAGGACAGCGCGGAGCTTCTCTCCACTCACTGGGGTGACCCACCTGCAGAGCCGGCCGAGAAAATGTGCACGATATTACTGTTAGGCACGAAAATGCCATTGAACTGCTCTTTGGCTTTGGAGTAACACGCAAAGTACACAGCCCTGGTGGAAGAAAGAGAAAACACTATAGACACCTGCACGGCACTACGAACGTCCCTCCACGACCTCTGAAGAGTTTAGGAAAATACGAGAAAGAAGGTTAACGTGTAACCCAAAGGTTGACTTTATCTGGCAAACCAAAAGCTGCTGCAGGCACCTGCAGGAAAAAGCTCCTGCGTGTCCCTCCACAAAGTGTCCAGTGACGGTCAAGTATCCACAATGACTGAGGCGGATGAGATTTGGGTAATATACAAAGTCCATTTACATTCTTCATTCTGGATCAATCCTTTAAGCATCAAAATATATTCTAAACTTTCTACAGTTTCGAATACTACTTCTAGAATACAGCACACGCCCGTCCTGCCTTACACCACAATGAGTATGTCAAATGTAATTTGATGACTCAAGGTCAGTAGGAACTA
The DNA here is from genome assembly GCA_028646485.1 of Cryptoprocta ferox. Classification (NCBI taxonomy): domain Eukaryota; kingdom Metazoa; phylum Chordata; class Mammalia; order Carnivora; family Eupleridae; genus Cryptoprocta; species Cryptoprocta ferox. The sequence goes on from CM053570.1 coordinate 95,034,913, forward strand.
CCATCCTATGTGTTTGCAAGACAGAGCTTCCGCCACTGAATACGCACGCCCCTCTCCCCCCACCCCAGCCCAACACCTATAGGTGGAGTCCTGCCTCCCCCAGGGCTCTCTGGTCTGGTCTGGTCTGGTCTCTGCTTTCCCTCTCCTGATTTGGCTCTTGCTGGGGCTGGGGAGCAGGGGCTGGTCGGTATTTCCCTGCTCCATCACCAGCGACGATGCCAAGGAAAATGCTTCTTTAGTTTGGCTGGCCAAGGCATCAATCACAGAATGTATTTTTCAACTTAGGATCTGGACTACTTATCTGTTATGTAACATTATTCTGCTTTTTATAGGTCCCAACTGTTCTCAACGGATGCGGCAGCCAGGAATCTACATCAGATTAACAGGCGTTACCAAACTGCCCACAAGGAGATACAACTCTGTTTTCTTTATTTACTATATACACGTAGTAGTATATCCACCAGCTATTCATGATGCACACCCCATACAACCTCACAGACTAGTACTTTTATTTTTTAAACAGATTATACACATATGCTGCAAAAATTCTAAAGGAACAAAAGGGTCTAATAAGGATCCGAATGTTTACAACATTCTCAGGTGACATGTGTGTAATTTGGGAGCACTGACAGGCAAGAATTCTAGGAAATTTCCAGTCCTTACCTTACATAAAACATTTTCGTTTTTGTTACCAAAATTAATTCTCTTTAAAGTCCCTCTGAGTATTACATGCAATAACATAAGTATGTTACTTGTCACCCAGCTCCCCTCTGGGAGGCCATTTCTAGAAGCAGTTTCTTATCTACTTTTCAGAGAGATGCTGTACACACACTCACCTATTCACGTTTATCAAACAGGCTTTAAAGGGCATTAAGCCTTGTGACAGAAATGAGGATGTTTTAAACAAAAGCCTAGGAACCTTGAGAACTGCTTCAGCTCAGCGGTTCCAAGGGCACACGAATCACCAGGGGATCGTGTTAGGATGCAGATTCTGATCTAAGTCTGGGGTGTGGTCCGAGTGTGCAGTGCTAACCAGCTCCCAGTGACACTAACGCTGTTGGCCGTGCACCATACTTGATGTAGCCAACATGTGTCTAGAGAAGACTCCAGGTGATGCGAGCAGATAAATTTTCATTTAAGAATAAAACAACTAGAATCTCTCTTTCTAACACACACACACACGCACGCGCACGCACACACACACACACAACCCCACACTAAAAGACACACCGGCACTTATCACTATTCTATGCATCCGATGTTTGTAGGCAAATCCCACACTGAAAGATACTGGCCATCGAGAGGTAACGCACCTCGGTGAGAAAGAACGCAGTATCATGTACTACATGCGGTGAGTGGCTGAAAGTTTAGTGCTTACCTTGACGGCGCAACTCCAACCAAATTTGGACCCAAGCCTCTAAAAAGTGACTTTGGTCCCTCCTTCTCCAAGATCGACCTAAATAATAAGAAAAGATCTTTAAAATCCTTGGGCAGAACCTATGCAAAGCAATGCATCAGCTTTCACATTAGCTCCTTGAAGAATGTTTACAAGACCCCAGACTCTTATCGGATTATAGTACAGTTACAGCATCCAAAGTCTGAAGAACACTGCTTTCATGTTACAGTGGAAAAGCATGCTTCAAAAGCCATCAGTTTGACATGTTTTCGAGAAGCCTTCTCCCTGGTTCACATGGGACTGAGACGTTCAGGGTCAGTCCTCAGCACTGAACTCCTAGTAAGGTAGGACAAGCATCTGATACAGGGAATGATGCGTCCTCCGTATCACAAGATTCACTGAGAAACGGGCTCAGAGATTTCTCTGGATGACATTTCTTTTGGATTCATTCCTTATTTCTAATAATCCTATCTTCCAGATCTTTACTTATTATAGAAGAGCCCCCAATCAGGAGTCTACAGAATAGAAAAAACCTAGTGATTTTCATGGGCTGAATGTTAAATTTTTTTAACGTTTAACCCCACTAACTCCCCATTCCCCTTCTCCCCCAGCCCTTGGCAACCACCGTTCTGCTTTGTCTCTATAAATTAAACTACTTCAGGGACCTCATATGAGTGGAAGTGTACAGTATTTGTCCTTTTGTGGCTGGCTTATGTCACTCGGCACGGTGTCATTAGGCTCATCTTTTTTGTTTTTATTTTTTTTTCAATGTTTTATTTATTTTTGAGAGAGAGAGAGACACAGAGCATGAGAGGGGGGAGGGTCAGAGAGACAGGGAGACACAGAATCCGAAGCAGGCTCCAGGCTCCGAGCTGTCAGCACAGAGCCCAACGCGGGGCTCGAACCCACGAACATGAGATCATGACCTGCGCCCCCAGGCGCATCTATGTTGCAGCAGGTGTCAGAATGTCCCTTCGGAAGGCTGAGTAAGACTCCACTGTGTGTCTACCACATGTTGTTTAGTCATTTATCTGTCCACGGACACTCAGGTTGCCTCCACTTTTGGCTACTGTGAATAATGCTGCTATGAACACGAATGTCCAAATATGTGTTCAGGTCCCCAGTTTAAATTTTTAGGGGTACACGCCAGAAGCAGAATTGCTGGGTCACATGGTAATTTCTAGGTTTGATTTTTTTGAGAATCTGCCATGTTATCCACCACAGCAGCTGCACCATTTTCCACTCCTACCAACAATGCACAAGGGTTCCAATTTTCCCACACACTTCCCAACACGCTTTAAAAAAAGTAAGTATTAATGTGTTTCCTTCTTTTTCTCATAAGTAGGCTTCCTGCCCAGTGCGTAGCCCAATGTAGGACTTGAACTTACAACCCTGAGCTGAGATCAAGAGTCAGACACTTAAGTGAGCTACCCAGGTGCCCCGTGTTACTATGCTTTCTGATTGAAGGTGACCAAGGAAGGATTCTGTAGAACATTCTTTAGAGGCATTTTCCCATTCCAACATAATGATTCAAGTTGACGAATAAATCTGGTTAAATGTATTCTTTTCAATAGCTCAATTTTCATGGTGTCCAAGAGAATTTACACTGTTACACTGAGGTCTTCTCTAATTTAATCCTCTGTTCTTACTCCAGATTTTTTTGCACTCTGTAATTAGTACCTCCAATTTGATAGCATTCTGAGTTTATATAGGATTGTTGTCGAAAGAGTTTATATAATGGTTTACCTTTGTTACGACATTGAAAGTAAAATAAAAGGTGTCTTCTCACTTCACAGAAAAGCTACTGGTAAAGTGAATCCTGCCAATTCTGTTTCTGCTCCCTTCCACTTTTCCATAGAGAGAGTTTCTAAAAACAAAGCTGACAGTTTTGGTGAAGAGGTTAAATTGATGTTTTGGTCCCCGGCATGCTGGAAAATGTTCAAGTTTTATCCATTTGTAGCTTTCTCTCCTGTTCTTCGGGTCAATGTAATTTTTCACGGTCTAGAGTCCTTGAATGTATAAACTTAAAAATATGAATCTTAGCTTCTCGTCTTCAAATTTTCAGATGTTTACAAAATATTTCAATTGCTTGAAAAGGGAAGAATATTTGTACTTGTAAGAGCTGTCCTCAAAAGAAGGAGATTAGCAATTAGGTAGGAGAAAAGAAATAAAAGGTATCTAGACTAGAAAGGAAAAACCAAAACTATCTTTATTCATACAAGACTACATAATCCTGTTACACACAGAAGTACTAGTGGAGCGCCTAGGTGGCTCAGTTGGTTATGAGTCCAATTCTTGATTTTTGGCTCAGGTCATGATCTCACGGTTTGTGAGATGGAGCCCCATGTCGGGCTCTGCACCAACAGTGCGGAGCCTATTTGGGATTCTCTCCCTCTCTCTGCCCCTCCCTTGCTCATGCATGGATGTGTTTCACGCTCTCTCGCTCTCTCTCTCTCTCAAAATAATTAAGTTAAAAAAATACTAAGGAATACACTAAAAAATTACTACAGTAAGTTCAGCAAGGTTACAGGACACAAGATCAATATATGAAATTCGACTGTATTTCTACACAGTAGCAATGAACAATCTGAATGTGGAAATAAAAAACGATTTCATTTACAACAGCATGAAGAGGAATAACATTCCTACCCACAGACAAATGAAGCAGAGCAGTGGTTGCCGGGGAGGGACGGGGGGAGGTGGGAATGACTATTAATGGGTACATGTTTCCTTTTGGAGTGACGAAAATGTTCTAGAATTAGTGGTGGTGGTTACATAACTCTGTGACTATACTAAAACCGCTTGCACACTTTGAAAGGATAAATTTTAGGGTATGTGAATAGTAACTCAATAAAGCTATTATTTTAAACAAGTAATAAACTAGACCTCGGTTCCACCGCAATAATTAAATTACTTTGAAATATTAAGGGGAGTAGTCGTATTTTTTAATCATAGAATGTTTTCCTTACTGGCAGTTATCAACCCAGACCCTTCGAAGTGATCCCATGACATACTCTCGTTTGTGTGTGGTCCAGCCTAAAACCTCTGGCCACCCGGGGGTCACAAGAAGGGCCTCTGTTTGACACACTGGACAACTGGAGAGCACATCTCACTGTAAGTACAGTGCCCATTTCTTTTTCTTTTTTTTTCCATGGCATCTGGGGACTGTCAAAGCAATGCATTTAAAATGAGACCTAGTCATACAATATTACTCGGCAATAAAAAAGGAAGGAAGGACTGTTACACAACACCAAGGTTGAGCCTCCAAGAAACATTAGGTTACACGAAAGAAGCCAGACACAAAAGACCATATGTTGTAGGATTTCGTTTATGTGAAATGTCCGGAGGACACAAATCTGGAGACAGAAAGTAGGTCAGTGATTGGCTGCCTAGGTGGGGGGGCAGGCGATGGGGAGTGACTGCAAATGGGTGAGGGATTTCTTTTTAGTAGGGATGAAAATGTTCTAAAATCAAATTAGTGGTGTTGATTCCATAGACTCTGTGCACAAACTAAAAACCGTTGAATGGTATTTTTTAATTTTTTTTGCCTTTTATCATTTTATTTTGAGAGACAGAGACAGAGAGCGAGCGGGGGGAGGGGCAGAGAGAGAGGAGACACAGAATCGGAAGCAGGCTCCAGGCTCTGAGTTGTCAGCACAGAGCCCTATGCGGGGCTTGAACCCACAACTGTGAGATCATGACCTGAGCTGAAGTTGGACGCTTAACCGACTGAGCCCCCCCGGCACCCTGAATTACCGGTATTCTTTAAATAGGTACATTGCATGGTATATGGACTACGTCTTAATAAAGCTGTGTTACACACACACACACACACACACAAAACCCCAGCAAGGAGGAATGAAAGGCTCATTGAAAAAGGTCTAGTAAGCAAAAGAGATATTGGCAGGAACAGAGCTTTAAAATAAAATTTAGTTCTTCCGTTAAATCAATCACTTATAACTGATTCATCATCTGGAATATGGACTGTAGATTAGTTACAAAGCAGTATATGAATACTGAGTTTCTTGAATTTGAAAACTGTACAGTGATTTTCAGAGAATACCTTTGTTCTTAGGAAATAAATGTCTAAGAATTAAGGGTAAAGGGGCATAATGAGTGTGACCCATGTTCCGATGGTTCAGAAAAAAAGGCAGAGCAAAAATAAAAAGGCAAATGTGGCAAATTGGTGACTTGAGGTAAACAATATAACCAAGTTATTTGTACCATTTCAGTACCTCTTCTGTAAGTTTGCAATTATTTCAAAGTGAATAGTTCTTAAAAAAAAAAAAAAAAGGTATATGTCCTAGGTTATAAAAATATCAAAACTCTTGACAACAGCCCATAAAGTCACAGAAGCAAGAGGTGGGGTAAAGACAATTCTTGGGTTTCTGTGAAGCTAACACACCAACCGAAGTTCACGCACTCCTGAGAAAATGTTCACGCTGGCTGACGTGAGACAGCTGGCTCTTAATAGAGGCATGGGAATTTAGGGTTTTCAACTGTAAACACTTCACTTTGACGTTTTCTCAAAACAGGACTGTGCTTTTATTTTACTTTTTTTTTACCAAGCGCAGCAACGTTTGCCCCAGAAAAAACAGGACTGTATTTTTAAAAAGCCACGCTCTCTGAACAAAACGTTCTCCAAGTAACACCTTGAAGTGACCTCCAGTTTATAATACAGGATGTAAAGGATTTCAAGTGGTCAGGAGATTCAACCATTTTCAACGTTTAGATTCTGTCTGTGGTCCCCATTAGCGTACACTGGGCGGCCAGGCCCGGGAGTCAGGCAAACACAATTAGAGGACTCCTGGCTCCAGGAAGCTCGAAGCCTCTCATCTATAATGCAGTCGGGAACTCGCGTCCTCAAGTGACTCAGGCCTTTTAAGAACTGCAGAAAGACTGTCTCCATAGTGACGCATATTAACAGTGGGCAAAAAGTCAAACCTGTTACATAATTCAAACTTCTAACCTATCTGGATGTTTACAAAATTTTTCTGGAACAATCAAGTTTCTACTATAAATGGTACACTTCAAGCTTCGTAATAAAGCATGTGGGGATCCAGACTGACTTCCCCACAGTCACAGAAACTTTCATGTAGAAAAGTGATGCGAGAAAGGAAATCAGGGTCATGTTTGGAACATTTCCTTCTCTTCACTAATTTTCATCACCACACGCATACTATGGACTAATCCGAAACACTGATCTCATCGGAGCACCTAGGTGTTTACAAGGTAAGAGACTAGCTCACTAACAAATTACTTTTCGGATGGAAAAAGGTACTTGAGAAAAAGAAACATAAGGTACCTAAGTAGTTTACAGAATAGGAACTCTGATTAAAAAAAAGATTAACTCACAAGATTTTTTTTAAAGCAGACATCAGAGGTAAACTGATATATTAATACTCCCCTTAGCAGATCTAACAGTGAGAACCTAAATGTGCTGGCATCTTGCCTTTTTCACGTAACTATTAAAAATGTAAAGCTTACTGGTCCTCCAACGGAAGATTCTTTCTTTTCTTTCCTTCCCTAACATGAGACACATGCACACAGTGACTTGGCAGTTTGAAAAAAAACTAAACTCCCTGTAAACAAACTCCGTTGGCTGTTGCCTGTGAAGTCTTTTAAAGCAGCACTGCCGGAGGAGAGGAGGAGAGAGTAAGACTAGAAAGAAGGCGCGGAGCTTGAAATGAAAAACCGATTTAATCGCTTGGGTTTTTGGTAGCAGTATCTTCTAAAATGTGACCCCGGGGGCGCCTGGGTGGCTCAGGCGGTTAAGCATCTGACTCCGGCTCAGGTCGTGATCTCGCGGTCAGTGAGTTCGAGCCCCGCGTCAGGCTCTGTGCTGACAGCTCGGAGCCTGGAGCCTGCTTCGGATTCTGTGTCTCCCTCTCTTTCTCTCTCTCTGCCCCTCCCCCACTCACACTCTGTCTCTCAAAAACGAATAAAGATTGAAAATAAATAAATAAATAAAACGCGAACCCTGCGGGGCTCTGTGGTCTAGAGAAAAGGCCTGACGCCTGTCCTTCCTTCCTTCCTCACTTACCGGGTCCAGAGCCCTGTCTGCCCCCATCGCCGCTGCCCGTCGCTGGAGCTGCCTAATAATCTACGCCCAGGGGCGGGGGGAGCTTCGACCGGGGTGGTGGCAGAGAGACAGCAAAGTGGTCACGGTCTGCCTCGGCCGTTGCCCTCCCTTCATGCAAGGGCTGCGCACACTGCTTTTAGGACGTGTCACCGGGCAAGACATCTCTCCACTTGCCCCGACGAGCAAGTATGCCTTCTTCAGACGGGAACTGTGTGATACGATAGAGATTTCCCTTTTTGCCTTGGCCACCAAAACACCCAGTCACAGATCACGTTTACAAAGCGCAGGCGGCACCTACTACGACAGCAGGCAGTAGGATTTACACGGCTGGGGGGGGGGGTGTGCGCGCGCGCGCGCGCGCGTGTGTGTTGAGAGCTTTATATCCGGTATCTTCCTGACCTGCCAACATTCATTCACTCAATCTGTGCTGAATGCTTAAGCTTACTACGGGACAGGCAGCATTCTAGGTGAGTGGGGACACCTCTGTGACCAAAACGAAGTCCCTGTGTCCAAGGAAGCTCCCGTGTGGTGGGGGCAGAGAGAAAATAAACAGTATAAATACGTAACCCACGGGGCTGGATGGAGGTAAACGCTGTGGATAAAGACAGAGCAGGAAGAAGGGATGGGGCATGAGGGGAAGGCTCGCTTTTACAGAGCACGGTCACCGCAAGGCCCTCCCGCAAAGGTGATTCCGGGAGCTGATGACGTCCCGTACGAAGGCCCTTCCTCGGAAAACGCCCCAGCGTTCCGAGCGTCCGAGACGGCGAAGGCACGGCAAGGAGGGCACATAGCAGGGGTGAGGGAGGGGCAGGGCCAGGAGGTGACGCGGGAGAAGTCACGGGAGGGCCTCGGAGGGACAGGGCGGCCCCTGGAGGTCTCTGAGCCCAAGAGCTCCCGACTGCTCCGTGGAGAACACGCCGGGGACCGCGGCGGGGGCGGCCAGGCAGGAAGCGAGCCTGCTCACACGGGTGACACACGCTGGCTTCCGTCAGGACAGTGGCGGAGCGCGGAACAAGAAGGGGCCAGGGTCTGCGTGCGTCCTGAGGGCAGAGGTGGGAGATGTTGGGGGGGGGGGCTGCAGGTCCGAGCACAGGGAAGCCTGGAGTCGGCCACGGGGACGACGCCGGGGGCAGCGGCTGGGGCCAAGTTCAGTTCGCACAAGCTCCACTTTGGATGCCCGGAAACAGCCACGCAACCACGCAACCGGCAGCGGGGCGAGCGCGAGGCTCGGAGGAGCGACACCGTCAGCTCGCAGATGGCCCCCAAGGCCGCGAGACCAAATGGGATCCACTCCCGGAAGGAGGGCCTGTCGCTAGGGCTGAGGCCACCAGAGGAGCGCCGGGGCCCTCCAGCGTCCGGAGGTCGCCGGGGAACCGCGGCGGCGGAGCAGAGGCAGCGGGCGGCGCGGCGGGACCGTGGTCCCAGCAGACTGTGGCTGGAACGAATGTCGTCCCCTCGTGACAGCGGCACGGCGTTAGGGGGCCCGCCGCTGCTGACTCTCGGCTGCTTCAAATCGTTCTTACAAACGGGTGAACGTACACTGGAACGACACTGGGCACGTCACTCACCCTCTCACCTGCCCTCCGTCACCATAAAACGGGTGGTTATCACGCCCGAGCACTAACCTCGGGGTTCTTGTGAAAAATCGATGAAATGATACTTCACAAGCGTAGTCATTTTTTAACTTGAGAGCTAACAGGTAATCAGTTAAGCATCTTCAAACTATATGTACATCCAGCTGAGGACATAAAGCTTAACGGAACAGCTCCTGGGTGAAAAATGCCACTTTACGAGTACTTCTCTGACAAAACATCGTTAGGACAAAGTTTACTTAATACTTCCGTTACTCGTGTTTTGACGTGAATATACAGTAAGTGGTTTTAAAAAGGATGCGTGGGTCCGTGAGGTCTCATCTCTGTGGAGCTGGGGCTGCACGAACCAATGGCGGCCTTGGGTCCCCAGTGAAAACAAGCTGTCCCGTGTGTGATGTGGTGTGGGCACTGTTTCCGTATTTTACACGATAGATAAATCCCTTTTTTTTTCCCCTTTGATTTACATTTTAATAAATAATTGTGGGGAGCACCTGGGTGGCTCAGTCGGTTAAGCGTCCGACTTCGGCTCAGGTCATGATCTCACAGTTTGTGAGTTCAAGCCCCGCCTTGGGCTCTGTGCTGACAGCTCAGAGCCTGGAGCCTGCTTCGGATTCTGTGTCTCCCTCTCTCTCTGCTCCTCCCCCACTGGCGCTCTCTCTCTCTCTCTCTCTCTCAAAAATGAATAAATGTTAAAAAAAAAAATTTTTTTTTAAATTGTGCCCACGGGAGTTGAGGGGGGGAATACAAATAGAGAGACAGAAACAGAGAGAGATTTACAGGGGACAGAGAGACAGATGCCGAGATACAGAGAAACATCTCCATTTACCTTACATGCCGGCCCCGCTGACACCCACAACTTCTGGGTAACAGTGTCCCAGTTTCAGTAAATATATAAATCTACTCGTCAGGAGTTATTTGGCAAGCACCTAAGAGGAAGTTCTTTTGGGATGTCGGTAAAGTTGGCAAATCACCTGTCTGTTTCATTACGTCCAAAGCACTCTGTGTTCCTCAGAAGAAAAGGTGTCATTCGAGACACTGCCTCTGCCTAAACATAGAACAAGGCGAACCAGGATGGGGATGTTTTGACGGCCCTGGATTTAAGGATGTGGGCTTGTCTCTCTCTCTATGGAGATCAAAGTGTGCCTCCACACCCCCGTGGCTCTCTTTCCCGGGCCCATCTCCAGGTAGGCTCCCTGCCTTTCGTGTCTCCGCTCCCGTCCTCGGTGTTTATCTGAACTAGCTGCTCCTCCTGGAGTCGTGGGTGCCAGCCTCCTTTTTCTCTAGCTGACTCTCTCGCTTGGGTCCTTGCCCCAGCGGCCGGTTTTGCTGTCCAGTTTTGCTCAGTAAACTCGGATGCTCTCCTGTACACACATCTGGCACGGATGCCTGGGTGACTCATCAGTAGAGGCTTTACAAACAAAATGTACCTAAAAATAAATTAACCACTTTCCAATTCATTCCACCTTATCTACAACGTGACTGAATTCTGTCCGAAGTGCTAAGTGGTGTGGTTAAGACAGAAAGATTGGCATCTTTCTTCCAACGTTTCCCTGGTAAACATCTACATCCATGAACAGCAGCGTCCTTCTTGAACACGCTCACTCCTGGTGCCGTCTCAGACGGGTGCCTGGGTGGCTCCGTCAGCTAAGCGTCTGACTTCTGGTTGATCTCACAGTTCACGAGTTCAGAGTCCTGCACTGGGCTCTGTGCTGACAGCGTGGAGCCTGCTTGGGAATCACGTTTAGCTCACTTCAACTACCGTTTATTAGACACCTCTTTTAAAGTACACAGCCCCACGCTAAGACTCCGGCCTTGCCAAGCGCCCTTCTGAATTTCCGGTTCTGCCTCAAGCAGAGAGACTAATAAGCCAAATTCAGCCTATGATTATTCAGCCACTTCGTAATCAAAGGCAGCATATTTCAGGCAGTAAAAATAATACACTAGGCAGGTAGCCTCAGTATTAAAGAAACGTTGGAAAAAAATGGTTTCACTAAATATGTGTTGCAACTTTTCTGTAAACTTAAATGATCTCCAAAAAGTACCAAACCTCAAACGTCCTGTTTCTATATTATTTTCTCTTAAAACAGTCACAACGCTTCTCTTGTGCAGCTTTAAAATTTTTGATTTTGCTCTACCACCCCAGGCCTTGCGGGCCCTCAAAAGACTGGGGACAAGAGCAACCCTCTGATGCAACGCTTTCGACAGGGAGCACTGGTCTGCTCTCTTAGGTTTACCCTGATCATCGTTGGATGCTGATCACACGCAACCCCGCTGCCAAGGGAGGTCAGAGCTCAAAGGTTCTGGTACAGAAGCCGGATTCTTCGGTTTGGACGGTGACGACAAGCGGACCGTCTCCTCTGACGGGCCCGATGGACACTCCGCATTGAGGGTGCTGGGGACAGGGATCCGGAAGGGGACGGAACTTACTTCAGAACCTGGAAGAGGCCCGGCGTCACCGATGCTGGTCTCACCATTCCAGCCCCACTAATGGTCCCCAGATGAACCTGAGGATAATAGACTGTCCGAAGAGCTAATCTTGAAGACTGCAACCGTGTCTTAATGACTTCCAGCGGACAAGTGAAAATAGCACCAACCGTGCCCCCACACCTGTCACAAGAAATCACAACAGGATCAGAAAAGCAATACTATTCCCTGGACAAAGAAAATGTAAAATTTAATGTTTCCCTATTAAGAAAAAAGGCACCTAGATTTATTTCATAATTAGAACATACTGGGAGGTTAAAAAGAATTTGTTGAAAAATCCCAGCAGCTAAAGAGAGAACCACGGTTGACACGTTAGTGCGTCCTTTAGGGTTTTCATTACTGACTTTTTAATCTCCGACACCACCCCGCCCCCCACTTACCTGGATGCTGTGACCTTCTGTGTTGTATCTATGCCTACATTATCCACTTGTAATGACTACGCACTATTAACTTGTGCCAACATCTAACATTTTCGCCCATTACTGTTAGTCTTTTCCAACTTCACTGCCATGCTGCAACGAATATTCTAGAAAATGCAGCTTTTCACAGTCAAATGTTATTCAGGTAATGCTACTATTTTGAAAAATCAACTACAACACACACTTGTATTAAAATAGGATTGACGCGGGGGTGCCTGGGTGGCTCCGTCAGCTAAGTGTCTGACTCCTGGTTGATCTCACAGTTCACGAGTTCAGAGTCCTGCACTGGGCTCTGTGCTGACAGTGTGGAGCCTGCTTGGGATTCTTTTTCCTCTCTCTGCCCCTCTCCTGCTCGTGCTCTCTCTCTCAAAATAAATAAATAAACTTCGGGAGAAAAAAAAAACCAGGATTGGTTTGAGGGCACCTGAGTGGCTCAGCCGGTTAAGTGTCCGACTCTTGATTCTGGCTCAGGCCATGATCCCAGAGTCGTGGGATCAAGCCCGGTGTCAGGCTCTGCCCTGAGCCTGGAGCCTGCTTAAGATTTCTCTCTCTCTCCCTCCCTCTCTCTCTCTCTCTCTCTCTCTCTCTCTCTCCCCCTTTGCCCCTCTCCTGTGCGCATACATGTGCACGCACACATTCTTCTCTGTCTCTCTCTCAAAAAAAAAAAAAAAAGATTGATTTGGACTCCACTAAAAATTAAGCTAAAGCTCCTTTTTTTTGTAATGTTTATTTTTGAGAAACAGAGAGAGACAGAGACAGAGCAAAGCAGGGGAGGGGCAGAGAGAGAGAGGGAGACACAGACAAAGCAGGCTCGAGGTTCTGGGGTGTCAGCACAGAGCCCGACGCGGGGCTTAAACTCACAGAACCGAGAGATCATGACCCGAGCCAAAGTTGGACGCTCAACCGACAGAGCCACCCAGGCGCCCCGTAAAGCTCCTTTAAATGATGAAGTCCTCACGTGTCCCTCAGTCTCCCCGAACCACCCTTTTTAATTTGTTCACATCGAAACATTACTGGAATCAAAAATTTAAGCATTTTTCTTCAAAACAACTCACCTGTTTACCCTAAAATACCTACTTTCATCTTTTCTTAATACTATCCATGAAATTGCATGGTTGATGTGCCAGTTATTAATTAACAATGTGACCTATCATCTAAAACCATCCTACCACAACGAATAAACGTTTTGCTCTTTGGAAAACCCTGAAGATCAAGATCTGTGTCTTACTCATCTTTGTCTCCCTGGCATCAGGACTCACAAGTTCACGAACAGTATTTGCTAAGCAAAGGGGTTACTGACTTGAGATTTCAAGGAGACTGTCTTTCAAGGGATCTAAACGTGTGAAAACGGCACATACTCTCTACCTTCTGGCCCAGGTGCTCCTTGTGGGGAGGGACTGTGTCCTTACACGTTCTTGCACTTAAGAGGACAGCACCTGGCCAACAGGTGGCTCAATAAAAATGATAAGCACCAGCACCTGTGATTGGGAACCAGTCACAACAGTAAAGGACGAGGTGCCGGCAGACACAGAATGCTTACGTTAGCCCCCCTACCCTACGGGAAAGAAGTGTTGGAAATCTGGAAGTGAACCCAGCACCCGGCACAGACCCTGAAGTAGTAAAACGCCATACAGTAACAATAATGATGATAATATTATTATCATTTTGAGAGAGAAAGAAAGAAAGAGAGAGAGAGAGCGAGCGAGCGCGCATGTGCGTGGGGAAAGGGGCAGAGGGAGAGAAGATCTTAAGCAGGATCCACACCCAGTGAGGGATTCGATCTCGTGACCCTGAGGATCATGACCTGAGCTGAAATTAAGAGTTGCACTTAACTGACTGAGCCACCCAGGTGCCCTTCCACACGCAGTATTTTAAAATCAGGAGCCTGAAGTTCGATAGAGCAAGTAAAATATAGGTACCTAAGAGCTGGAAGCCATCCATTTAAACAACAGCATTATTGCCGATGACGGATTATTTTATGGTCAGGCATTCAAGCCTCCAACAATCCTGTGAGGTAGGAGCTATTTATTTACCCCAGGGTACCATGAGGGGTATGAATGGCAGAGAAAGAAAAGGAAATATACAGACTGGGGTGGGGGGTGGGAGGGTGGAGAGGAAATCAGTAATTTTTGGCCGTTTATGCAAACTTGCTTTAAAAACATGACGATAACACCCTGTAAACAGAGCTGTTCGGCAGCAGTGTTTGCTGAACCGTGGGCCAAAGCCTACCAACCACAAAAGCAATTTAGGGGATCACAACCAGCCCGGGAAGGGAGGAGGGCAGAAAGACGAGTATCAAACCACTATCATTCGACCCTCGCGGACTCTGCAGCGATCGGCTTTACTTTTTAGATGGGGAACACGGGTCTCGAGGAGGTCATACACGTTCTCAAAATCACAACGTGACTACGTGTCTGATCGGAGACCCAAATCCAGACAGACCCTCTCCCTCCCAAGCTGGCGCTCCTCCCACTGCACTCTTCCGGAGCAAGACAGAAAGATGGGTTTGTTGGCTCAAAAAAGACTATTGACTTTCACACTCAAAATGGGAAATGGCTGATCAGACAACCAGGCCTTTAAAACTCTGTCTTCTTTTGCATCAGGAAAAATGCAAAATACTGCTGGCCTGTAGAAGTTGCTCTAAGCACTGGAATATATCTAAAGAAAATAGGTCACCACTAAAGAAAGAGGTGGTAGTGGTGGTGGTGATGGGGGGGGGGTTTAAAAGAGAGGTAAGGGTTAACTTTCCGACTCCGGTATATTCACACAAAATAAACAGCCCTGACTTATTGGAAAAATGACTGTGTGCCTAACTAAACGTATTTTAACCTTTTGGAATTGAATTCCAAACGGCATTTGGTATGAACATTTGGAAGTACTGGAAAACTTACACACTGCAGAGTACGGGAAAGAAATACCTGAATCCATTCATGTCCGGTACCACCACTCGGCTGCTGAAAGGGAAACCCCGGAACTTCCGGGCAGTCTTCCATAAGAAAGTCGGTAAATTCAGACACAGGGTCAAGCACCTTCGCCCCCGTGTCAGTTACGCTCCTTCGCCTGGCCGACCATCAACCGAATCCACCCCGCTGGCCAAGAGGCCCCACTGGAAGGTGCGCTCGCCAACAAAGCCAGTGCCCCGCTGAGAGCAGGTCGGTGACCGCTTTGCAGGTAGCAGACCTTGCTCACCGCCACCCACTTATTGTGTTACGCACTGTGCCTGTGGCGGGAGGGGGTGGGGGCACTGGCGTGAAGAGGCCCTGGCCTTCTAGACCACTCACCAGGCGCCTCTTCTGCTAGACAGAGGGGATGCGCCCGTTACAGGACAAGCCTAACGGGGAAACACTGCCAACCGTAAACAAGGGTAAGAAGTCACTACTAAGTGGGTGAGGCCCTCCCTACCTACTAGGAAAAAAACCTTAGATGAGAGACATGACCATCTATTTTAAGTCATTTTTTTTTAAGTTTATTTATTTTGAGAAAGAGAGCGTGAGCAAGGGAGAGGCAGACATAGAGGGAGACCAAGCGGGCTGTGCGCTATTCGCTCGATGGGGCTCGATCTCACAAACTGCGAGCTCATGACTGGAGCCGAAACCAAGAGTCACACGAGGCTTAACCGACGGAGCCACTCAGGTGCCCCTAAAGTGATTTTTTAAGTCATCAGAAAATATTTTAAGTTATTAAGCTGTGTTGGATACGTAGCCACTAAAATACTCAATTTTATTTAGAAGGAAAGAAGCTCTGATACCAAACTGAAATTCCCAAAGATTCTTCATGAAATTCAGAACATTTCATAGCATCATTTTTTAAAGTATCTTTCAGCTCCACTTTTTTTTTCCCCCTTCACGAACTAGCATGTATAAGACCTTCATCTGTCTGAGAATATGTTTAGAAATGTGGACTTCTCTGAACTGGCTTTCCAAATATTTAATCACGTTGGGTCCAAAGCACTTATGATTAGGACAAATTACATTACACGCAGGAAAAAGTTCCTATCAATTCTCAGTTCTGTGACACAAAGACGGCCTGTACCATTAGCCTGGCTCCTGACGGGGTCAACTCAGCTCAGACAAAGCCCTGTCCACCATGACTCTGTACCGTATTTATTTATTTTTCACGGTTGTTTATTTTGAGAGAGAGAGAGACCGAGAACACGAGTGGGACGGGGGTAGGGAGATGGGGAGAGAATGCCAAGCAGGCTGGGAATGATCTGCGCGGAGCCCGGCGTGGGGCTGGATCCCACCAACTGTGAGATCGTGACCCAAGCTGAAACCAAGAGTCCGACACTCAAATGACTGAGCCACCCAGGCGCCCCGTACAGTATTTTTAAAAATGGGCTTTTCCTGAATCTCAGTTCAGAAAGAATCAGCTCTGTCCACCGGCCCACGCCCATCTCTGCTTTTCGGTTGTGCTCTACTGAATCCTCCCCCGTTCTCACCAATGACACCAGGGACAGAGTTCATGATTTTTCCAGTTACTTCCAGGTCTTCAAATTCAGTCGCGTCTAAAACCTCAATCCCAAATCCGATTCAAAACGTCCCTCCGGCACCGCCAGCTAGAAGGGTGGCTGGATGGGACTGGGTCTGCTCCTTTCCCTCCCTCCCTCTCGGCATGAGGACAGAGAGGAGAGGAGGGGTCTCACGCAACTGGTTTGTCCCGCTGCGGGTCCACCAGGCTGTGTGTTACACTAATGGCCTGGGCAAGCGTCAGGATTGCAGTGCAGACGGTGTGCAAGCCTTCTTGAGGTGGTGTTCAGCCCCAACACTGGGAATCCTCGCACTGGTCCGACCAGCAGTCAGTCCATCCCCCCACTTCCTTCCAGCCTTACCTGCAGACAGCACTAGGTGCCTTTCCTTCCTCTGGTCCCCACACTCCTGAACACCAAGCCAACAGGCCCACCAGAATATTCTTTCATGTCAGTCGGTGGGCGGGCGCGGCAAAATTGGCACTTGGTGGGAAGTCAGCCCCGTGTCCGCCCTAAGCACACCACACCGGTCCCTTCTCCTCCATCTGGAACCCGCTTCCAGTTTTAGCCCCGACTCACTTGATCAGCGTAATACCACCTATGTTGTCCTGTCGTCTGTTCAGAGATGAGCACGTGATTCATTCGGTCCCTGGGCTAATGTAGCAGCCTCCCACCCAGGAGGCACTGGCCATAGAGCAAGGTACCAGTCCTTTATCCTGACAAGTTCCCGCACACTGTAGCCCGGACCAGTAGGGACTGGGGACAGGGTATGGGACATGGCAGCAAACCCCTCTCCCAACACTCCACGTCGCTGACAACTATAACTGTCTGCTCCGCATGCACAGTGTGGGGTGACGTGGTCGATGGCAGTCAGGGAAACTCTGCCACCTCTTTCTAAGTTTTAGGACAGACTCCTCTGGGTTCAGCTGCGGGGCCATGGCAGCGGTGCGCGGACAACAGGAAAAGGCACACCCAGCATCTAGTTACATGGTGACGGTGGTGGCATCATCACATGATCCGGGAAGCAAGTCTGACTGGACTGGATGCCAGAATTTAAGACCACTCATCTCCCAAAGCTGCATGCTCTAAGGATGCACACTGGAATACAGAAGTACAGGAAAAATAAAATAAAATTTCAATGTATTTCTAACCTCCACCATTTAATTTCTATTTTGTGTATATGCTTTATAATATGCATGAAACTCATAGGGCTGTGTGATCAAGGCCAGTGGTTCCCAACTGCAGCAATGATGCCCCCCCCCCCCGAGTGACAGCTAGCTACGTCTGGAGCCATTTTTAGCTGTTGCTATCGGGGAAGGGGGTACTAGCATCTGGTGGGTAGAGACCAGGGATGCTGCTAAGTGTCCTGCACAAGGTGCCCGGGAAACCAACAGTAATACCCTGCCCCCTCCCCCCAATGATGATCTGACCAAGGTTGAGAAACGGTTCTACATCAACAAACTGGACAATATATTTGAAGGCGGGGTAACCACTGTGGAGGGCGTGGCTGGTTGCCTCCCAGCACCCAGTCCCCTCTTCCTCTGCTTTAATAAGACCCCTCATTTCTTTTTTTTTTTAATTTTTTTTTAACACTTACTCGTTTTTGAGAGACAGAGAGAGACTGAGTGCAAGTGGGGGAGGGGTAGAGAGAGAGGGAGACACAGGCTCCAGGCTCTGAGCTGTCAGCACAGAGCCCGACGCGGGGCTCAAACTCACAAACTGCAAGATCATGACCTGAGCCACCCAGGCGCCCCAAAGACCCCTCATTTCTTAAGTCATGCAGTTTGGACCATATTGAACCCACTTCCAGTTTTAGCCCCGACTCACTTGATCAACATACTACCATCTATGTTGCCCTGTCATCTGTTCAGAGATGGGCACATGATTCGGCCCAAATAAACAGCATAATCCCCCTGGGAGCCATAACTGGTTTAGAGATGGGTGCATTCAGAGTCGGTCCAATCAGGTTAAGCTCAAGACTTTTCAATGGTGGAGAAACACTAGGAGCTTCTGGAAGCCATTGCTCGTTCATGATTCCCAATCTTGGAATCCTGTGGATGTTTCTGGAACACAAGAATCAACGAGGGGTCCTGTAGGGGTCCCATAGCGACGTTGTTGAGCCATTTAAATAAGCCCTCCCCGAAGCCTGTTCTCTCTCTAAAATGTAGGTGTGTGCACCAATAATCAAGCCAGTTGGAAGTGAATTTGTATTACTTACAAATGAAAGCCTCCGAAAGTAAAAAAAAAAAAAAAAAAAAAAAAAAATTACACCCTCACTAATTCAAGAAAGCACTTGTAGAATTTCGGTATTATCAGTAAGTGAGGACTCGTGTTTCTTTTAAAAAAACAATTTTTTTTTTTACATTTATTTATTTTTGACAGAGTGAGACAGAGTGTGAGTGGAGGAGGGGCAGAGAGAGAGAAGGAGACACAGAATCGGAAGCAGGCTCCAGGCTCTGAGCCGTCAGCACAGAGCCCAACGCGGGGCTCAAACCCACAAACTGTGAGATCATGACCTGAGCCGAAGTCGGACGCTCAACCGTCTGAGCCACCCAGCCGCCCCTCTTTCAGCATTTCTAATAAGTCTTGCATCGTCTCTGCATTGCTCCCCTGGCAAATACAACATGTGCTAACACTCCAAAGGTAACCATTAGCTGATACAGATCACATTCGTAGAGACAAGCGAAGTACAGAAGTATACCCGGTGACAGATGGCCATAACGGGGGGCTTAGATACTGAATCTTGGACATATCTTGGATTACACATTTAAAAACCTTAAAGACATACTACAGTCCCACTAAAATACATTTTAAAGGCTATGGTGAGTATATTTGACAAAAGAAAAAACCATGCCACAAAAATAGCACTGAAGCATATAATCCAGGCCACCTACCTCTAACTCCTGGGACAGCTTAGCCCAGCTATTCCAGGTGCTGAGTTGTCTACTAAGTCCTCAGCTGGCTGTCACTGCTTGTTCAGCAGGTGAAGGGTGTCACTAACATTATATGGACTACCAGAATTCCCGAGACATCTGAAAGTTTAAAGGATTTTTCTTTTTTTTTTAAATGCTTATTTATTTTTGAGAGAGAGAGAGAGAGAGAGAGAGAGAGAGAGAGAGAGAGTGTCAGCAAGCGTGAGTGGGGGAGGGGCAGAGAGAGAGGGAGAGACAGAATCCTAAGCAGGCTCCAGGCTCTGAGCCGTCAGCACAGAGCCCGACGCGGGGCTTAAACGCACAAACCGTGAGATCAGGACCTGAGCCAAAAAACCGACTGAGCCACCCAGGCGCCCCATTAAAGGATTTTTCTTAATAGAGACAAGCTCTGGACCCAGAAGGGCCACTCCAGAGGATTTCAGTTGTTTCTCTTACTGAGAGGACTTAAACGGTAGAAAAGGAACCGTAGGCTTTGTTGTGCAGTAACAAAATCTGTTTAAATATGCTTTTTATTTTGACGACAATACAACCCAGACTTTGGGACAGGAAGGAAGAAAGCAGAAAACTGCAGAATCCCTAAAGATACTAAAAATCAACATCAAATGAATGATGCCTGCTCATGCAGAAGGAACGCACCGTAAGAGCTGCTTACAAATGAATGTGCTGGTAGGTATCAACAACCTTAAAGATGGGTTTTGCCTCAGTGATTGTGCCTTTAGTGGCTTCTCCTAGGAAAACAGTCAATAAGGCTGTCCAGTTATTTTTGTGTGCAAGAAATGAGAAATGAGATAAAAAACAAATTATGTCATCGGAATAAGTTAGGTAGCCCTGTCAAAATCACTCTAACATCCTCCCTCAACTCCAGTCACTGGGCTTGGAAATTGTGTTTACCTTTTTCACGGCAACCAATGAGCAATAAAGATGGACTAAAGGTAGACTCAGAAAACTCACTACCATGTTGTCATTAAAACTCAAAATATTACTATGAAGAAAAAGCAATTTAAAGAGTACGAGCCTATTTTAAAATTAGCTATGGAATTACATTCGGTACACATATACATGCATAGAACGCTTTTCCAAAGAGCTTATTTTTAGGCGTTGGTTTGTGGGTGGTTTTCCCTGCAGTTCTCTTCAAGGGTAACGCTGTGTTTACAAGATGACTATTACAGATTAACGTAGCAGTATTTTTTACCTTTGCAAAGAACCCAAGAAACTGTCTTTAAAACAACAAAGTGAAAGAAACGTAAAGGACTAGGAGTTGTTCGGGATGCAGTTTTATTTCCCAGGCTCCAGTGTTAATTTTCAACTATACATAAGCCTCTTGTACCTAATAAAAACAGTGACTCAATGTCGTTAATTACTGAAAGCGTTGAACTTGTTGGCTACTAGTTTCCAATGGCTATTCACTAAACAGGAGGAATGTGACAAATTCACAAACAAAGGGCTCCGACTTCCCTAGGAAGATAATGAACCTTAGATTTCTGGAAGGCTACCAGCTGCACAGCAGTGCCAACTAGTTACTTAGAGCCAAGCAGGGAGTCCGCTCTTGGGCCAGGTGGCCCCACTCGGATGACTGGTTTTAACTATATGATACACTAACGTTCTTCCCTAAAAAGAAAGGAAATAACATATTTTAGGCTAGTGGGAATGTATCAAAATCCAATTCGTTAGTGCAAAAGCATTCCTTCGAAGACTCATTTTCTTTCTTGAGTATCTACACGAAATCCGGAGCTGCTGCTAAAGGAGAGACTGAAACCTGTTAAATACCACGGCTTCAGGCACCACCCTAATAAACTCTACATTTTAATCGGTCCGGGTGAGCTCTGCCGGCTGCTGCAATTTCCCTCCATCGCAGGGTTAAGAGGCTGAAGCCCAGGCAGGAGAATTAGCAGCCAGAGGGCACTGTGAAGGGCGGGTAGGCAAATGCACCGAGACAGGGCGATAGATTAGGCAGGAAGCCTCACAGAACCTGCTCCAGACTGGGTGACTCTCCTAGTCTGGGTTACAAAGAATTCTTAAAAAGACCACCTCACTAAAAACAGGAAATCAAAATCACGGCGCATAAAACCATTTTTTAAAAACTACCCTTCTTGGCTTGAGAACTAACTTCTGCACGGCCAACATATTTAAAACTCCCCAGAATGAAAATTAATACACTGTGTATTAATTTAGGAATGCACCCCCACACCCATCACTCCCAGGAAACACTGGGGGGTTGAAGTGACCGGATGGAGAGGGAAGGTCAGGGAAGAGATGAAGGAGAGATTCTTCCCATCTATGAAGAACCAAAACTTTCTGGCTGGAGAAACAAAGCGGGCCATGCCTACATTAAGAACTAAGAGTTGGGGAACGTTTTTCATCATAGTTATCTTTGCAGGTAAGTCCTTAACCATTACTTGTTGGTAATAAGGAGCATACTTCAGGCCAAGCTGCAACTGAAATACTCAAGTCAAGATGATAATCCACAAGAAATTCTATTTTATGCAGAGTGTCCTCCACTTATAAATGGCTGTGCCAGGCTTGTGAGGTCCTCAAATAAGACCAAGTATCTGGAAAGCTCCAGAAGGACCCAAAGCCACCGGCTGTATTAAAAGAAAAAACAAATCACGAATGCTCAAAAACATTCTCACTACTATCTTCTGAAGGAAGAAACAATCAGCTCCCTTCCTAATAACCCCCCTTCCTCCCCACCTCCCTAAAACTGCGTAGCCACCCTTGAAAGATACAAGGTGCAAGACGACCCAAAAAACGCAGCTCTCAAAACAGGGCACATCTTACGGTGGACGCGGCCACCGGCAGGTGGGGAGCACGTCACCACCACCCCCCGACCTCATGCCCCCCCACCCCCACCCCCACCCCAAGTCCCCCAGCAGCCCCTCCGGAGGGTTGCTGGCCGGCATCGCCGCTCGCCGGCACTTTGCAGGCCCCTGCTGATGGCCATCACCTGCAGCCCTCCAGGCCGGCCGAACCGGCCGCGGCGCTACCCTGAGGACCCCCGGCGCCCACCCAGCACCCCGAAGGCTGCCCAGGCCCCTGGGAAGGAGGCCCGGGAGCGCCAGCCAGCCAGCCAGGACAGCGAGTGCAGCACGGCCAGGGCGGCGGGCCGGGAGGATGTGGGGCTGACCGAGCCACCGTGGCCAGGCGGGACCGCCCTCGAGTGACACTCGTCACGCCAGCCTCTAATTGTTCAAAAGGAGAAAAGGCCAGATTCGCCGCGCGGGGAGACGGCGTGGGGGCGCGGCGGGCGCGGCGTGAAACCACCCCCGGGGGCTGCGGCCCGGGGCGGGGGAAGGCCCGCGCCCCCAGGGCCCCCCCAACCGCCGGGACTTCCTCCTCTGGGAGCCGGCGCCCGGGCCCGGGGAGGGCGGGTGACCGGAGTGGGGGTGGGGGGGGAGGCGACCCAGGGCGCGGGGGGCGGCGCGGGGTCGGGGTCGGGGTCGGGGCGCGGGATCTGGCCGGGACGCTCACCCGCCGGCGAAGAGGTGAAGCAGCGTGTTCTCCTTCTGCTGAGTGCCCGTCGCCATGGCCGCGCCGGCTCCGCGGCCCGCCGCCGCCGGGTGCCCCGGGCGCGAGGCCGCTCGACGGATGCGCGAGGTGGCCCGCTCCGCTCTCCCCGCTGCCCTCAGGCGGCTGCCGGCGCCCCGTCCATGCGCGCGCGGCCGGACGACCCGCTCCCACGCTCAGCGCCCTCCGCGGCGTGGCCGCCGGCGCCTCACCGGCCTCTGCGGCGCGAGCACAGCACCAGCCGGAGCCCGGCGCGCGGCCGTCACGTGGCGGGGGCCGGGCCGTGACGTCATGCGGCGGCGCGAGCCCGGGGCGGCACGCGGCGGGGGTGTGGGGCCGGATCCTGCGCGCCTATTGGCCGGCGTGCGGGCGTGGGCGGGGCGACTGCGCCGCCTGGGCGGGCGTCTGCTCGGAGCGCAGGCTGGGCGGGCCGGCCTGGGCCAATGCACTGGGAGTGAGAACCGGCCGAGGCTGCTTGGTCCCCGCTCTGATGCAGAGAAACGCGGCTTGGCAGAAACTAGGGAGACCCGGGGCCGGGGCTTTCTTCCCCGCCCTTTTTTAGTGTATTTTTAGTTTAGTTTTTGTGATACGATGTGCAAAAAGGTGTATAAATTACATATTGCATCCCACGGCCCTTTAGTCAACGTCCAGCTTAGGGAAAACATAATCAAAACAGCCTTATTTTTGATTTTTCTATAATTAGCATTATGTTCTGCAAAAACGCTTTTGGTCTATCCTTACTGATCATCTGCCACCCAGGCTTCTGAGCTCCAAGCTTCTACATTCAAGCTGCTTCTCTACTTGTATGTCCTTGGGTCACTGTCAAACTCAGCTTGGCGTCTTACCTCCAAGTCTGATAGGCAGGCCTTCCCTGGCCACCCTACATCACCCTCTATCACATGATTCCATTTCACTGGCTCACATAGGCTCTTGCAGTTACTTTGTTGATTTATTCCTCTACGCTGACCTTCTACCCCTGGAGTGTAAGCGCCAGGAGAGCAGGGATCTTGTTTCTTTTATTTCTGGTTGTTTCTGACAAGGTGCCTGCCGGGAGTGATGATGAAGAAGCTAATGAATACTTGTCCCGAACTGAACTCATCTTTCCATTCTTCCCCTTCCAAACCTGCCCTGCCTCTTGTATTTCCTGTCCTGGTGGTGATACCGCCATCTGCACAGCCACCAACACCAGAAACTTCCCTGTTACCTTGGACTCCCCACTCTGTTTCTCTCAGCAGCCCATCACTCACCTGGCACTTCTGTCTCCTGAAATTCTCCCAAAGCCATCTCTTTCTCTGTGTTCCTTCCATTACTGCTGTTGAAAGTTTTCATGCCTCTCACCTACCTTGTAATAAAAAATCTGCTCCTTTACCTAGTCTGTCGTTCCCTACTTGATCTGCCTCCAGAGGCACAAGGTACAGAATATACCAACGCTTTCAATCTCCAGAGTGGCTAAAAGCAGTACCTTGACCAGACCAAGCTGCTAGATGTCCAGTGTGTAAACACAAAGAGAGCTTAAGCAGAAGGGAAATTGTGTGCAAACATAGGAGCTAGGTATTTGATTGCTCAGACCCTTTAAAAACAGCTCTTAGGAGCAGTCATCCAAAACACAAATGCAGTGAATACTCCATATTAAAGGCATTACTCCTAGGCTTAGAAAGGGGGAAAGTCATATGGGAAAAAAAGAGGAAAGAAAGGAAAGAAGGCAAACAGGAAGAAAAAAAGTCGAGTTTCTTTGTGTTTCCTGAATCTCCCGGATCCTTTGCTTTAGCTGCTTGTTAAGTCAGCGTTGGTCTTAACTGAAGATGATTTATGAGGCGTGAATAGAAGGAAGGAGAAATTAATACAACCCTGTTAACCAGGAGGGAACCTCTCCCATCTAGGCAGGATTCTAACCCGAGGGAATGCCATCCTTGAGACACAGCCCTTCACGTTGGCTTCTCTCACGGGAGAGTTTGAGGCTGGGACCCAGGCTTCTAACACCAGGACTGGGGGCCCAGCCTCTTGCTTTATTTATTTGTTTGTTTGTTTGTTTGTTGGGGGCTCCACGTGAGGCTTGATCTCATGGCTCTGAGATCGAGAGTGTCATGCTCTACCAACTGAGACAGCCAGATGCCCCTAGCCTATTTATTTATTTTGGGAAAGAGAGAGAACATGCATATACAAGTGGGTAAGGGGCAGAGAGAGGATCCCAAGCAGGCTCCACACTGCCAGCGCAGAGCCCGATGCGGGGCTCGAACCCACAAACTGAGAGATCACGACCAGAACGCAAGTTGGACGCTTAACCGACTGAGCCACCCAGGCGCCCCCAGGCTCTTGCTTTCTTTTGCTAAGCTGGCCTAGGCTGTGCTGGACGCATGAACGGGCCGCCCCACCTCCTTGTTCATAGTAACGCTGCCTTCATGTTAGAGTTTTTCCAAGGTCTTTCGCATATATTATCTTGTTGGATACTCACAATGTTTGGCAGCCCTGTTGTTTTCGTTCCCTTTTTATGGATAAGCAGGACAAATTTGCCCAAGGTCGCACAGCTAGTTAGCGGCTGATGCAATGATCGGTCATGCCTCTGTGCCTTGGAACATGCTGTTGCCTAGGACGCCCCCCTTCCTCTGCTGGCCCGACGCCTTCTGGACCTCCTCTGAGACCAGCTCAGAAATCAGCTTTTTTGTGAGGCCACCCCCGTTTGCGTGGGGGATCGAGCACTTCCCTCTCCTGTTGCCTATGACTCAGCAAAAGGATTGTGGCTGTGGCTACCAGGTTAAGCTGCTGTGTCTTATTGCAACGCGTGGCACCAACATTCACTCCCTGCCTGGCATGTGGGTTGGTGGGAGTGAAGGCTGGGACAGTATTTTCAGAAGGAAGTCTGGACATTTTGCCAAAATGTTGAGACGTGCACATTCTTTGACTGCCACACCGAGGAAGATATTTCATTCATTCATTTATTCAACACCTGTTTATTGAGCATTTACTCTGTTTAAGGTAGGGTTCTAGGCTCCGGGGGCACACCAGGGATTAAAATGGATAAAAATTCTTGTCAAAACAGGAGCACTCAGATCCAGCGATACATCCAAAGGATTATGCATCAAACCAAACGAGATATGTCCCGGGAATGAAAGGTTGGTTAACATTTGGAAGTCAGTCAATATAATTCAGCACAGGAACAGACTAAAAGAGAAAACCCACATGATCATGTCAGTAGATGCAGAAAAAGCAGTTGACAAAACCGAATACCCATTCCTGAGAAAAGCCCTGGGCAAACTAGGAACACGAAGGAATTCCTCTCCCTGAATGAGGGCGTCCACAGCAAGTCTACAGCTGACATCGTATTGGGGGTAAGCTTGCTTGCCTGTCTCCCTAAGATCAGCGACAAGAGAAGACATCTACCCCTACCACTTATTTAGTGCAGTACTAGAGGTCCCGGTTGGTGCAATAAGTCAAGAAAAATAAATAAAAGATATAAAGACCAGAAAGGAAGAAGTAAAACTGTCTTTAGTGACAGATGATCTGAAGCAGGCGCCAGGCTCCACGCTGGCAGCACAGAGCCGGATGCGGGGCTCGAACTCATGAGCTGTGAGATCTTGACCTGAGCCGAAGTTGGACGCTTAACCTACTGAGCCACCCGGGCACCCCCTAAAAGACTCTATTTATGACAGCATTTGAACAACAGCAACCACAAAAAGAAGCCAGACATAAAGGAATATGTGATTGCATTTATATGAAAATCTAGAAAAGGCAAAACTAACGTACAGGGACAAGACATCAGTGGATGTCTAGGGCTGGGGCTAGGAAGGGGGCTGACTGCAAAGAGGCCAGAAGAAAATCTTAGGGTGATGAAAATGCTCTCTAGCCTGATGGAGGTATACATATTCGTCAAACTTCAGTAAAATGGGTGTATTCTGTTGTATGTAAATTCTATCTCAGTAAAGTTGATTGGAAAGGAGAAAAGCCAAGCAGACTACAGGTGTAAGTACACATACAACAGATCAAGTTTAGGGATGAGGAAGGGCGCAGACAGTTCTACAGGGAGATCCACTGAGGCACGACCCCATCTAAGCCACCACTCCCAGACTCGGGAGGTGAGGAAGGAGAGGTTTGTTTGGGGTTGTTTTGCAACTTCAAACTTTGAAGGGCCTGAGGCTTCCTGCTGACCTGATGCTGGTTTCTTCTTGCTTTCTTCCTCAGATTGTTGGCTGTCAAACCTCTAATTGCTTTTTTAATCCATGTTTTTCTGCAAAGCTGTCGGCTACTGGGAAAACACCTCCCACTACACCCCCACAGGCTAGGATTTCAGATCTTTGAAGGGAATTGTAAGGAGCATTTTGGTTCCCCATTGAGCCTAAGGTTGGAACAGGGCTGTTTTCTCTCTCCGGAGAGGCCCCACCTAGAATGAGCTGATGTTCAAGGCCTTTGTCCTCCCAGGGGCTGGTGGGTGACGGGGGCAGGGGGTATGGTTGGTTGGGGGGCAAAGGACAAATGCCCAATGGGCTACTGCTCCTTCCTTTTGTTTCTCCTTAAGAAATCCAGCCTGAGCCAAGTTTCCGCCACAGTCCTAATGAGGCTCCGGGAGCCCAGCCTTCTCGCTAATAAAAGGCCTGTGTTGTTCCTGCTCCCGCACTAAGCCACTGCCAGCAAGCTGCCCTCTTCAGGTCCGCCAGGCTGGAACCTGTTTGTCCAAGCCCTTTGTGAGCCCATCGTCCCTGCCCCCATGCTCCCCGGTTCCTTTCTTAGAAGGAATGCACTGTAGGGGAGGGAAAATAAATTTACTTCTACCCTTCTAGGTTCTTGGCTGAGACACCCCCTGTAATAAAAGAGAGATTAACAGGAGAAGAACAATTTAATTTCCTATGTATGGGGCCCCCAAAGATATCAGACCCCAAGAAGTGACCGAAGCAGGCAGGTTTTCTACCTTTTTTAAAGGGAAACAATAAAATTTGTGAAGAATTGACAAGACAAAGAAGTTGGGGCTTTTTTGGAAATTGGAAAGGAAGTAACGAGGTTTGTTTATCCGGCCTTCTCAGCCAGAACTCCCTGGCTCTGGTGATGCCTTTCTTTCTCCTGGTCCAGGGAGGGTGCCTTTCACATGGGAGATCGTTTCCTGCTTTCAGGGGGGACAGAGGAGAGTCAGAGTGTCCCTCATGCACCGGGTGCTTCTTAAGTAACTTCAATTCTAAATGATCAGTATGCCAAAGTGGCATATCTTAGGGCGACCCGCCCTGAACCCCATGAGCATCTTTGGTATAATGTGAACTCCGATGTACTTTGAATAACGCTTGGGGGCGCCTGGGGGGCTCAGTTGGTTAAGCCTCTGACTTCAGCTCAGGTCATGATTTCATGGTCTGTGAGTTCGAGCCCCGCGTCGGGCTCTGGGCTGACAGCTCGGAGCCTGGAGCCTGCTTCGAATTCTATTTCTCCATCTCTCTCTCTCTCTGCCCCACCCCTGCTCATGCTCTGTCTCTCTCTGTCTCAAAAATAAATAAACATTAAAAAAAAAATAATGCTTGGAACTTGGTGGAGACTGGATAGTAACCCATGGCACTTGGAACCGAACCGGCCAGGCAGGCACTGTCCTGCTTCCTCCCCTGTCCTTCCCTCCCGTGCTTCCTTCTGTTCCAGCCTCTGAGCATAGAGCTCTGTTGCCCAACTACCAGGTTACGTCATCCCTCCATGCCAGTTTCCCCACCTGTATGCTGAGGCTAGTCATGGTCCATACTGCAGGGTGGAGACGAAGCACTGTAATCCTGCTAACACGCCATGCGTGCCGGGCACTGTTCTCCATCCTGCTAGGACGCTTTAAGTTGGAGCTGTGACCGTATCCCCATTTACTGTGTCACAGAGAGGTCAAACGGTAGGCCTTGCTGCTGAGCGGCAGAGCTGGGATCTGAACAGAGGAAATGCCATGGCGGAGGGCATGTGCGTAACCACCCAGTGGCACGGTCCCAGGCAGGACTGTGAGCAGGGCTGAGTACTGAGCGCACAGACGCTGTTCCTGGGATTCTTACTCGTACCTATCTGCAGCCACTGAACTGCACAAGGAGCCTTGTTTCAGAGTGGGCTGGAGAGAAAGAGGTTAAGGAGCTGTGTAATCCTAAAAGAAGAGAGGGCTGCCATTTATTGAGCACCTGCTGTATGCCAGCCTTGTGTGGAGGATGCTGTCAACACAGAGCCCCTTAACCCAAACCGCCAGAGCTGTTCCGACAGCTCTGACGACTTCAGCGAAGTCAGAGGACGCATAGACCACATACTAAATGACACCCTCAGGGCACCACGCCCTCGTCAAGCTCCAAACGGTTTCGAATAGTTCCTCTTCCTGGGATTTAACAACAGCCTGTAAATAGCCTCTTGCTCAGGCAAGGTCAGGGTTAGCCATAAAGTGAGGTGGAGCCCCATCAGCTGCCCAGGGAGTTAGCCTCCAGGGCTTTTTGGATGTTGGAGTCTGCAGGAGGGACTGAGCGTGCTGTTTTGTTTCATCCTCCGGCAACCCTGGGGGGCAGAGCATCAGTTAGGCCGGGCCCAGGGCTATCTCCCGTAACCCTCCCGAGAAGCCACGCTCCTGCTCCTTTTAGTATGCCCCTTTCCCAGAGGAGCAGACCGAGCTTAGGAAAGGCTGAGCAAGCCACCCTGCCTGCAGAATGGGGGCACTTCCCCACCAGGCTAAGGTCACTTCCCCAGGAGGCTGAGCACGCCCACCCTAGAGTCAGGCCACGTGGGTTCAAGTCCCAGGACCTCGGGCAAGTCAGCGTCACTGAGCATCTGTTTCCCCAACTGCAAAAGGAGGTGATAATAATGGCACCTGCCTCACTGGGGTCAGAGGGCTGTGCCTTGGCCACAGGTAGTGCAGGAAACACAACCCTCGTTACAGGCTGGCTTCTGGCCCCCCAGCCCCTCCGGGTGGGGGTCAAGCCACATTATTGGTGGGAGGTGGCTGGCAGCTGGAAAGGCTAGATAGGGCAAGGATCTTTGAGGACCCTTGGCACAGGAAGTGGGGTCTGGGTTCTTGTCCCCAGAGTGTGGCCCTGAACTGAGGAGATGCCCGCTGCTGTCCTCAGCCTGGCAGCGCTGAGTCCTGACGGCTGCTGGGCCAGGAGCGGTCACGTGCATGTGGCCACTGCATAGGGAGAAGCAACGGTGACCGGACCCACGGCAGCTTCCCGCCACGGGGTGGGAGGGTGGGGGTAGCGCAGAGCAAGAGAGAGAAGTGGGGCCGACACCACCCATTCATTCGTCCCCGTGCCAAACACTGCTTTGTCCCCCACTCTGCTGTACACCTGCGCGAGGCACGGGGCATCCGTGGTGGTGAACGTCACACGGTCCTGCCGCCTGGAGCTTCAGCCTCGGAGAGAAGAAAATCCCGAGCGGGGAAGAGTTCTTTTTCCCCGGGAAGCTTCCCCTCAGTTGCAACCTGCCAGAGTTTTGAGAGGCGACAGCTCTCTCCGGCTTCCTGGAAGGCCACACAGGAGTCGGTAGGCAAAGGACGCAGAAAGGGGCTGGGCGTCCCGGCAGCTCAGGGTCCCGAGAACCTGGGTCCTGGAACCGTCAGTGAAGCAGAACAGGCTTGGATGAGTCACTTTCTTTTTTGTTTGGTTTATTTATTTATTTAGAAAGGGAGAGAGAGCGCAAGAGCGAGCAGGACCAGGGGAGGAGCAAAGAGAGAGGGGGCAGTGCGGAGCCTGATGTAGGGCTCGAACCCACGAACTGTGAGATCATAAGAGACGAAATCAAGAGCTGGCTGCCCCACAGACTGAGCCACCCAGGCGCCCCGGAAGGGTCCCTTTTCAATGGGCTTTTTTTCTGAGTCCGCTCTCTCAGGGAGGCAGGAGGGCACCCTTCAGAGGGTTGGAGGGGTAATATGCCAACTAAGCCCTGGGGGGTTTGAAGAATTCATTAGCTCCTGGAAACGATCCCAAGCTCACCGTGCTCCCTGGGGAGCTGGCTTCAGTTGCAGGGCACAGCTGGGACGCCGCTGCCCTGGCCCAGGTCAGGGGAGGAGTGTGGGTCTGCAAAAGGGACCCAGAAGCCTCGATAACATTTACGGAGCACCCGTGCTTGTATTAAGTCACCCGACTGTTGCAACCACTGTGCAGGGGGAGACTCTTATTATTCCCATTTTACAGATGTGGACACTGAGGCACAGAGGATTTGAACCAGTGTGTTTTGGCTCTGGAGTCTGTGCTGCGACCTCCTCCCAGGACTGGATTAGAGGCTCTAAGCAGATCACATCCCTAGGCTTTCTCCCTCTGACGTTCCAGTTAAGCTGATCTGTGAGCCACCTTCCCCACGGGTCCCTCCTCTTTGTGCCCATGTGTAAACCTGATACGAGTGAGGGAAGAGGGAGGCAGGGACAAGGAAGGAGATCAAACAAATAAATAAAATGCTTGCTTCTCACCAGGTGGTTCAGAATCTTTCCAACCCTCTCTGAATTAGAAGGGGCCCCTCTGGCTTCCCTGAGGCTCAGCCCAGGGTTTCCTCACAGCTCTAATCTGTCTCCAGGCCCCTCCCACTAACCGGGTGGGGTCCAGGACAGGGCAAAGTGTTCCCCAAACCAGTGCTCCAGGGCACTGGGGGAAATGTGGTTTGTTTGTTTGATTGTTGACAAATAAGGTAGGTCGTGTGGCCCGCGGCAGTTTTACAGATGGGGAGACTGAGGCTCTGGGAAGTTGCATCTTCCTGAGCTGTACAGCTAGGAGGGGCAGAGATAAGATGAAAACTGAGTCTTATCCTTCCAGAGTCCGGGCTCCTCCGTCCTAGCCTGATGCTCACCGCCAAAGGCGATGTTCTGGGCAGTTGACAATTCGGGTTAAAACCTGGTTCCCTGCGGCTCAAACACTGCCAAGCTTCCCAATCTGTGATGGAGGGGCCGCACCCTCTCCCTGGGTGACCTCACCCAACCCGATAAGACTTTAAAAACCATCCAGAGGGGTCCGTGTGACCCCACCCTTTCCCTGAGATCGGTTCGGATCTGATCCACCTACCTACTTGACCCTTGCAAAGGGGTAGGGAACAAGTGGGTGGAATGTAACATTGACCGAGCCCATCTGTTGATTCCTCATCCCATCCTCCCCCGTATGTGCTGTCCCCGCCCCCAGCCTGCCTTATCTTCCCCATTGGACAGTTACCAGTTATCATCAGAAGGACATTGCCACACACAGGTTGCTTTCAAGTTCTGGAGTCAGTTCGGGGCTTAATGGTGTCATTGAATCATGAAAAGTCTGAGTTATATATATATAGTTTTTTGGGAGGGGTATACCTTTTTTTTTTTTTTTTAAAGCTTATTTATTTATTTGGAGAGAGGAAGTGTGAGCGGGAGCGAGGCAGAGAAAGAAGGAGCGAGAGAGAATCCCAAGCAGCCTCTGCGCTGTCGGGAGTGATTCCCATCCTCCTGGAGCTCAAATTCCAGTTGGGGAGACTGTCAATAACAAAGAAACAAACGGTACATTAAATCAATACCTGGTGTCCAATACCATAAAGGAAACAGGTGGGGGTCTGGGAGGGTTAAGTGTGTGACGTGGGTTCGAGCCCCGTGTCGAGCTCCGTGCTGACAGCTCAGAGCCTGGAGCCTGCTTCCGATTCTGTGTCTACATCTCTCTCTTCCCTCCCCCGCTCATTCTCTGTCTCTGTTTCTCTCTCTCAAAAATAAATAAACGTTTAAAAAATTACCAAAAAATGTGTGTGACCTATAACATTCCCTCTGGAAAGGGCGGAGAACTCTCTGCAGAGGTGCTGGAGGGACCACAGGGTCCTCCGCTCTTTGGTTCCAGAGCCTCTGCTCCTGGGAAGTGGCTGATTTGGGATCCCAAAAGACCCCCTTGCTAGAAAACTCCTCCAAATCCAAGATGAAACATAACAAATAACTTTATTTGTTTTTTTAAATGTTTACTTATTTCTTTTTTAAAAATGTTTATTTATTTTTGAGAGAGACAGTGAATAAGCAGGGGAGGGGTAGAGAGAGGGAGACACAGACTCGGAAGCAGGCTCCAGGCTCCGAGCTGTCAGCACGGAGCCCGACGTGGGACTTGAACTCACAAACTGCGAGATCAAACAAACCTGAGCCGAAGTCGAAGGCTTAACTGACTGAGCCACCCAGGCGCCCCTAAAAGTGTTTATTTATTTATTTTGAGAGAGAGAAAGCATGCGGGCGAGCAGGAGAGGGGCAGAGAGAGAGAGAGAGAGAGGGAGAGAGAGAGAGGGAGGGAGGGAATCCCAAGTGGGCTCTGCACTGACGGCTTGATCTGACAAACTGTGAGATCATGACCTGAGCGGAAATTGAGTTAAACATTCAACCGACTGAGCCACCCAGGCGCCCCTATTACAGATAACTTTTAAATCACAAACCTGAGTTATTCTCTGATTCATTTATTTTTAAGAATAATAATATGGGTGCAACAAAACTTACCATTTTAACCATTTCATGAATACCGTTCAGCGGCACTACATACATTCACGTAATTCTACCCATCATCATCATCCATCTCCAGGACTTTTTCATTTTCCCAAGCAGAGACTCTGTCCCCGTGAAATACTAACTCTCCATGCTCCCTCCCGGTGTCCCTGGTAACAACTCTCCCACTTTCTGTCTCTATGAATTTGACAGCTCTAAGCACTTCCTGTAGGTGGAAGAACACAGTGTGTCTTTTTGCGGCTGCCTCATTTCACTCAGCATAATGTGTCCTCAAGGTCCAACCATGGAGCAGGTGTCAGAATATCCTTCCTTTTTTTTTTTTTTAAGGGTTTATTTTTGAGAGAGAGAAAGAGAGAGACAGCACGAGCAGGGGAGCAGCAGAGAGAGGGAGACACAGAATCGGAAGCAGCTCCAGGCTCCGCACTGTCAGCACAGAGCCCGGCGCGGGGCTCGAACCCACGAACCGTGAGATCGTGACCCGAGCCGAAGACAGACGCTTAACCGACTGAGCCGCTCAGGCGCCCCTGTCCTTCCTTTTTAAACGCTGACTAATACTGCATTGTATGTATAAACCACATTTTGTTTACCCATTCATGCGTTGGGGGTTGGTCCCTTGGGTTGCTTCCGCATTTTGGCTGCTGTGAAGAGGACTGGTAGGAACACGAGTGTACAAGTATCTGTTGGTGATACAGCTTTCAGTTCTTCCGGGTGCGCACACGGGAGTGGCATTGGTGGGTCACGTGGTCATTCTGTGTTTAATTATTTGGGGACCCCCATGCTGTTTTCAGTAAAACCACGGGAAATCTCCAGAGGTCAACAGAGAGTTGTGGCCACCCTCCGGTTATTTGCTGAACTTTATAACCCAGGAGTTTGGGGCCAGGTGGTTGAGGGAATGAGGGTGCAGGTGGGGTCCTCTGGGGCCGCAGTCTCTCTGAAGGGTGGACTTTTCTTTTTTTAATTTTTAAACATTTATTTATTTTTGAGAGACAGAGAGACAGAGCAGGAGCAGAGGAGGGGCAGAGAGAGAGGGAGACACAGAATCGGAAGCAGGCTCCAGGCTCTGAGCTGTCAGTCCAGAGCCCGACGCGGGGCTCGAACTCACAAACCACAAGATCATGACCTGAGCCCAAGTCGGCCGCTTAACCAACTGAGCCACCCAGGTGCCCCTGAAATGTGAACTTTAACACATCTGCCAGCAAAGGTAGGTGAGGAGGCTTGTCTGTCATCTGGATGCAAGGAGGGGGGAAAAAAGCTCCCCTGGAAATGTGTGTTCACAGGCTTACCTCCATGTGACTTTGGGGTTTGAATTTGTACCACCTTGTGTTCCAGAAAGAACCAAATGGGAACAATTTATGCTTGCCTTTGCTTTTCTCCGTAGCATGGACTGTGACAGGGCTTGGGTGAGGGGTCGTTTCTTGGGATGGTGGTCCCGGGCATTGGAGTGAGGTGAGGGAAGAGAGGAAGGAGGTAAAGGGGTGCTAATGAGCTGTTACCACTGTGGGGACATGGGGCCAATGCCTCTTGGGACCCCAGGGCAGCTGTGTAGGACTCGGTTCAGAATGTCCCCCTGAGGGACCCGGAGCAGGCTGAGTGTCTCTCCAGCAACTCCTATTCCTCAGGGGCTCAAGGTTGCTCCTGTGGGGCTAACTCTGGGATCCCTCAGACTGCCAGTGCTCACACAGCCGGGGACTGGTCTCACGGAGGATTCAGGAAGCCACAGGGGCCTGCCTAGGAAGTGTCTGCCCTGACTTTCGGGGCTGGCTGGGGGGATACAGGTGGGTCCCTGACAATGTTTGATCCATTAAGTTAATAGCCCCGGGAGGGGGTGGGGGAAGCGGGGCTGGGGGGTCTAACAGAACCCCACACCCTCAACAGCGGTTTTACAGGATGCCCATCCTTCCGTGCCCGGCTGAATGTGAGCTCAAATCCACCATTTCAAAACACAATCTGCCCCTGGCAATATTTCCAGATTCTTCTGTCACGGGACACTCCTGCATGCCTCGTGCCTTTGTACGTGCTGTGCCCTCTGTCTGCACCCTCCCCTCTCCCTGCTGCTCCTCTACCTCAAATGTCACCTCCCTGCGGGGCCCCTGCTCTTCTGCCCCAGCTCTGGCTAAGCATTCCTCCCCTGGGTGTCTCTGGTCCCTCGGCCGGAAGTCCCAGCCGAGGACATTTGTTTACATTTGTTTTTTCTGCTTTGGTTTTTACTGCATGCCTGTGTCTCAGGACATACGTGGAAATGAATCGACAGCAGAGTTTTCTGGTCCCTTCTTCAGGCAACCCTTGCTACGGAAAAGCTGGCCAACGTAGTTTCAATAACCTCGTGTCCTTGAAAATAACAGCACTTAATTCTTTTTTTTTACATTTATTTATTTTTGAGAGACAGAGAGAGAGCACAAACAGGGGAGGGGCAGAGAGAGAGGGAGACACAGAATCTGAAGCAGGCTCCCAGCTCTGAGCTGTCAGCACTGAGCCCGACTCGGGGCTCAAACTCACAAACCGTGAGATCATGACCTGAGCCGAAGTCGGACGCTTAACCGACTGAGCCACTCAGGTGCCCCATTAGCACTTAATTCTTTAAAAGTCTGGGGATTTTAGATCACAAAGTGTGGGTATCAATGTTTTTGTTTTCGTCGTCGTCTTCTTTTTTTTAATGTTTATGTATTTTGGGAGAGAGAGGTAGAGAGCAAGCAGGGTAGGGGCAGAGAAAGGGGGAGACATTTCCAAACAGGCTCTACGCTGTCAGCACGGAGCCTGATCCGGGGGCTCAAACTCACAAAGCATGAGATCATGACCTGAGCCAAGGTCAAGAGTCAAAGCGTGATCAACTGAGCCACCCAGGCGCCCCTTGTTTTTGTCTTAAATGAGCTCTACCTGCTATTCAGTGGGGTTTTAAAGACACCTGTCGTCAGCTCAGGGCTCAGGGCTCAGGGCTCCCGGGGCCCATCCCTGGGACACTGGCTCCTCCTGGCAGTGGCCCGGGAACTCGCTGTTCTGTGACAGCGTGGAGAAGCTTGCTTCCCCAAGGGCTTTCCCCTGGGGGAGGGCAGGGGCTCAGCTAAAACTCTAGGACAAGCCTGGGGTTGCCAGCACTTCTCGGGCAACCACGGGGACAAGCCAATCTTTCCACTGAGAAGCAAGGGTGGTGCTTTAACCCCAGTTGTTAAGGACACCGCTCAGGGACTTGGCCCCCGTCTGTGCCCTCGCTGGCAGGCCTGACAGTCACAGATCACATTTCCATCCCAAGGCCTTTAGAAGTTCCTGAACGGCAGATTCGGTCACAAGTCACAAGTCTTCGGTGAGGAGTGAACTGGGAAAGTGACTCTGAGTGGGTGTTTTTTTCTTTTAACTGTTTATTTGGTGGGGGGGGGGGGCAGAGAGAAGGGGACAGAAGATCTGAAGCAGGCTCTGCACTGACAAGATCTCACAAATTATGTCATCATGACCTGAGCTGAAGTCGTCTGCTTAACCGACTGAGCCACCCAGGCGCCCCTAAGGATTTTCTTTTTAAGTCCTCTCTCCCTACACTCAACGTGGGGCTTGAACTCACAACCCCCGACATCAAGATGGCATTCTCTCCCGACTAAACCATCCAGACGTCCATCAAATTTCCCCATCCTTAAAGTTTCATTGGGACACCACCATGCCCATTCATTTACTTGCTCTCTGTGGCTGCTTTTCCTACAAAGGCAGAGCCGCGTAGTTGAGACAGAGACTGGACGGCTATAAAGCTGAAAATAGTTCCTGACTGGTACTTTACAGAAAGTTACTGAGCCCTGGGTTAGGATATTGGTGATAGAACCGTTCATAATGGCACCCATCGGGAGCACCTGGTAAAATGCTGGGCGACACTGAGCATTCCGTACATGTGTGTGATGAATGAATGAATGAATGAATGCATGAAACGAACAAGGTAACTTGGCCTCACGCAGAGGTTTAAATGCGGTTGTTCCCAGATCCAGGCTGCACCAGTGCTGAGGCTCGACACTCATGTGCTGGTCAGGGACAGCAGGGTTGAGCCAGTGTGCTGGGACCGGGGCCTCAGGAGCCTGCTCTCGGGACAGCCACCAAGCCAGCTTTGCTGTGCCACACCTGTGCCGGGGTAAATGCCACTCCCTTATTCTCAGAGCTGGGAATGTCAGGTTACCCTGACATTTGTCCAACCTGCCTTAACAAAGCGCCCCAGACTGCGTGGCTTAAACCCGGAGACCCAGTTCTGGAGGCTGAAGTCCCAGGCGGAGGTGCCCCCAGGTTTGGCTTCCTGGGAGATCTCTCTGCTCGGTTACAGGTGGCTCTCTTCCCCCTGTATCCTCCTGCGGTCGTTTGTCCATGAGGGGTCACCCCTGGCACCTGTCTCTTTTTACGAGGACACCAGTCAGTCCTATTGGATGAGGGCACCACATGGCCTCATTCAACCTTGATCACCTCCTTAAGGGCCCTGTCTGCAAATACAGTGACATTCTGAAGTACGAGTTAGGATTCAACATGAACTTGGGGGTGGGGAGAGACACAGTCCATTACACCTAATTTTCTTTAAATCAAAGTGTACCGGGCACTGCGGCCCCTGCCTTCCCACCTGCAGACACCCTGAGCATGTTTTGGGGCCCAGAGACTGGGGACAGGACCTGAGGAACTTGCACCCTGCTGGTTGCTGCCGCTCTGCCCTGCCTCCCGGCCACCTTCTGGGGGAAGCCAGAACCCCGTGCCCGCCTCCTCCAGGCAGCTGGTCCTCGACGGCCCTTGTCAGTCCTTCTCTGCCTCCCTCAGCCCTTAGCCTCAGATAGCTCAACATTTTTGGAAACCGAAAAAAACTCTGAACTTTGTCCAGGAGCAGAGAATCCCTGAGTTTCGAGCCTCAAAGGCTGTGTTAAGGTGGGTAGAGACAGGAAGGGAAAAGGAGTTGCGAGATCTTTCTTCCAAGAGGAGGAAAACAAAGTGCTCATTGTTCCCCAGCTCCCTAGGAGATGCCCCATCCTCAGCTGGGTGCTCTCCTTCGCCCAGCAGTGGCCTCTGCAAACGTCCTTTTTGCTCCAGACCCCGCCAACATTTTCTGCCCCCAAAGGCCCCCAGCTTGGCTTCAAAGAGAAAACAGATGTTGGTGCTGCTGGCCTCCAACTCCTGGGGCTTCCTGCCAGGGATCCGCTCAGCATCAACCCCTCTCCTTCCTTCCGTGCGGCAGGAGGGGGTCCTCCCTGTCTCTGGCCGAACGCTACCCCCAGCTCCCTCCAGCTCCACTGATGATCTCTTCTGCATTTAAGTTCTTTCTTAATTAAAAAAAAATTTAATGTTTATTTTGAGAGAGAGAGAGAGAGAGAGAATGGGGAGGGGCAGAGAGAGAAGGAGACTGAGACTCCCAAGCAGGCTCCACACTGCCAGCACAGAGCCAAACATGGGGCTCGATCCTATGAACCATGAGATCATGACCTGAGCTGAAATCAAGAGTCAGAGGCTTAACTGACTGAGCCACCCAAACACCCCAGTTATTTATTTTTTTTAAGTTTCTTTATTTTGAGAGAGAGAGAGAGAGGGAGTGTGTGTTTATGTGTGTGTGCGAGTGTGCTTGTGCTTGAGTGGGGGAGGGGCAGAGATTGGGGGGGGTGGAGAGAGAATCCCAAGCAGGTTCCGCACTGTCAGCACAGAGCCCGACTTGGGGCTCGATCCCACGACCGTGAGCCGAAACCAAGAGCTGGTGGCTTAACCGACTGAGCCACCCAGGTGACCCTCAGTTTTGTTTTTTAATAAAACTTTTCATTTTAGAATCATTTTAGATTTACAGAAAAGCTGCAAAGATGGTACAGAGTCGCACCCCACCGTTTCCCCTGCCATTAACATCTTACATTATTATAGTCTGTTACGACTAATGAACCAGTATTGATACATTATTATTAACTTAGGTCCATTCTTATTCACATTTCCTTAGTTTTTACCTAATATCCTCTTTCTGTTCCAGGATCCCATCCAGGACACATGACATTCATCGTCATATTCTCCTTAGGGTCCCCTAGCCTGTGACAATCGCTCAGACTTTTCCTGTGTGTGATGACCTTGACCGTTCTGAGGAGGACTGATCAGGTGTTTTGCCGAACGTCCCTCAGTTGGGAATTATCTGAAGTTGCTCAGGATCTGGGCATGACTCACCACCGCTGGGCTTGATCTTGGTCACCAGGCCAAGGTGGTGTTTGCCAGCTGTGAGCCCTGGAAAGTTCCTCTTCGTCCCCCCTTCTATGGTGTCCAGGTTGGAAGAAATCACGATGCATAGCCCACACTTCGAGGGTGAGGGTTATGCTTCACCATCTCCAGGGGTCAGTATCTACATCCGTTATTTAGAATTCCTCTGTACGTGATGGTCTCTCCAACGTATGTACGTATTCAATCATTTATCTGTACCAGTATGGACTCACTGATATTTATTTTATTTTTGAGTTGTTATCAATACTACGCTATTTAGTTTGTTGTTCAAATTGTTCTAGCGCTAGCCACCAGAAACTTCCAGTTGGCACCTGTCTCTTTGACTCAGCCCCAACGATGTTGATTTTCAAGCACTTTCTTACTTTCTGGATCTACAAGATGCTTCAGCCTGCTCTTCCCTCTTCCCTCCCCCATCCTAGCATCAGCCACTCCTCCAGGGAGCCCTGGGCCCTGTTGTTAGGAGAATGGGATCAGAAATCCAGGTCTGGGGGCACCTGGGGGGTTCAGTTGGTTAAGTGTCCCACTTCAGCTCAGGTCACGATCTCACGGTTTGTGGGTTTGAGCCCCGCATGGGCCGACAGCACAGAGCCCACTTCGGATCTTCTGTCCCCCTCACTCTCTGCCCCTCCTCCACTCGTGCACACATTCTTTCTCTCTCTCTCAAAAATAAATAAACATTAAAAAATTTTTTTAAAAAAGGGGCGCCTGGGTGGCTCCGTTGGTTAGGTGTCCAACCTCAGCTCAGGTCATGATCTCACAGTTTGTGAGTTCAAGCCCCCCATTGGGCTCTGTGCTGACAGCTCGGAGCCTGGAACCTGCTTCGGATTCTGTGTCTCCTCGCTCTCTGCCCCTCCCCCACTTACCCTTTCTCTCTGTCTCTCACAAATAAATAAATGTATAAAAAAATTATTTTAATTTAAAAAAAAAGAAAGAAAGAAACCCAGATGCAGGAGCTACGTGTGTTCGTGGCCCATGGGTGCCATTCCTTCTAGCCCTCCTGCGGACAAAACTGGACATGTACCCGTAAACCCAGTAACCGGTGCATGTCTGCGCATCTGTGATTTCTGTGTTCATCCATCTGTACTTACATGAGGCCCAACGTGACCTGCTGATGTCTCCAGCACTAACCCCACGTAGGTCGCATGCTTTGTTCTGTGCTTTCCCCGGGCTTGCCCGTCACTGCCTCTCCAACGGTGAGAACCTGGCTCCCACCGTCCACCGTGCACCGTCCTGTTCACTTAATCCCGGCACACGCGTGTGATGTTCGCCCGCACGCCGTGAGGAACGGCTGCAGCGACCAGGGCGCAAGGGCTTTCCCTCCGTCTTTAGTCCTCTGGTCTCCACTCGTCCCCAGTGTGTCTGTCAGGTGACGTGAGGCGGGCACCTCCTTCAGCGAGCTCGCGGCACACGTTCCTAACACGGTCAGGTTCTTCCTTCCCTCACAGCCTGCCTTCCATGCAGGGCCCCCCGCAACCTCCTCACTGAGCTTTGAACATTTTGCCTCCGTTAAGGGTCTCCCCTGGTGCCAGCGATCTTGAAATGTACAGTGTCACACGGAACAGGTTTGCTGCCCCCCAAGTCCCCTGTGCGTGACCTACCCTGCCTTCCCTCCAACCCTGGCAACCACTGATCTGTTGTCCATCTCCTGCGTTTTAACTGAACTTGACTTTCCTTGGGGGTTCCTGTTCTCCGGCATTTGGTGTCTTTGAAAAACCTTGTCCCCAAGGACCTTGGGTTCCTCCCACCCTGGCACCACATGTGTCCCTCCCCCCACAGCCCTTTAAAAAATTTTTAATGTTTATTTTTGAGAGAGAGAGAGAGAGAGAGAGAATGGGGGAGGGACAGAGAGAGAGGGAGACACAGAATCTGAAGCAGGTTCCAGGCTCTGGGCTGTCGGCACAGAGCCCGACGCGGGACTCGAACTCACAAACTGGGAGATCATGATCTGAGCCGAAGTCGGACGCTTAACCAACTGAGCCACCCAGGCGCCCCTTGGGTCCCCCTTTTGTTGTCTAACTCTGTATGTGTCCTCGGCCTGACTTCTCTCCTCGCCACTGAAACTGCTCGTGTCACGGTCACCAATAGCTTCCTTGTTGCTACACCCAGAGGCCCTCCCTCCGCCCTGCGGCCACCTCCGGGTGCAGGAAGCCCGGCCCGCCCTTCTCGCTCTGCACTGCCTCTCCCCATGACTCATCTCCTCTTGGGTGTTAATAAACACCCACATGCTGGGGCTCCCACGTGGACCCCTCTGCCCGGACTTGTTTTCCAGACCCACCGCAGCCTCAGTCCCTTGCCTCCCACCGCGATTCTAGAAGTCACCATAAAGCGGGGGGGGGGGGGGGGACAAAAAAATTGTGTTTAAATCCAGAAATTAAAAAAGTGACTTAAAAATTAATCAGCTGATGTGGGGAGGGGGATGAGGTGCCTGGGTGGCTCAGTCGGTTAAGCCTCTGACTCTTGGTTTCGG
This sequence comes from Cryptoprocta ferox, assembly GCA_028646485.1. Taxonomy (NCBI): domain Eukaryota; kingdom Metazoa; phylum Chordata; class Mammalia; order Carnivora; family Eupleridae; genus Cryptoprocta; species Cryptoprocta ferox. Next base: position 95,076,834 of record CM053570.1, read on the forward strand.
CTCAGGTCATGGTCTCTAAGTTCATGAGTTCGAGCCACATGTTGGGGTCTGCACTGACAGTGAGGAGCCTGCCTGGGATTCTCTCATTCTCTCTGCCCCTGCCGTGCACTATCTCTCTCTCACAATAAATTAATAAACTTAAAAAATAAATAAATGGAAGTTAATCAGCTGGGCAGCAGTCCGCTGGCATTCTCTTCCCTACATGTCTGCATGTCCTACATTCTCTTCCCTACATTTGGCTGCACGACCTTGACCTTGAGCTGCTGACGCCATGTGGGGTGAACTGCGGTGAGTGGTGGAAGCATTTCTGGAAGCCTTTTCTGTAGTCACTTAACATGCACAGACTTGGCTATGGACCATGTAAACACACATCCCTGAAACCCAACTCCGCCTCCTCTCACCAAACCCCAGACATTTGTAAGAGCCCTGCGGGGGGTCGGTGAGTTGGGGGGAGTCTCATGGGAAGAAGCAATATTTAACTGACTGCAGTTGAATAGGTCACTTTTGCAAATTTTGCAAGTTTTGCAAAAACATTTGACCATTCCTAGGGTGCCTGATGCAGAATCTGCGTACAGAGGCCCCCCTTTCCCTGGAAAGAGTTCATGACCCAGGCTGTCCTGGTGAGCGGGCCAGATGGTGCCCACGATTCTTTCTCTCTCTTTTTTAAGTTTTTAAGTATTTATTTATTTATTTGAAAATGTTTATTCATTTTTGAGAGAGTGAGAGAAAGAGAGAGACAGAGCATGAGCAGGGGAGGGGCGCCGAGAGAGGCAGATACAGAATCCGAAGACAGGCTCCAAGCTCCGAGCTGTCAGCTCAGAGCCTGACGCGGGGCTCGAACTTACCGACTGTGAGATCATGATCTGAACCAAAGTTGGACACTTACCTGACTGAGCCACCCAGGCCACAGTTCTCTTAAGGACATTTTGCACATTTTCTGCTTGTGGTCCCAAAAGAAATGCAATATTTTACAAACTTATTTACACGAATACTCATAACGACATTATTCACTAGCCAAATAGCGTAAGATCCCAAATGTCCATTACCCGATGAACAGATGAACAAAACGTGATCTATCCACAGGATAGAATATTGTTCAGCATAAAAAGGAATCGAGTACCGATGCCTCCACAGCGTGGATGAGCCTTGAAGACATTACATCATGTGAAAGAAACTGGACACAAAAGGCCACATATTATACGATTATATTTCTATGAAATGTCCAGCCTGGGCAAATCCATGGTGACGGGAAGAAAGCAGATTAGTGGCTGTCGGGAACTGAGGGGAGACAGGGGCACCTGGGTGGCTCAGTCGCGGTTGAGTGTCCAACTTCGGCTCAGGTCATGATCTCATTGTGTATGAGTTCAAGCCCCGCGTCGGGCTCTGTGCTGACAGCTCAGAGCCTGGAGCCTGCTTCGGATTCCGTGTCTCCCCCTCTCTCTGCCGCTGCCCTGCTCATGCTCTTGTCTCTCTCTCTCTCTCTCTCTCTCTGTCTAAGATAAACATTAAAAAAAAAAAAAGAAACTGAGGGGAGACAGAATTAGGGGGTGATGCCTAAGGCTTCTTTTTGGGGTAAAAATGTTCTAGAATTGTTTGTGGCCCTGACCAAACCTATCTGTGAATATACCAAAAGCAAACGGTACACGGTAAGTGGGTGAATTGTACGGTATGTGAATTATAGCTCGATAAACCTGTCGCTAAAAACCAAAACACAATAAAACCCTCACTGACTGGTTTAAGACAGTCTTCACTGAGAGTAAGAACGCTTCTACTCACAACCGGGAGGTCGTCACTGGGTGACTTCTCAGGCTGACTCAGTGACAGTTACTCTCCTGGCAACCCGCCCCCTCCTTGGGGGGAGCTGCTTTAGATCAATTTAGGACCAGCGGGCGGAGGCCCATTCGAAGGTGCATAAAACCGCGTGACCCAGGGGTGGGGCTGACACGAACACCTGCGAGGCCCCGGAAACTGAGCGGGAATAAAAAGGGAACGGGTCGTGCACAAACCAGTCACCCGGTTCAGCTTCCCATCGACCGCCATCTCTCTCCACTCTAAGACGTGAACGTGGGATTGCAGCCTGGGACAGTTTTGCAAGCAACAGAATTTTCACCCCGTCTGCGGGACCACTGGCCTGCCCCAGAGGGAGGCCACTGTTTTTTAATAAAAAAAGAAATTTTTTTTTAATAAAAAATTTTTTTTTTTTAAATTTTAGGGGGAGGAGCACAAACAGGGGAGAGGGGGCGAGTGAGAGAGAGAGAGAATTTTAAGTAGGCTCCGAGGGCAGAGCCGGACACGGGGCTCGATCCCACAACCCTGGGCTCATGACCTGAGCCGAAATCAAGAGTCGGAAGCTCGGAGGACTGAGCCACCCAGGCGCCCCGGGAGGCCACACTCTGGTGCCAGGTCAAACACAGACGTGCTTTCAGCGGCCCGAGTTAGGAAATAGCCACAAAGCAGCCAAAGCACTCGATTGCAGACGCTAATCTGAGAGGGAATGCCTCTCACACACAGTGTCAGACGCATCCGTTCTCGTTGAGAGTGACCTGTCGCAGGGGAGGCCCCGGGGCGGGGTTGGGGGGTTCAGAGCAGTTAAAAAGAGTTCACTGTTCCCAAGTTCCAGCTCTCCGGGCCGACTTTTCAGCTTCGCTTGTGACCTCCCAGCACGTTCGTGGTGAGTCTGGGCACCGTGTGGATTGCCTGGTGCCCGGTCCTCCCTGTCACCCCCTGAGGACACCGAAGAGGCTGGTTTCGGTTTCCCTTTCACCACTAACTCAGCTGGGCGTTGGGCCTTGTGCTGGGTCGAATGGTGGCCCCCAAGACATGCGCGTTTAGAACCTGAGAATGTGACCTTCTCTGGGAAAAGGATCTTTGCGGATGCGAGGAACGATCTCCAGATGACACCACCTGGGTTATCCGGATGGCCTTAAGTCCCGCGACTGGTGTCCTTACTAAAGAAGAGAAGACACACGCAGAGGGGAAGGCCATGCATAGAGGAGGCAGAGGTTGGGGACCGTACTGTCACAAGCCAAGGAGGGCCAGGTCCTACCGAGAGCTGGAGGAAGTAAGGAAGGATCTTCCCCTGGAGACAGGAGGGAGCGAGGTCCTGTCGACACTTGATTTGTGACTTCCAGGCTCTGTAACTGTGAGAGAATCTGTCTCTGTTGTTCTCAGCCACTTGGTTAGTGGTAATTTGTGGCAGCGGCACAGGAAATCGACACAGCCCTTCCGAGTCTCTGCACCTCGTTTATAACAAATTTTTTTAAATTTTTTAATGTTTTTATTTATTTTTGGAGAGAGAGAGAGAGACAACGTGAGCAGGGGAGGGGCAGAGAGGGAGGGAGACACAGAATCTGAAGACAGGCTCCAGGCTCTGAGCTGTCAGCACAGAGCCCGACGCGGGGCTCGAACCCACGAACCGTGAGATTATGACCTGAGCCGAAGTCAGACCTCAACCGACTGAGCCACCCAGGCGCCCCAACAAATTTATTATAAAATAAAGCAGCGTTCGCCACATGCCGGGAACTATGTAGGTTAAGCATTAACTTACTTCTACCACCTACTCCTCGGAACACCTGCAAGGCGGGTGCGCTGGTCTGTTCGCACTCGGCCGCCCTGGGAGGCAGGTGCACGCAGCCCGAGCGGCCTGGCCGTGGCTGGAGCAGGACCCGCCGTGTCCTCGGCTCCCCCGGGACTCCTGCCCTTGGCCTGGGAATCCAACACAGCCTGTGCCCGGCCTGGCCTGGGACCTGAGATTCCTCGCACCGACCAGCACTGCAGGGACCCGAGGGCCCGGGGTGGTTAGAGGGCTCGATCCAGGCCTTGAGTGCCCGGCCTGGAAATGCTCCCCAGAGTCTCCTGCTGCCTTGCCCAGCAGCCCTTCCCCCCCTTCCCTCCCCTTCAGCAGCCCTTCCCGCCCCTGCCACCCCCCTGAAGGGCCCTAATCAGAAGACAAATGCCGAGTGTCAGGTGGAAAATGGGAGGAAGTGACCCTGGACACCGACCTCTCCTGTACATGTGAGACACCGAGTCTGGCCCGGAAGGCGGGACGCTCGTTGGCCCGTTGCTTTGTTTCATTGTGTGTAAGCAGGAGCCGTGGCAAGATGTTGCAGGCTTGGGCGCAGACAGGGCGCAGTGGCAGGGACAGGGGCCGTGCACAGGGCGCAGGGAGGGGGTGGGCACATGAGAACCCCCTGTGGATGGAGACTCCTTGTCCCTGTGCAGAGACTCCATTTCTTTTTTTTTGTTTTTAATTTTTTAAAATGTTTATTTACATTTGACAGAGAGGGGAGGGAGGGGCAGAGAGCAAGGAAGACGCAGAATCCGAAGCAGGCTCCAGGCTCTGAGCTGTCAGCACACAGCCCGACGCGGGGGCTCGAACTCACGAACTGTGAGATCATGACCTGAGCCGAAGTCTGCCGCTTATCCGACTGAGCCCCCCAGGCGCCCCTCGGAGACCCCGCTTCTGAAGATGGATGGCTCTTAGAAGGCTGTGCAGGTGCACCCCTCACCTCCCATCCTTGCACCCTGGAAGAAAGCAGCATCGGTTGTTAACAAAACACTTAATAAAGTCAACAAGGGTGGCTCCTGGGGCCCAGGGCTCTGACGGACGCCCATTCAAGGCAAGTACCTTTAGCCGTGACCTTCCCCACACCGGCCGGGAGCACAAGCGCACCCACGAAAGTCACTGGAACCCTCCCTCCCCTCCCTTCTCCCCTCCCTCCTCCCCTTGCGCTCACAGCAGCCAGGCTGGTGCCAAAGGGGAGAGCTGGGCCTGCGGGACAGACTGTGCACACTGGCTTCCCCGGGCCGGGCCCAGAGCCGATGTTTATAAGCCCTGGCTGCCGCCCACGGTCCTGGATCAGACTGGTTTGTTTGAGTGTCCAGCACCAAGCGCTTTCTTTTCTTTTATCTTTTTCCAACGAGAGTCTGAATCTGCACACAGTCGGGTAAACCCAGAATTGAATCACTGGATCGATACTTACTCACCGCTCACTGCCAAGGCCTCGAAGTTTCAGAAAGCAGCCTTTGTCTTCCACACCTTCCCCCGGGCACAAATCCCTTTATGGTGGGAAGGAAGCAGAGGGACTGTGGGCAAAGGGCCGTGGGCTCCCAACAACACCTGCTTAGGATTGGTCCTGGGTGGCCTCCTTCTCGGGGAGGGACGTATTAGGCTTCATTGTTATTTACAAAGTAGACTGAAGTTTCCAGAGAAAGGTGCCCCAGAGGGTGCACGGTGGGGCTCAGGGATGGGCTAGGACTCCCAAGGGCTCTGGGTGCTTTTGCTTCTGCGAGTCTTTTTTTCCTCCATAAAGAAGTCATTAAAAGTTATATTTTAGGGGCACCTAGGTGGCTTAGACAGTTAAGCCTCCGACTTTGGCTCAGGGCATGATCTCACCTTTCCCAAGTTCGAGCCCCGCGTGGGGCTCTGTGCTGACAGCTTGGAGCCTGGAGCCTGCTTCAGATTCTGTGTCTCCCTCTCTCTCTATTCCTCCCCTTCTTATGCTCTGTCTCTCTCTTTCTCTCAAAAATAAATAAATATTTAAAAAAACATAAAAAAAGTTGTATTTTATAACCGTATCTGTACAAAGGCAAACATAACTCAGGCTGGATTTGCTATCAGATATTTATTAGTAACGTATTCACTTTTTCTGATTTTCTAAAGCAACTGAAACCTTTTTGTGAGCTCTTAGAAGTATCAGGGCCTAGTGACCCCTGGGCTCTGCCTGGGGCTGCGGGGGCCCCTCTCCCACCTCTGTTTTATTCTTTAATGGTCACCCGTATGGAGGCTTACTGTGCTTGGCCGTGTACATGCGAGCTCATATTTCTTCGCCACCACGGGCCCCTGGGGTGGGCACCCTTCCTACCCCACAGGCTGCAGATGTGGAAGCTGAGAAGTTAGCTAACTTGTCCGCGGTCACACACAGCTAGGGCTGACCCCATGGCTTGCCACACTCCATGAACCCCGTTTGTCCTTGACCTCTGTGCTGGATGCCTCTTTACCCACATTTGACTTTGAAAAGTTCATGTGCCCGCAGTTCATTGTAAAAGCCCCACGCAGCCGCCTAGAGGCCTCTGTTAATCAGGAGCCACTCGCGCCTGGCCCAGCGGGCACCCCAGGGGCAGAAAGCACAGTGTGAGGAGAGCTGTGGGGCTGCGTCTGCCTCTGTAGCAGGCTCTGCCTGCCCACCCCCTTCTCTCTCTCTCATCTTTGCCGGGCCCAGCGTCCTCCGTGTGGTCCCGTAAGCAAGGCGGCTTGTTCCTTCCAGCCTTGGCTACCTCAGGGCCAGGGCCATTGCCCCCCGAGAATGAGCAAAAGGCGGCCCTTCCTCAAGACCCTTGACCGTCGGGAAATCGGTGCCATAGTCGTACAACATGCCCCGCGTGTTCACGATGTGAACAGCACTCTCTTTTAATGTGTGCTGTGCACATCCTGGCCATCCATACAGGGCGACCCTGTTCAGGCCTCCAAAGTGCTTCAGTGCCACTGCCTGCTTCCAGGAGTCCCTGATCTCAGTGATGACAGGTCAGTCCTGGGAGGAGGCTGGTGACTGGAGCGTTTGCTGCAGAAGGAAGGGGGACACTGGGAAAGTGACATGGGGGCCGCATGGGGACACTGGGGACCCGCGCTCTGCTATCCCAGGGAGTTGTACTTGGCATCAGGACCATTTAGCAAAGTGTACACTGGAGGTGGGGCTTGGAGCCGGTGCCAAGAGCTGTAAAAGCAAAGGTGAAGGGGCGATTAATTCTGCTTGGGCAGAAGGGACAGTCAAGGAAGGTTTGGCGGAAGAGGGAACATTTGCGCTGGGCTTTGCAGGAGGAATAAAAGTTTGCAGTGTTGAGAATTCAGGAAGAATATTTTATTTTATTTTACTTTAAATGTTTATTTATTTATTTATTTATTTTTTTGAGATAGAGAGAACACAAGCAGGGGAGAGGCAGAGAGAGAGGGAGACACAGAATCGGAAGCAGGCTCCAGGCTCTGAGCCGTCAGCACAGAGCCCTACACGGGGCTTGAACTCACGAACCATGAGATCATGACCTGAGCTGAAGTCGGAAGCTTAACTGACTGAACACCCACCCCCACCGCCGCGCCCCCAGGAAGAACATTACAAAAGGAGTGTAGAGGAGAAGGAACAGAGACGCTGGAGACCGCGGAGCTTTTAAAGGCCCCTGTGCCACCCCGTTCGGGCACTGATCCCCCTGTGTTACGTGGTTTGTTCACTCCCTTTTCCTTCCCGTTGCGCTGTCGGCTCCCGAGGGCAGGGACTGGGTCTATTTGCCTTGTTTCTCAGAACTGGACTTAGGGTCTGGCACAGAGGGGCTCTCAGTACATATCTGCAGGGTGAATGCAGCGCCCGTCAGTTTCTCGTAGCCAGATTTTAAGGGGCTGGCGGTTGGAGTAAGAGGAAGCAAGGCAGCTCGAGGGCCTGGGGGCTCTCCCGTGGAGCCTGGGTCTCACCATGCAGGGGGCGTGGAGTCAACAGAAAGGTGATCCAGACTTGCCCTTCCTCTGTTGCATAAGGTTTGGGGTGACCCCCCAGTTCAAGGGGACAGACTCTGAGGGCCAAGCCCTGAGATAGCAGAGGAGAGAGGAGGAAAGTGTCGGGAGTGGGGCCTTCTGGCCACATTTACCTGCTCTGAAATGGAGGAAATGGTCCCACTGAGGGAAGAAGGAAGTTCTCCAAATTAGAGGCCTGAGTCAGGAAAAGCATCATTTTCTCTTGGTCAATTTCATTGGCGTAGGTGGGTGCGGCATAGGGCGTAGGGGACCCATAACCTGTCACAGGGTTCGTGCGTGAATTATTCTCTCAGCACCACAACCAAGGAGGATTTATGTCAGGTGTACAAGGCTGGTTTGACATAAAAAAATCCATTAATGTAACCCATGACATGGCCAGGCTAAAGAAGAAAAATCAAATGATCATATCACTAGATGCAGAAAAAGCAGTTGACAAAATCCAACACTCATTCATGATTAAAAAGTCTCAGCTAACTGGGAATAGAGGGGAACTTCTTCAACTGGATAAAATATGTCCACAGGAAACCTAGCGTAGGTATCATACTTAAGAGCGACAAGCTTGATGCTTTCCTGCTAAGGTCAAGAACAAGGTGAGGATGTCCCCTACACTATTTCTTTTGAACCTTGTACTGGAGGTCCTGGGTAATGCAACAAGACAAGAAAAGGAAATCAAGGGTATATACGTGACATGACTGTCTGTGTAGAAAATCATCTGAAAGGGTAGACAAAAAAACCCTTCCTGGAACAAATAATCAGTTTTAGCAAGGTCGCAGGATACAAAGTTAATATACACAAGTCAGTTGCTTTCTGGTATATCTGCAATAGACGAGTGGAATTTAAAATTAAAAACATACTACTATTTACATTAGCACCACCACAAAAAGAAATACTCAGCTATCGATCAAACCCACATCTATATGAGAAACACTACAAGTCCGATGAAAGAAATCAAACGAGAACTCAATAAAAGGAGAGATTTCCATGTTTATGGATACGAAGACTCAACAGTGTCAAGATGGCAATTCTTGTCAGCCTGATCTATAGGTTCAGTGCAATCCCAAGCAAAATCCCAGCAAGTGATTTTGTGGATGTCGATAAGCTGCTTCTAAAGTTTATATGGAGAGAAGCAAAGGACCCAGAATAGTCAACTCAATACCGAAGGAGAAAAACAAAGTCGGAGGACTGACACTATCTGACCTCAAAATTTACTATAAAACTACAGTAATCCAGACAGTGTAGCGTTGGCAAGAAAATAGACAAATAGATTAATGAAACGGAACAGACACACATAAGTAAAGTCAACTCATCTTTGGCAAAGGAGCAAAGACAACACAACGAAGAAAAGATCGTCTCTTCAGCAGATGGTGTTGAACAACTGGACATCCTGAAAAAAACCAAAATCTAGACACAGACCTTACACTCTTCCAAAGACTAACTCAGAAGGGATGATAGACCTAAATGGAAAATGCAAAGCTATAAAACTATAAAACAGGAGACAATGTAGAGGATCTTGGATATGGTGATGAGTTTTTAAGCTTTGATACTGATGACACTATCCATAAAAGAAAGAATTGATAAACTGGACTTCATTAAAGTTAAAAACTTCTGCTCTGTGAAAAATAATGCCAAGAGAATGAGAAGACAAGCTGCAAACTGGGAGAAAATATTTGCAAAAGACATTTCTGATAAAGGATTATTATCCAAAATTCACAAAGAACTTTTACAACTCAACAATAAGAAAATTAACAACTCCTGAACATCTGGGTGGCTCAGTTGGTTGAGTGTCTGACTTCAGCTCAGGTCATGATCTCACCGTTTGTGGGTTCAAGCCCCATGTTGGGCTCTGTGCTGACAGCTCGGAGCCTGGAGCTGCTTCCGATTCTGTCTCCCTCTCTCTCTGCCCCTCCCCTGCTCACACTCTGTCTCTCTGTCTCAAAAATAAACATTAAAAAAAATTTTTTTTAAAGAAAAACAACTCCATTAAAAAAAAAAGGGCAAAAGAGGGTAGGCTGGGTGGCTCAGCCAGTTAAGTGTCTGACTGTGGCTCAGGACACGATCTCAAAGTCCATGAATTCAGGCCCCGAGTCGGGCTCTGTGCTGACAACTCAGAGCCTGGAGCCTGCTTCGGATTCTGTGTCTCCCTCTCTCTCTGCCCCTCTTCCACTTGTGCTCACATGCTCTCTTTCTCAAAAATAAATAAACATTAAAAAAATGGGCAAAAGATTTGAACAGACACCTCACCAAAGAAGATAGACAGATGGCAAATAAACATATGAAAAGATCTTCAACATCGTATGTCATCAGGGAATCGCAAATTAAAACGATGAGATATTACTAGATACCTATTAGAATGGCCAAAATCCAGGACTCTGACACCACCAGATGCTGGGAGGATACGGAGCAACCGGAACTCTCATTTATTTATGGAGGGAAATGCAAAACGGTACGGCGCTTTGGAAGACAGTTTGGCAGATTCTTATGGAGCTAAACATACTCTTACCATGTGACCCAGCAATTGCACTGCTTGCCTACACAATGTCCACACAAAAACCCACATACAGGGGCGCCTGGGTGGCTCAGTCAGTTAGGCGTCCGACTCTTGATTTCAGCTCAGGGCATGATCTCACTGTTTGTGAGATCGAGTCCCGTGTTGGGCTCCACGCTGATAGCATAGAGCCTGCTTGGGATTTTCTCTCTCCTCCCTCCTCTCTGCCCCTCCCCTGATCACACTCTCTCTCTGTCTCTTTCTCTCAAAAATAAATAAGTAAACTAAAAAAAAACCCTACATAGAGATGTTTATAGCAGTTCTGTTCATAATTGCCGAAACTTGGAGGCAACCAAGATGTCCACCAGTAGATGAATGGAAAAATGAACCCTGTAACATTCAGACAATGGAATATTATTCAGGGTTAAAAAGAAATGAGCTATTAAGCCAAGAAAAGACATGGAGGAAACTTAAATGCACCACTAAGTGAAAGAAGCCAATCTGAAAAGGCTACACACTGTAGGATTCCAACTATGTGACATTCTGGAAAAAGCAAAACTATGGAGACAGTAAAAGGATGCGTGGCTGCCAGGGGTTTGGAGGAGGGAGGGGTGAATAGGAGGAGCACAGGGGGA
>CM053570.1:95087572-95183254 GCA_028646485.1 Cryptoprocta ferox
AAAGGCACCACTGGGGGGGGGGGGGGCGCGGGGCGGCTGAGCGTGGGGGAGGTGGTGCGTGTTGGGGGGGGGAGGAATATGTGGCATCTCTCTGTACCTTCTGCTCAGTTTTGCTGTGAACCTCAGACTGCTGTAAAAACGAAAGCCCATTAAAATAAATTATTCACTCGGCCAAAAGCCTTTCAGCGAGTCCCGCTTCCATCCCCCATGAGCCTCCCCAGCTGGGAGTGGAAGGGAGGATGGGCTTGAAGGAGACAGTCAGGGGTGGGGTGGGGGTCATTGTAAACCTGGGAAACTGGGCAAGTCGGTGTGCGTCTGTAAAATGGGTGCAGTTATTATGTTTCTCATCCACACCGGTGAAGGTCGCCGGGGTGACCCAGGTGGATGCAGTCCTTGGGGGATTTGCCCTTTCCCCGCCGTTCCTGCAGGCGCCACTTCGCCCCCTGGTGGCCGCGTCGGGGAGCGGCCGCTCAGGCCGGCTGCTTGGGGCGGGATCACACTGCCCCCCTGCAGCTTCCTCTGCTGCCGCTTTGGCAGAGTTGGGCACTAGGATATACTAATCAAGCGTCCCAAAGATGGCCACTTTGGGTTTCTTCCAGATTCCTCTCTCTCAAGTCTTGGGCCACCATCCTCAGGGCAGGGTTGGGGGATGCTTGGGGGTCTGTATGCGGGATTGTGCTCCAAACTCCTTACGGAGGGATGGAAATCCTTCCTCTTTGTCTCCTCGCCCCGCCCTCCCCGACTCCCCACGCCCCTCATGCCCCTCAGGCTTTCCCAGGACTCATCCCAAGAGGTGGAGGGAGCCAACCCTTCCTCCCCCTCCCCCAAAGCTGGCACCAGCCCAGGGGAACCCACCCCCCCAAGCCAGTTGCTAGGGCTGGATACACAAAGATGTCCTCTCTTGGGACCCTCCATCAAGGGGTAGGAAAGTCCAGGGAAGGGCGCTGTCATTTGGTTTTTGAGTAAGGCGGAGTGCCAAGATTCCGGGTGGGTGATGGGCAAGGAGAGAGAGTGGCAGGGCTTTACCCACCCCCCACCTCCAGCAACCCCAAATAAGGATGAAAAAAGTGGAAGAAGTGTGTGTTTCGAATTCCCAAGTTGATGATACTACTGTTTAATTCATGAAAGGAAGAAATTTAGAGAAAGTGATAATCTACTGGTGAAATAATTGATTGGCCATTAGGGGAAAATTCTAGATTCCATTAAAAAAAACCCTAATAGGTAACCAATTTGTGAGGATAAAGTATTTACGAATAACATCTTTCTGGATTATTTCCTAGTGCTGCCTTCCGATGGCTGATGCCGTCTTTCATGTAGCTCGAGCCCATTGAAATAGCCACCCTGGAGCCCTTTGTGGAAGGGCCCCTCCCCTGCCCCCATCACTCCCCCCCAACCCGGGTCTTTGACCTTAGCAAAAGTCCTGAGGGCCCCTGGATTCTGGGGTAAACTGGTGGACTGACTGGAAACAAATGGCGCCAACAGCCCCGGCTGGGAGAGCAGAGAGGGTCCTCGGGGCATGGAAAACTGGACGATACTGTGTGTCCGTGTTTGGGTTTTCGTCTAGACCTGAGCAGGTTGTGAAATCAGGGCATTTGAGCCATGTTTGTCTGAATTTCAAAGGACACAGTTGGCCCACAGTGACAGCTAAGTGAGCAACAACATTTAACGTTATCGGTGTCTTGGAAGTCACGCTGCTGCCCATGGGCTCTGTGATGCGGCCGTCAGGGATCAAGAATGGAGGGGTGCTCTGCAAGGAGAGCAGGGCATCCGAGCTCGGGGAAGAGGGGCAGCCGAGAGAGAGAGGGGTCGAGGCCTCCCCGTGGAGACTGTGGCCACACTAGGGAGCTGAGCGAGGGCCTCACCTGCTCAAACCCAGACTCAGGCTCTCCTGATGCCTCGAATTTCACATCGCTGGGTCTCTGCGGACAGACTTATTCTTCACAGGCTCAGAAATCTAGAACTTTGACAAATTTTAGGTTCAGGTCACTCAAAAGAGACCAGTTGTGCAGTATCTTTCAGTTTTTCTCTGGCAGTGCCTCGGGTGCATTTTCTGTTTTTAAAAATTTGTTTTTCTAGGATAAAAGACTTAGAAGCACAGAGCCACAGGGAGCTGGGGAAACTGGGAGAGAAAGGGCCAGTAAAACCTCGGTCGCTGCAACCGTAAAGCTCAGGGGGGATGTGGCTCGGTTCCCTCTGTTCATTAACATGGCTGTAATCCGTGGCCACTCGCAAAGTTAAATCAGGTGTTAAGGGGCGCCTGGGTGGCTCAGTCGGTTAAGCATCCGACTTCTGTTCAGGTCATGATCTCACAGTTCATGAGTTTGAGCCCCACATGGGGCTCAGTGCTGACAGCTCGGAGCCTGGAGCCTGCTTCGGATTCTGTGTCTCCCTCTCTCTCTGTCCCTCCCCTGCTTATGTGCTCTCTCTCTCTCTCTCTCTCTTTCAAAAATAAATAAACATTAAAAAAGATTATGTGTTAAAATAGAAAACCACTAAAAGAACAGACCTTCAGTGTTCCCAACACACACACACACACACACACACAGGCAATTCTGTAAAGCGATGCGTATGTTCATTAGCCTGATTGTGGTCATTATTTCAACAGTGTATGCACACATCAAACCTTCACCTTAAATACAGACGATTTTTATGTCAATTATATCGCAATAAAGCTGGAAAAAATAGGAAAGCAAGCTCCTTCAACAAGTTGCGGGATGAACAGAGAGGCTACAGATAAAGAGAAATTTAAATGGCAGATCAACTAATCTCAGTGGATCCTGATTCAGATTGTTTGAAAAAAAAGAGAAAGAAACATGTTTGGCATTGATGCAACTGTCGATAATATGACACTGAAAATTTAATAATGTTGAAGAAAATTATTTTAGGTGTGATAATAGTATTGTGGTGATGTTAAAAAAGAGTCCTTATCTCCTTTGCAAATATTTATGCATAAATATTTGCAGGTAGATAATGTGCTATCTGGGATTTAGTTTAAAATAATGCAGATGGAGGGAATCTGTATTGATCCCCATTCATTCCCTCCATCTGTATTATTTGGGGTCAAGATGAAATGAGAATGGGATTGGCCACATGTTGGTGATTGTTGAAGGGGAGGTTCAGGTTCATGGGGGGGTTGGTTCATTAGACTCTTTCTCTATTTTGAAAAATATATTTGTGACTTTCCATATAAATGACTCATAATAATAAAAATGGTTTTCAAAATAAAAAAGGGGGCTTCTTCGGGTGCAAGGGAGCTCAGTCACCAGGGATGACCTTGCGGCCTGGGAGGGAGCACCAGCTGGCCCCTCCAGATGCCTCTATCTTGGCTCAGTCCCCAGTGACCGCCAGGGGGCAGCCAAGACCATGTTAATCTGCCCAGGCGCCACCTGGTCCTTTCCGCCCTCCCTTCTGCCCTCCTGTCCCACCCTCTCTGAGATCTGCTGAGATTTCAGACTCCTCCAGGGGGGGAAATGATGCATGAGGTCAAGGCCAAGGCTAAGACTGCAAACTTGTACTTGGAAACTGGGCTTTCCTACTGTTTTCTTATCCCAGGATCTCTCCAGAGAACTTTACTTCTTTGCTTTCTGCCCCAGAGTTTTTCCAGTGTCGTATGTGTGTGTGTATGTGTGTGTGTGTTAAACAATTATTTTGGGATACAATTCACATGTCATACAATTCACCCATTTAAAGTGTACGATTCAATTGTTTTTAGTGTATGCAAAGACATGAAACTAGCACCTCTGTCGATGTGAGAAGTTTTTATCACCTTGAAAGGAAACCGTGTACCCTTTAGCTGTCACCCTGTCTATCCCCCTGTGCCCCGCCCCCAGCCCTGAGTAACCACCAGTCTACTTTATGTCTCTAGATTTCTCTATTCTGGATATTCCCTTGTGGTTGTGATGAGCAAACAGGCTTCTTTTTCTCTCCCACCCTGGAAATGAGAGCATTATGGGGGCTCTTGGGGCCTCCCGCCCCTTCCCTCAGCGAGCTTGGTCCAGAACATGGAACTTGCAGACCCCATGGTAATCTGTGGCCCGCTCACTGAAGCCGGCTTCCCCAAAGTTCGAGTCTGAAGAGTTAGGGTTTCCTGAAGTGGATCACACCTCCCCCCACCCCCCAACCCACACACACGTGCGCACAGAAGGGAGTAGATTAGGGCGATGAGCAGATACAGTTCAGAAAGACCCGACCACCCTCACACAGGGCTGGGGGCTTGTAACATGGGGCGGCCGCTGTGGAAAACAGCCTGCTGGTTCCTCAAAAAGTTAAACTTGGAGTCACCATATGACCCAGCAGTTACACTTCTAGGTATACACGCAAGAAAATTGAAACCAAATGTCTGTGCTAAAACTTGCACACAAATATTCGTAGAAGCCTGACTCAGGAGAGCCAAAGAGTGGGAAAAACCCAATGTCCATCAACAAAGGAATAGATAAGCCACATGTGGCAGAGCCAGACGAGGGACTATCTATTATTCAGTCATAAAAAGGAATGAAGTACTGATACACGAATGGACCTTGAAAACACTACATAATGTGAAAGAGCCAGACACAAAAGGCCCCGTGATGTATGACTCCATTGATATGAAACTTGCTGGTCGTGGGAATCCATGGGGACAGAGAGTGGACCGGTGGTCGCCAGGGGTCAGGAAAGGCAGAAAGGCCTGACTCTTGGACCCCTTCTCTGGTCACCCCCAGGTGCCCCCCAGCCCTCAGTCCAGCCTGAACTGTCTGCTGACTCCAGACTCCCATGTCCGCCTGTCCCACAGCCTTGCTGGGATGCCCAGTAGGGAATTCAACCTTAATTTCTGAAAAACCACTGTCACCTTCCCGTCCAAGCCTGCTCCTCCCGTAGACTTCCTGACCCCTGTAAACAGCAATGCTGTTCCAGTTGGGACAGCTGTGGGTGGAATAGAGTTCCCTTGTTTCCAGAAGGACTGGCCCCATTGGGTGCTGTGATGATCAGACACGAGCATCGTGGAATTGCGGCTTCCATGGGAAAGGTAAGTTCTTGGTTTCAAATCCCAGCCCTACTTCCTGACCATGCAGCCGTGTTTGGTTACCTAAACCAGCCCAGACCTAGTCTCTCTTGCCTGTGATGGCGGTCGTGAATCTTCTAGGATGACTGTTTCAGGTGAAATAACATGGCAGAGACCTCTGGCTGGACCTGGCGTGTGGGGGACGTGCCAGTGACTCTTGCGGGGGTCGTGGGCTGCCGGAATGACCAGTGGGATGGGGAGGACCGGCCAGGGGTTTCAGGATGACCCCCTGAGACCCACACTTGGCCCCTCGGGTTGCTTGTGCTTGGGGCAGAAACAGAGAGATCGTGACACGTGGCAGCTTCTTGGAGCTTAAGGAAGGGCATCCGGGAGGGCAGAGAGGCGGGCCAGGAGAGGGGACACACCTGTACTCAGAGAGAGCAGAGACCCTCGAGTGACACAAATAAGCTCGGTCTGGCCAAATCGTGTCTGCAGTCAGGTGAAGAGGCTGGGGGGCCTGGTTATGAGGAGAGAGGGGAGGGCAACGAGGCGGGCATGTGAGTTTTGGGGGCCGGAGCCTCTGTCTGGCAGGTGTTAAGGGCCCAGATGGAAGGAGAGGTTTGGGAAGTCGGGGGGGGGGAGGGGAGGGGACTGCTGCTGTGATGTCATGAAGAGGAAGTGACAGGCTGAGGATGAAGACCATTTCTGTGCCGAAAGCCCCAGTGGGAGAATAATCGCATCCCGGGGGCCGCAGACATGTTCCCGGGCTTGACTCGGCTCACATATTACAAGGTCAAGGTCTTAGCCAGTGCTCTGCAGGGAGCGGCCACCGCCTCACCACCCTCCACGAGCTCCCCCTGCCTGCCTCGCTCCCGCTCCCGGGTTTGTCTGGAAAGGGCCGTGATGGGTTTGCAGACTGGGGCTGCGGACGGGCTCGGGCTGCGAACCCGGCTCGGAGGAGAGCTTGGCAAAGAGGGGCAGTGGGTGGGATAGGCTGAGGGAGCCCAGGGTGGATGAGCTTGCCCGATGGAGGGGGTGCTCCCCGCATACTGGGTAACACCCAGTGGGCTTCCAGCCTCTGGTCCAAGCGGAGCCGACATTTTCTGGTTCTTTCTGGGCCAGTGTCCTTGACTTCTCTGGTTCCTGGCCCGTGGGGCCACGAAACCTCATCGTTTCCATGTCTTTTGCTGCCTCGGTCTCCTCAGTGCTGCTCGTTGGAGCAGAAACATTTGGGTCATCTTCTCTGATGGTGCGTGTGGGACACCAGGCCCTGGTGGGACAACCCTGTGCCCGTGGCGTGTGCTGGGGCAGCGCTGAGGAGGCCCGGATGTGCCAGGAGCTGCAGGATAAGGTACAGACCTTAATGGGGCAGGGCCTGAGTTGCCGTGTTGAACCACGGGCTTCTAGCTGATGCAGTGTGGCTGGTCCGTGGGCCATACTGTGAGCGGTGAGGGTGTGGGGCCTGCTCCTTCCATCCCTGGGGAGACAGGACTGACGCAGTCTCAAAGCCAAACCCCGCCAAGCCTCCTCTGCACCCCTCCTGGTGGCTGGAAGGACTGAAGCAGAGGACATGCCTTTTATCTCCTGGGTGGGGAGCCCCTGGGGGTGGTGGGTCTGCAGTGGCTCTGGACCCTTTCTGTGCATCCGAATCACAGGGTGCGGTGGGGACAGCGATTTGCAAACCCAAGGAGGCTCGGCTTCACTGCCTAGAGATTCTGCTTCAGTTGGTCTGGGGTGGGGTCCAGGCCCCCTCGTTTTCAGAAGCCACCCCCCCCCCCGCACTCTCAGTAGGGTTGTTAACCATTCATGCAATTGCTCGCTTGTCCCTTCCTTCCTTCCTTTATCTAGGTAGTTAGCACTTTACAAGATCGATGTCCTGGGATCTGTCCTGTTGGGAGCGACCACCTCCTCCCCAGTATTTACTGAGCCCCTCCCTCCTCCGGGCCAAGCACCAGTCTAGGTCCTGCGGACACAGGGGGGACCCCTGAGCAGGAGGCGAGAGGGTCCTTGAGAAGGAAAACCGGGAAGTGGGCGCCGGGGCGGTTCTCTGGAAAGGTGACCTCTGAGCTGAGACAGAGAAAGTGAGGGAAGGGGTGTGCACACCCGGGAGGAGCACACACTAGCAGGGGAACGGTTTGCAAAGGGCCTGAGGTAGAGCATGCTTGGTGTGTTTGAGAAGCAAGGAGGGGAAAAAATCCAGGGATACGCTTAGCAAAGCCAAGTGCAGGTGTGTTCTAAGCTTGCTGTAGCTGTGTATTTACTCGTCTATTTTATTTTATTTTATTTTATTTTACTTTAATTATTTTTCAAAATGTTTATTTAGTTTTTGAGACAGAGAGACAGAGTGTGAGTTGGGGAGGGACAGAGAGAGAGGGAGACACAGAATCCGAAGCAGGCTCCAGGCTCCTCCCTGTCAGCACAGAGCCCAACGGGGGGCTCAAACTCACAAACTGTGAGATCATGACCTGAGCCAAAGTCAGATGCTTAACTGACTGAGCCACTTAGGTGCCCCTTATTTTATTAAAAAACATTTTTTAAAATGTTTATTTATTTTGAGAGAGAGCAGGGGAGGCGCAGTGAGAGAGGGAGAGAGAGAGAGAGAGAGAGAGAGAATCCCAAGCAGGCTTCGTGCTGTCAGCACAGAGCCCGATGTGGGGCTCCATCTCATGTGAAATCCTGACCTGAGCAGAAACCAAGAGTGGGTGCTTGAGTGACTGGGCCACCCAGGTGCCCCTGCCAGTCTATTTTAAAATGAACTCTAGAAGTTGGCCTCTGGGAGGAGTGAGTGGCTGAGGACGGGGGTTGGAGAGAGGCTTACTGTATTCCCCTTGAGTACATCTTAAATCCTGCGCCAATGCCTGCGTTGCGTATTCAAAACTAAATAAAATTTAGAAGAAAGAAAGGAACGAGGAGGGGACTAGTGTGCCTGGGGCTAAGCGAGGAGTGGATTACCAGGGAGGGAGGAGTGTGATCAGGAAAGCCATCTTAAGGAGTGGAGCTTTATCACTGCTGTGTGACCTGGGGGCAAACTACTTACGCTCTCTGTGCCTTTGCTTTTCTCGGGTCCTCCCTCAGGACTGTGGTGAGGGGTAATGAGCACCAGTGCTCACACTGATGTGTGAGCTCACGCTCGGAGCACCCCCATGAGATGGGAACCACCAGACGGTTTGAGCTTCCGTTGCAAGAGGGTCCTCCTGGCCACTGTGTGAAGAGAGGTGGGAGACAAGCCGAGGCCTGGAGGTGGGGGGGTCACGAGGCCTCTGCACTTATCCAGGTGCGAGGCTGGTGGCTGGGACCAGTGCGGGCACGAAGGCACCGCACGTATTTGAGCTGGAGCCGGCTGGGGTTTCCGAGGGGTCCGACCAGGGCTGTGAGGGGAAGAGAGGACTCGGGGGGTTTCTGGCCTCAGCGCCCGGAGAATTGGTGCTGCCGTTGACCGAGCGGGGCAGGTGTGCGGCATGGAAGGCTCAGCATGTCTGGGGCTGGGGTCCCTGGGAAAAGTTGGGAGTGATATGCATTTGGGAGTTGTCACTTCGTGGGTGGCCTGAGAGGCCTATGTGAGGTGAGGTCACATGGGATGAGGGGGTGAGTGGAGAAAGAAGACCCTCTGGGCCTGAGCCCTCTGGTCCACCAACCTTAGAGGCTGGGAGAGGAGGAGGAGGGAAAGGAGGAGAGGGGGAGGTGGAAGGAGGAGGGAAGGAAGAAGAGGAGGGGAGGAGGAGGGAGCAAAGGAGGAGGAGAAGAGGAGGGGAGGGGAGGGGGAGGAGGGGGAGGGGAGAAGAGGAGGAGGAAAGGGGAGGAGGGGAAGGAGGAGGGAAGGAAGAAGAGGAGGGGAGGAGGAGGGAGCGAAGGAGGAGGGGAGGAGGAGAGGGGGAGGATGGGGATGAGGAGGAGGAGGAAGGAAGTGTCAAAGAGGGGTAGGGAGATGGAGGAGGTGGGGGTGGGGGGGATAAATCAGTCCAACAAGCATTTCCTGAGCACATACTCTGTTCCACGCACCGCAGAGGTGCCGGGATAGGGGACGAAAGGCGCAGACCCCGCGCTGGGAAGCTTACAGGCTGATGGCGGAGACGGAGAACAAGCACACTAAGGGCCTAGTTTCGAGGCCTGGGCCCTAACCCGACTTGGTATCGAGCGAGGTTTCCCAGAAGTGGAGCCTTTGAACTGAGTCTTAAAAAACAGTCAAGTGTTGAAGGGGCACCCGGGTGGCTCAGTCGGTTAAGCATCTGACTCTTGACTTTGGCTCAGGTCATGAAGTCACAGCTCGGGAGTTCGAGACCCGCATGGGGCTCTGTGCACCGACAGCCCAGAACCAGCTTGGGGTTCTCGCTCTTTCCCTCTGCCCCTCCCCCACTTCGCGCTTTCTCTTTCAAAAAATACACTTAAAAACAAACAAAACCCCCCAAAACAACAAAGCAAAGCCAAAAAACAATCCAGTTTTGGAAAGGGAGGAAGAATGTTCCAGAAAACCCACAAGAGCAGCCTGAACGGGGAAGTACAGATGTCAGATGGGGTCCGTGGGGGGCCAGGGGACCCTGATCAGCGGGGTCAGGAGCCCTGTGTTTGCGTCTGATCCAGGGGTTGTGGTGTCCGGACCGGCCGATCGCAGCCAGGGGGCCAAACCCCGCCCACTGTGTGGTTTGCAGCACCCACAATTTAGGTGTGGTTTCCACGTCTTTAAATGGTTGGGGAAGCAAAATCAACGGCAGAGTAATATTTTGTGACATCTGAAAAGGACATGAAATTCAAATGCCAGCGTCCATAAGTAAAGCCTGTTGCGCAGACACGGCCGCGGCCCTTCCTTTCCCAGTGCACGAGGCTGGTGTGGCAGTGTCGTGGCAGAGGGGAGCCGTGGCGACAGACGCCGTGTGGCCTGCAAACTTACACTGTACGGGAAAACCGCGGGGCTTTGTGATCCGGGGTTTCAGAGAGCGACACAGCAGAGGACAAGACAGAAGTCGGGGCTCCGGGCCGGTGGGGCGGTGTGCTCCAGAGGAGGCCTCTGAGGGCAGAGACCGTTTGGAAGGTGCTCCTCTCCTGCTTCTAGAATTTCTCCAGTTCCTCTTCCCTCGAGCAGAGTCAGCCGTCATGAGGGAGCTAGTGACCTCCGAGACCAGGCCGTGCCCTGTGAGGCTCCCTCACTAATGCTCCGGGGGAGGTGATGCAGGCCACGGGAGCCGCCCAGAACATTCTCTCCGGTGTGGTGTTTGTGACGTCACGCGTGCTGCAGGCTGGGAAGGAACCACACACAGCACGCCCTTCCTGGGGCTCGTCCTCTCTCACTGGTAGAACGAAATCTCCCTTTACCTAGAATCAGGTCTCGTTTTGTTTTTCCCTTTAGGAACAAACTGTTCATTCAAGGGCAGGCGTAAAACCTTCTCTTTCATCCTTCCTTCCTTCCTCTTTCTTTCTTTCTTTCTTTCTTTCTTTCTTTCTTTCTTCCTTCCTTCCTTCCTTCCTTCCTTCCCTCACTCCCTCCTCCCCTCCCTCCTCCTTCCTTCCTTCCTTCCTCTTTCTTCCTTCCTTCCTTCCTTCCTTTCTTCCTTCCTTTTTCTTTCTTCCTTTCTTTTGTTCTTTCTTTCTTTCATTCTTTTTGTTTTTAAGTTTATTTACTTATTTTAAGGGAGAGCACGAGCAGGGGAGGGGCAGAGAGAGAGGGAGAGAGAGAGAATCCCAAGCAGGCTCTGCACCGTTAGCTGGATGCGGGGCTCGAACCCATGAACTGCAAGATCATGACCTGAGCTGAAACCAAGAGCCGGCTGCTCAACTGAGCCACCCAGTCGCCCCTAAAACCTTGCTTTCTGCAGCAGGAAGCCTACCCGCTGTAGCTGCACTGCAGAGACGCCCATGGCTCCTGGAGTTCACCCTTGGGGGCTTGAGGACAGAGACAGATGTGTCCGGCTCAGAGTTGGCTGGAAGAACAGGATCCCCTGAGATGCAAGGATGAGACTGTGCCTGACCACTGAGTAGGGAGGCCCCTTCCTCCCTGAGTGACCTGCCAGCTGGTGAGAACGGGTCCAGAGAGACACCCCCATCAACAGAAGCAGCCTCGCCACACCTCGACAGAGCAGGGGCGAAGCCAAACCACTGGTGTACAAACCCCACTCTGCTACTCAGCAGCTGTGTGACCTTTGGAAACTTACTCAACCTCTCTGTGCCCCTGCTTCCCCAGCTTCTATAAAATGTGGTAATCATAGTCCCTACCTCATAAAGCTGTTAAGATAATGAAATGGCTTCGCATTTGTTCACAGAACAGTGCCTGGTACAGAATGTCTGTAAGTCCTGGTTACATAAACTAAACAAAGGAGGGGACCCTCAGAGGGACCCTGACTCTCCTGTTCTCTCACGGGTCCCAGAGTACTTGATCAATGTGTTCTCCTAACACTTAGCTGTTTTTAACTTCTTTTTTAAAGTTTATTTATTTATTTTGAGAGAGACAGAGACAGGGTGAGTGGGGGAGGGGCAGAGAAAGAGAGGGAGAGAGAGAGAGAGTCCCAAGCAGAGTCTATACTGTCAGCGTAGAGCCTGATGCGGGGCTTGAACTCATGAAACTGTGCGACCGTGACCTGAGCCAAAACCGAGGGTCGGAGGCTTAGCCCACTGAGCCAACCAGGCGCCCGTTTTTAACTTAGTGCTGTGGCTCCAGGGTGGAAACCGCCTCTCACATCTGTGCCCCGCACCCCACCTAGCACAGGGCCTGGCTCATGGAAGGCCCCGGATGAATGCTGATGGATAAACGAATAGATGAAACACCACCCTTCTCCCCAAACTGATAGACTATTCCTGAAAAAAGGAATCCCTGAGAAGCAATCTTCCGTGGTAACCCTCCCCTCCCCCAAACTTTCAGAGCTGGGCCTGCCACTCTTCTGCGGCGGGGGGGGGGGGTCTGGCTGGGAACTTGAGGGGTGGGGGAGTCTGGCTGGGGACTTGTGGGGTGGGGGGGTCTGGCTGGGCACTTCCAGGGTGGGGGGGGTCTGGCTGGGCACTTCCAGGGTGGGGGGGGTCTGGCGGGGGACTTGCAGGGTGGGGGGGTCTGGCTGGGCATTCCAGGGTGGGGGGGTCTGGCCGGGGCACTTTCGGGGTGGCTGAGTGGCACCAGAGGCAGCGTGTGGCAGGACGGGCAGTGCAGGTGCCCGAGGAACAGAGCCAGCTGGGGGCAAGCAGCTTCTCAGGGGACCCCAATGCCAACGAGCCAGGCCCTGTCCCGCTGACCCCAGGAGAGAAGCCAGGGCCTGTTGACACTCAGCTTCCCCCAGTACAGCCTGGAATCCAATCTTCTTGATTAAGTCCTAGGATGGACCGGGGTCATAGATCCAGGGGCCAGGTCTGCAGTCGAGCCTGGGAACTTGAACCCGAAAGCTGGCTCAGAAGCCCAGCGGCTCCTGGTGGCACAACGTGTCCAGCAAGACAACGTCTGCTCCCTGACAAGTGAATGGAGGGACTGGCAGAGGATGGAGATTGTCCCGGGGGCCAGAACTAATCTCGCCTACACTTGGGTCAAGGCGTGTACAAATCTTCACCCTTTGGCTCAGGCCCTCCCTGGAGAGCCGCTTCCCAGGCAGCCCTGAGTCCCCCAGCTTGTCCCCACCCCACTGCTCACACCTTCCATGGCTTCCAGAGGGGATGGTCCCTTCTGGGAGCCGCAGAAATCAAGAAGAATGTGCCAAGGAGGCTTCTCGTCCAGTCTCTGCCCACATCACCTTCGGAGCTCCTGCTGCTCATGGAGGCCCAGACACTGAATCAAAGCCCATGGGACCAGCGGCGAGCAGCGGGCAGAGGCCTGACCTCACCGCCTTGGCTGGTCTGCACATCAGAACCGCCCGGTGAGGACGGGGGGATGATCGATGGATGACTTCCTCTGACGGTCTTCGGACTCTTGTATTTAAAAACATGAATGTGGCCACTAACAGAAGCATTAGATAGGCTCTGGGGGGTGCCGGAAGGCCTGATCGGGATTATTTGGGGGCGGGGGAGACCTGTGTACCCCCACCATCAACAGTGAGTGCCAGAGCCTCCCCACCCCCACCGTAAGCCACAGCTGGCAAGCGGGCCCATCCCTCCTCATCCCTGCACCTGGGGGTTCAGGGAGGGCATGGCCCCAGAGTCCAATGGAAGCCAAGGCAAAAAGACCAATGGCTGGAATATTAGAAATTGCACCCTTAAGCATGGGACGGAATGGAGCTGACGCTTGCCTGGATGAGGGATGCTGGTGTAAATTTAAACTGTCTTTGGGGAAAACTTGGAAAAGAAGTTCTCTCTCAAAGCAGTGTTTTAAGACATTGGGTTCATTCGTGTACTCAGCAGACATGCACGGAAGCCTTGCTATGGTCCAAGCGCTGAGCCGGTCAGCAATGAGCTGGGCCCAACTGTGGCTTGAAAGGACCCCCATTTGACTGTGTTGGGGGGCAGGGAGGAGGCATGGACAGGTCATTAAAAACACCGCACAGGCCGGTGACTGAGCTGCACACAGGGCTGTGGGGAGCCCCGGATACGGCTTCTAGCTGGAGGGGAGGTGGGGCAATTAGTCAGGGGAGTCTTTCTGGAGGAGGTAATGCCTGAACCGTGTGATAAAGGATGAGTAAGCATTTGGGGGTCGGGCTGGGGGTGATGAGAGCATTCTGGGCAAAGGAGGCAGGAAGGGCATGTACCCAAAGGCAGGAGAAGTAGCGTGTGTGTGCACGCGTGTGTGTATTGTGTGGCTGGCATATTAAATGAGAGCTGGGCGATACAGAGGATGCAGGGCGCGGGCGGCCAGGGGCTGATCAGGATGGCCTCATGCTCCTTGCTAAGGAGTTGCATTTATTCCCTAAGGGATGGGGAGACGCGAAGACAGGAGAGTGAAATAGAGTCACCTCTGCCATGGGTATTGCGTGGGTTTCTTTCAGATGCATGTCACAGAAACCAGGTTTCAACTACCCTGAGCGCAAAAGGTAGTTATCAGCTTTCAAAACTGTGGTGTCCGAGGACAGTCTGCTTTCAGGTAGAGCTGAATCCAGGCGCTCGGACCATCTCGACAAGAACTCTGCCTTTGTCTCTACTTTCCTCTGTGCGGGCTCCATCCTCAGGTGGGCACTCCCCGCACAGCAGCAAAAGAGGACACCAGCCATTCAGGTCTCCCCGCCTGGACGCCTGCTCCAGCGTGAGTCCTGCGACAGCTCTCTTTGGCTGGAGTTGAGTCACGAGCCCATCCCTGAACCAATCATGGCGCCCCGTTTGCAAAGCTTGGGTCCCGTGCCACCTGCAAGCCAGGGGTGGGGCAGCCACATGGGTTGAGGGGCGTGCGGCGGGATGACGTCCCCAAAGTAAAATCTCCATGCTCCGATCAGGAAAAGGGAATTGAGATTCCGGCAGGTGAGAGTAACAGACGTCCAGTTACATACTGTATGGTTCCGTCTATAGGAAGGGTCTGGAAGAGGTGAGTCCACAGAGACAGAGTGAAGATTGGTGGATGCCAGGGGCTGGGAAGGAGGGAGATGGGGAGGGACGGTTAACGGTAAGGGCTTTCCTTTTGGGGGGATGAATGGGAAGTAAATAAGAGGTGGTCATTGCACAACGCGGTGAATAAAGACTGTGCTAAATGCTACTGAATTGTTCCCTCTACAATGGTTCATTGCGGGTTATGTGACTCTCACCTTAATACAAAATACAAACACAACAGATGTCCATCCACAGGGATCCTAGGATCCTCATTCCATGGGGCCTGCTCGCTGATGAGACTCCGTTTCTTCCCTTTACTCCTGCTTCCTCCCTTCCTTTAAACATTTTTTTTTCATTAATTAAAAACACTTTTTAATGTTTATTTATTTTAGAGAGAGAGAGAGAGAGCGCGCATGGGGAGGAACAGAAAGAGAGAGGGAGACACTGAATCCGAAGCAGGCTCTAGGCTCTGAGCTGTCAGCACAGAGCCGGATGCGGGGCTTGAACCCACGAACCGTGAGATCATGGCCTGAGCCAAAGTCGGACGCTTAACCGACTGAGCCACCCAGGCGCCCCAACTTTCTCCCTTCTTAAACCTCAGAGAGTTTGGGGCCTGCCCGTGGACTGTAAGCCAGAGGTAATTCTAGGCACGGTCGCCCGCAGGGCCACTGCCCACGGCAGGGGCCCGTGGAAACCCAGGCGGTTGGTCCAGAAGCTGAGCTCATGTATTTTCCTGGGACCTGGTAAAGGAAGCTCCGGTGAGATGCCAAGGACGTCTTGTTCACCAGCTGTACCTGATTTGCTCGAGGCTCTGGGCCGCGGGACGGAGCTGTGCCACCTGGGCGCGTGGCCGGGACCCCCACTGGCGGGCAGGCGGAGCGCTGGGTTTCGACCATCGCTTGGCACCAAGGAGTCGCCTGTGACGCCAGCGCGGGAACCGGCTGGTCCCAGGGAAGAGCTGTTTGCACTGGAACCGTAAAGGGGAAAGAGGGTTTTGGCTCGCTCTCTGGGCCTTTCCAAATCCTCCATGCTGGGGTTTGGGCAGAGCCCAGAGCTGCCTTGGGGCGCTCCCAGAATGAGCCTGCATTGGCTCCTTCAGGAACGGGAGCTTGAGTCCAAACCTGACCTTGGGTTGCACAGTGCAAGCTGCCTGCTGCAGGCCGAGGTCCCCGCAGGGCCCCATCTGGGCTCGCCTGGCACCGACGCGGGACGGGTCTCTCCGGCTGCACCGTGCTTTCTGCTCCTCCCTTGAGCTGGAGACGGGCTGATCTCCAGTCCAGGGTCTGGTCTCCGTGGATGCTTCAGGGATCCTCCGGTCATGGTCTTGGACCCGTGTGTACCTGCCTGCGCGGAGTCGCACGGGGTCCAGGGCCTTGTGTACAGTGCAGGTGTGGCCCTCCCCTCCACCAGCCAACCGGGTCAGAACCTTCGAGCGATCTGACACGCTCCTCTCGGGGGTTTGTCCACAACGGACGCTGGAGAGTGATTGGAGTGTGAGGCTGTGCTTTGCTCCTGAAAGCAGAGACTTCCCGCCTGGTTCCCCTCCTGCTTGGATGGCAGGGTGGGCATTCTCGCAAAGGTGGGGTCCTGGCAGACAGAGCATGGTGGGTCGTGGGACCCTGCGGAACGGGTTTGAATCCCGATGCCACCATTTGCCAGCAGAAGGACTCAGGAATAACCACTTCACTTTGCCGGTGCTGTTTCCTCATCTGTAAAAAAGGGGATCTGCAGATTCACGTCCGTCCGTGTGACCGTGACCTTATTTGGAAGCAGGGTCTTTGCAGGTGTAATCAGTTAAGGATCTCCTGGTGACATCACCCTGCACTGAGGGTGGACCCTGGATCTGCCGACTGGTATCCTTGTAAGAAGAGGAGAGGCCACACAGAGAGACATGGACAGAGGGGAGAAGGCCATCTGAAGGCAAAGCCGAGAGTGGAGTCATGTGGCCAAAAGCCACAGAATACCAGGAGCCACCAGGAGCCGGAGGAGGCCGGGCAGAATTCTCCCCCTGAGCCTTTGGAGGGAACGTGGGCTGACACCTTGACTTCCGATTGTCCTGAACCCAGAGAACTAATTTGCATTGTTTTCATCGCCCGGGTTGCAGCGATTTGTTATGGGTCGCCCTGGGAGCCAAAAACACCCCCTCAAAAGACAGTTATCCCCGAAAGTATTTGACACATGGCACATAGGTGTCCCGTGAACGTCCACTATCATCACTGTGCTGCCTGTGGCTCTGCAGAGGCCCGACGGGTCAAAAGGAGCATGGCCGGAGTCCTCAGGGACATAACGGTCCCTGTGATGCCCTGTGTCACCCCACGCCCTCCTGGCTGCCTGAGGCTGGAGCCGTAGGAGGACCGAGCTGGAGGGAGAGAAAACAAGGAGGCAGCTGGGAAGGGCAGCAGCAGGGCTGAGGGCTGAGGGCTGTGGGAGGAATGCTCACCGCCATGAATCACGGTTTACAGGCCCATCACGGCCTGCTGACACATCGCACCCCAGGGGGAGGGCAGCGGTGACCTAATGCGTCACACCCTCCAGGCTCCTCCCAGCACCGCTCAGTGCTCAGCGTTGCCCAGAGGGAGCTGTCCCCACCCCACCCCTGCCCAAGTCTGTGTGTGCTCTCCTCCCTCACACACACAGCAGGACGCACTGGCCTTCTGAGCCAAGACTTCTGGATGCCTTCGGAACGGGCCAGGCGAGCGCACTGACCATCCACCACAGCTGCATGGGGAGAGCCCGCCGGGGTGAGCTTCGAAGGGAGTCATTCTCAGGGCCGGAGTCCCACTCTCTCAATGGCTTACAGGGGGGGAAACTGAGGCCCAGAGGAGTCAAGGGCTTGCTATGCGCCTCCAAAGCAGAGACCTTCTTGGTTGAGAAGAGCAACGACTGGAATTCAGAATTTATCTTGGGCAGGACTCTGGGCTGCTTCCTGGGCCAGCGTCCTCATCTGCTTGGGCGCTGCTATGAATCTCACCTCCCCTGCTTCCGGTTCCTGGACGCACCCTCGAGAAACACCTCAATTTCCTTTGCCCTCGCCTTCTGAAAGCAAGCAGAGCTCCCGACAGCAGTGATGTCATCAGCTCTGCGAACTCCCCCTGTGCGCGCCCCGCCTTCAGAGATGGAGAAAGTTCTCCCCAGGCCCTGGAGTCGGGGTCCTGGCTACTCTATTGCCAGACCACTCGGAGCAAGAATTTTAGGAGAGTCTGTTGAGACAGGACATCAAGCGTGGAGAATGGGTCCCTGAGTATCTGGGGCACGTGCACCCCTGACCTGTCTTCTGTCCTAGCTGGAGGGGGCATAGGCCTCGGCGAGCTGGGCCAACTTGGTACGTGGGCTTTGACCGCGGATCTGGGACAACAGCTGGGCCACTTTGAGCTCCCCGAGGCTCCTGGTTGTTTATTTTACCGTTAAAACTCGAAGCCAATATTTAAGCATTACCAAAGCAACAGCCCAAATCCTCCAGCCCTTGGCCCCCATCCAGCCCCACACGGTGGGGACGGAGGAGCAGGAGGGAGGAGCAAGGAAAATGAGTCAACGTGCCCCCCACCTCCCAACCACCTGGGAAAACAGTGACCCAAAAAACAGATCTCAGCTTCTCCTGCAGGGCAAGTCTTCTTTTCCGTGGTGCCACGACTCCACGCTTTGCACACGAGCAAAACAGAGCCAAGCAAGACCTCTGTCTCCCGGGATTTTATTTTACGTTTGGTGTACGGCTGGAGCCAATCGGTTTCTCAAACTTTTTACTGGCATTTCATGTCATGAAGAACGTGAACAAGCCATCAGTGTACAATTTTTGTCGCCAGCTGAACGCATCTTTCACCAGGACCCAGACTAAGCAACGACACACGGGCAGCACCCTCTCCCCAGGCCCCCTGGTCCCTCCCCCTCATGACTACACCCCCAGAGTAACCGTTGTGCTCGCTCACAGCCTCGCTTAGTTTTGCCTGTTTTTGTGCTTTGTAGAACGGAATCGTATACTATGTTCTCTCCTGGATTGGAGCCAACAGCATTTTTCGCTCCCCAGAGACCTGAGTGGCCCCTCTCGCCACCAGCTCTGGGGAGGAGAGAACACAGAGAAGGCACCTCCACTGTCCCACAAGCCAGCGGGTGTCAAGACAGGAACTGGAAAGCATATATAGATGGGGGGATGGGGGGGAGGCAACGGTCTTGATTTAAAAAGAAAGGCACATCATCATTTTGTGCCCCGTGTAACTGGGGTTTCCCCCTGGTGTTCAGGGAAGGAGAGAGGAGGGGAAGGTAGAGTCATAATGAGCCCGACCGGTGGAGTCTTCCAAACCTGGCCCCTCAACGTCCTCAATTTTTCTGGCGTGATGCTGGGGCCACCTGCATCCTCACGGCCGCCGGGTAAGCTCTCCGCTGCCGGGCTGGCTCCGATCGCCCCTGGGTTTATGCCTGGGTGCCACGGGGCACAGATTTACTAGTTGAGGGCCCCCGCTGTGTCCCTGTGGTGTGGGTGGGCCTGGGCTCCTAGCGCCTGATCGGTGGCCCCGTGTGGCCCCCCAGGGCTGCCTTGAATTTGTCTTTTTTTGTCCCAGGACTGGGGAGTAGGGGAGGGGTTGTTCTTGGTGCTTCATATCCCTTGGGCTACAGCGAGTCTCAAACTATCTGCAGAGAAGGACGGGCCTAAAAAAATTTACAATTCATCGCAGACTGCTGTCTTTGTGAAATCTAATAACCATGGCGTGCTCAAGAAAATGAAATGGAAGAAACGAAAGCCATACAAGATACAAGCCCCCCCATTTCTTTTTTGTTACTAGAGTCAATGGTCACAAAATTGCATTTCACAAAATATAACAGGATCAGCCTAAAAAGGGGAAAAAGGCATTTGGGGTTCTCAGTGTTTACTCTTTTTTTTTTTTTAAGTTTATTTATTTATTTTGAGAGAGAAGGAACAAGCAAGAGAGAGAGAGAGGAAGAGAGAGGATCCCAAGCAGGCTCAGAGCTATCAGCGCAGGGCCTGACGCAGGGCTCGAACTCATGAACCGTGAGATCATGACCTGAGCTGAAGTCAGACACTTAACTGACTGAGCCACCCAGGCGCCCTTCTTGGTGTTTGTTCTTAATTGCTACCCCTGTTTTGATGTCCTTGGGACAAGCCGTTAGCTGGCCAACACAGGCCAGCAGGCCACCCTGTGACAGCACCACCTTGAGCACCCTCCGCCCTGCCCTCAGCTGACCTTGTCGGGTCTCCGTGGTTTGTATCTGTCCGTGGCCCCTTCCCGTCTTCTTCCTATTTCTGTATAGGTTGCTTTAGCGGAAGTGAAAGAGATGTAAACCTCTGCCCACCCGTTTTGGGATCCTTGTATAAGACCCCAAGCACACAGGCCACGCTCTCTTCAGTTTCTAGCAGATTCTAAGGAGTTACGCTTCACTTCTTTCTGTCTTTTGTGGCTTCTCTCTCTCAGATGTGGGACAAGGTCCCTCCAGAGCTGGGTTGGAGAATTATACGGTTGACAGGAAGATGGTGCCGCACTCTGATCCTCTCTTCTCCCTTTGTGCCCACCCACGTGCTGCACTAAATCCTTCCCCCCTCCCCCGAGTGTCACAGGGCACCCCTAGAGCGTGGAGGAGGCATCATTTACCTCCTTGGTGCTTGGGTCTCCGTCCCACAGCCCAGTCCTGAGCCCTCACTTCCTGGGCTTTTCCTCTCTGGAAGGCTCGAGGACCCAAGTGGGCTGGCAGCTTTAGACCACCAGGTATGTCACCAAGCCCCCCGTCCCAGTGCCCTCTCTGTCCTGGCAGGAGATCTGTGTTCTGGGCACCTCTTACTGCAGGGAGGTGTCTGAGGTCGCTCAGCCGCTTCCCCCTTACCATCTGGTCATCTCTCCCACGGCCACCTACTGTGTGACCAGCCTCCCCAAAGGACTCTGACTCATCTGACCCCCATGTCACAAGTACGTGGGGGGCAACACATGGGAAGGGGCTCGGCGAGGAGGGCAGAGTGCCTTTTCTCCATGAGATTGGTTTAACTGGGGCTTCTTGCAGGCTCGGTGAGGATGGCGTCACTGCAGCCAGAGACCCAGGCAGAAACAGGCTGGGATTTACGAGCTGTCACCGTCCCTGCGTGTACAAGCCTGCTTGCTTTCTCTTTCCTCTCCTCATTATTCAGCTTTGGTTCTGTTTAATAACCTTGGCCGCATACTTCTCTAAACCAAACCATCTGCTTACTAGCTTTTTACAAGCAGCAATAAAGACGGCAAAGACTCAAGGGCCCTTTGGTCTCCAGGCGGCCGAGGAAGAGGTTGAGGGCCACAGCGGGGGCCCGGAGGGGACGCGTGGACCGGGCCCTGTCCTTCTGCCGGCGGCTGCCTGTTCCAAGCCCTGTGTCCCCGCAGAGGACCTGTGGCTGGCGCTCCACTTCTCCCCTCGCTGCAGCCACCTCATCGGACTTGGGGATCACCTGTCTCCTGCTGGCTAAGGAGCCTGTGCAGGGGTGCTGGGAAACGATCCGGGCTCACGAGGTGCCCGGAGGTCACTCCGAGGGAATGTTCTGAGCCGCGCGCAAGCCCAGGAAAAACAATTCGACAACAATGCCGAGCGCCTAGGTGACAGAGAAAAAAAGAGGAGTCTGTTTGGGAACAGATTTCAGTCTCCGCTCCAAGGCATTAGTAATTCAAGCAGCAGTGAGTGTAATATTTACTTGGGAAACTATGAAGAGTCTCTAACAATGTTCTTCTCGAAGCTTTCATCATGGGCTTGCTGGGTTCCGAGCGCAGCCAGCCCCCTAATCACAAACAGAGGTGCACACTGCCATCTGGCAGCAAGGGGTCATCGCGCTGCGACCGCAGGGACGGAGGCCCTCGGCGGGCCAGGCTCCTCCCCAAGGACCCCAGGAGGGCCCAGGACGCCGGGTCCCACCCAGCCACTGCCCCAGGGACGGCGCTCCACCTGGGGAAAGAGCAGGGGCAGGGCTGCTGACCAGGACAGTCTCTGGCCCTGTGCTTTAAACATTTTTCAACTTATTTTATTTCTTCGGTGGAGGAAAAGGGCGGGAAGCAAGAGGGAGGATGGCCAACGATCCCGGTTTGCCTGGAACTGAGAGGGTTTCTGGGCGAAAGAACTTTATGTTCTAAAACCGGAGAATTCCCAAGCAAACCGGAATGAGCTGGTCACCCTGGGGGTAGGGGAAAAAGCACGGGGTAGGAAAAAAGCACAGAACTTCATGTCAGCATGTACAGTTTCCCCCTAATTCGGGGTTTGCCCCCCCCCCGGGAAGTCGGGTCACCTGCCAGGGCTTACCTGGAAAAGAGGTCAGACCAGTGTGAGGAGATGTTAATTCACCTGTCTGCAGGCAGGGCAGGTGAGCTGACGGTGAAAGATGGAGGGGGGGTGTTCCTAGGAGACTTAGGGGTGGGGGAAGCTCCGCCCCTCACCCAGCCACGCCCCCACCCCAGCAGAATGTAGACCCTGGTCTACCAGACATCTGAGTTTTTTTTTTTTTAATATTTTTAATTTATTTTTGAGAGCGAGAGAGAGACACAGAGTATGAGTGGGGGAGGGGCAGAGAGAGAGAGAGAGAGAGAGAGAGAGAGAGAGAGGGAGACACAGAATCCGAAGCAGGCTCCAGGCTCCAAGCTGTTAGCACAGAGCCCGGTGCGGGGCTTGAACTCGTGAACTGCGAGATCATGACCCGAGCTCAACCAGCTGAGCCACCCAGGCGCCCCCCCAAGACGTCTGAGTTTTTAAAGAATTTTTTTGTGAGAGCTCCCAAATTCGGAAATGTTGGCTCACGTATTAATGACATCCTGTATCGGCCACACAAACACATCCGATTGCCAAGTTGGCTTCTGGGCAACTGGTTTGCAACCTCTTGACTCCACATTTTCCGTTTCCTGTCCGTTCTAAAGTTCAGTGATTTCATAAACTCCAGCCAGCCATCCCCTCAGTTAACTAGAAATGAGTCACGTGGTTCACTTCGAGAAAGAATACGCAAATATATATGTCTTAAAAGCCGATTTCAGGGATTTAATTCTAGAAAATGCTTTCCACGGTGTCCCAGGCTGTGGACTCGGTATTGGGAAGACGTGCTACAGCCTGGGTGAACCTTGAAAACATGATTTGGAACAGAAGAAACCAGACACAAAGGGTCACGTGTTGTAGGATTCCATTTACATGAAATGTCCAGAACAGGCAAATTCGTTGAGACAGGAAGTACACGAGAGACTGCCAGTGGATGGGGGAAGCAGGGGTGGGGAATAACTGCTAATGGGGATGGAGTTTCTTTTGGGGCTGATGAAAATGTTCTGGAATTTGATGGTGGTGATGGTCATACAACCTTGTGAATATACTAGAAATCACTGAATAGTGCACTTTAAAATGGTGAATGTATGGGGTGCCTGGGTGGCTCAGTTGGTTGACAATGCATCTGACACTTAGTTTCGGCTCAGACCATGATCCTAAGGTTGTGGGATCAAGCCCCACGCTGGGTTCCACGCAGAGCATGGAGCCTGCTTGGGATTCTCCCTTTCTCTCTCTGCCCCTCCCCCGACTTGTGCGCGTGCACGCTCTCTCTCTAAAATAAAAATTAAAAATAAATAAAATGGTGAATGTTATGGTGTGTCAATTATACCTCAATTAAAAAATATATTGTTCAGGTGCTGATTCTCCTCACACTGATCTATAGATTCTGGGCAATTCCAGTCAAACTCTCAGCAGGCTTTTTTGGGTACAAACTGACAAACCGATTCTAAAATTCATATGGAAATGGGATGGACGTAGAATAGACAAAACAACTTTGCAAAGGAGGAGCAAAGGAGGAGGTCTCATAGCACCTGCTTTCAAGGCTTATAAAGCCACAGTAATCCACGTAATGTGGAACTGACTTTATGACAAACAAATAGATCGATGGAACAGAACAGAGTCTAGAAATAGACCCACACAAATACGGACAACAGATTTTCAATGAAAGTTCAAAGGCAATTCCATGGAAAAGGGATATTCCTTTTTTTTTTAAAGTTTATTTATTTATTTTGAGAGAGACAGAGAGGAGAGAGAGAATCCCAAGCAGACTCTGTGCTGCCAGCATGAGCCTGCCTCGGGGTGGGGGCGGGTGTGTGTCTCATGACCCAGGGATCATGACCTGAGCCTAAATCAAATGGGATGCTCAACCGACTGAGCCACCCAGGCAGCCCGGAAAAGAGATATTCATTTCAATGTTCTGAAATAACTGAATATCCGTAGGCAAAAAAAGAACATCAATCCATACCTTGTGTCCTATAAAAATATTAATCCAAAACAGATTTAAATGTAAAACTTAAAACAACTTCTAGACAAAAAGACAGAAGAAAATCCTGTCACCTTGGGTTAGGTAATGATTTCTCACATACGGCACCAAAAGCGTAATCCATAAAAGTGCAAATTGATAAATTGGACTTCATCCAAATTAAAAAACAACAACTTCTGTTGTTTCGAAAGATACTCTTACAAGACTGAAGAAGAAAAGCCACAGGCCAGTAGAAATTATTTACAAATCCTGCATCTGATAAAGGACTTGTATTCAAATACTGTATGTAAAGAACTCTCAAAAGTTAATAAGACAACAACCCACTTAAAAATGGGTAAAATATTTGCACCAAAAAATGCTTATTTTGTCTAATAAACTTATGTTTTCCTTATTGGATGGCCAGTAAACATATGAGACAGTGCTAAATTCACTAGTCACTAGGGGAATGCAAATTAAAACCACAATGATATATTACTATGCATCTGTTTGAGTGGCTAAAATTAAAAAGACCGACCATGCCAGGTGCTGGTAAAGATGTGGAACTCATAGACGGCTGGTGGGAATGTAAAATAGTACAACCACTTTGGGAAAACAGTTTGGTACTTTTTTTCTTTTTTTTGGTTTATTTATTTATTTTGAGAGAGACAGAGACAGCCCAACATTGGGCTTGAACTCATGAAACCATGAGATCATGACCGGAGCCAAAACCAAGAGCCGGATGCTTAACCGACTGAGCCACCCAGGCGCCCCAACAGTTTGGCACTTTTAAAAAAAGTTCCACATAGGGGGCACCTGGGTGGCTCAGTCGGTTAAGCGTCTGACTCTTGATTTCGGCTCCGATCATGATCTCGTGGTTCAGGGTTCGAGCCCCGCATTGGGCTCTGTGCTGACAACACGGAGCCTGTTTGGGATTCTCTCTCTCCTTCTCTCTCTGCCCCTCCCCTTCTCGCTCGCTCGCTCTCTTTCTAAATAATAATACTAAAAAAAAGTTCCACATGCGACTGCCATATGGGTCAGCCGTTCTATGCCTGAGTATTTACCCAAAACAGAAGGAAATACATGGCATGCAAACATTTGTAAACCAATGTCCGCAGCAGCATTATTTATAGAAAGCAGAAAACTGAAGACACCCTGAATACTCATAGCAGATGAATGGCTAAATACATTGTGATATATCCATATAATGGGATATTATTCAACAACAAAAATAAGCAAATATCTGCAAAAGCATAGATGAATTTCAAAATAAATATGTTGAACGAAAAGAAGTCAGACATAAAAAAGGATGCACTAGTCTTTGTACTAGTCTGCTGGGCACGCCAAAACAAAGTACCCCAGACTGGGCAGCTTCAACCACAGATATTTATTCTCTCCCAGTTCTGGAGGCTGGGAGTCTGAGCTCAAGGCATAGGCAGATCTTGTCTCTCTTGAGGCTTCCGTCCTTGGCTTGCGGATGGGTCTTCTGTGTCTTCACATGGTCGTCCCTCTGTGTGTGTCCTAACCTCCTCTTCTACATTTTTTAAAATGTTTATTTATTTCTGAGACAGAAAGAGACAGAGCGTGAGCGGGAAGAGGGGCAGAGAGAGAGGAAGACACAAAATCCAAAGCAGGCTCCAGGCTCTGAGCTGTCAGCACAGAGCCCGACGCGGGGCTCGAACTCACGAACCACAAGCTCGTGACCTGAACCAAAGTTGTACGCTCAACTGACTGAGCCCCCCAGGCGCCCCTCAACCTCTTCTTCTCATAAGGACACTAGTCCCGTTGGATGAGGGCCCAACCTAATGACCTCATGTTAACTCAGTCACCTCTTTGAAGGTCACATCTCCAAATATAGTTCCGTTCTGGGGTCCTGGGGGGTCAGGGCTTCAGAATAGGAATTTTGGGGGAGAGACACAATTCATCTCATAACAGAACTGTATGCTTGGATTTGTATAAAAGTCTAGAAAACGCAAGCTAATCTGTAGTGACAGGAAGTAGAGCGGTGGCTGCCGGGGGATGGGGGTGCAGCAGGGGTGGGGGGAAGAGATGACAAAGCGGCACGAGGAACCTTCTGGGAGTGATGTATCTGTTCATTATCTTGGCTGTGGACAGGTTTTCATGGGCGTCAAAAGTTACCAGATTGTACACTTTAGATATATGAGGTTT
The DNA here is from genome assembly GCA_028646485.1 of Cryptoprocta ferox. NCBI lineage: Eukaryota > Metazoa > Chordata > Mammalia > Carnivora > Eupleridae > Cryptoprocta > Cryptoprocta ferox. Next base: position 95,113,354 of record CM053570.1, read on the forward strand.
ATTGAAATGTCAATTATCCGTTACATCTGAAGGTATTAAAAAAAAAAAAAAGTAATGTCAAGGGTTTAATTCTAAAAGACAGTCTCCGAGTGTCCTGGGCCTGGTGCTCGACCAGCAGCATCCTGTTCACCTGTGTCTACGAGGACCTGATGGGCGAGAGGGTGCCCCCCATTTGCTTACTTCCTCTCCACGCTCTGCAACACCTGCTTTCTTGCAGCCCACCGGAACTTGCCTTGCCTCCCACAGACCCAGGGAGGACGCTGTCTCCTCTGTCCGGGACCCTCCAACCCCCTCCTCTCATTGTCCTCTTTGTGCTTGGCCGCAGTCTAGAACGCCCCTCCCCCATCCCATGTCCTCATCCCCAGAACCTGTGACTGTCATGAGGCATCACTCCAGCGGTCATATTAAATTGTGTGACACAGCTCACCTTGAGTTAGGAAGACACGCGCCCTCAAAGGCAGGGCACTTCTCTGGCCGCTGGTGGAAGGCAAAGTCACGAGAAGCGAGCATGGGAAGGACCGGAGGGCCCTAGGCTGCTCTGGAGAGGGAGGGGCCGCGTGGGCAGGAACGTGGGTGTCCCCCAGTTGTTGAGGGCAACCCCCCACAGACAGCCCACAAGAAGACAGGGACCTCGGTCCATGCTGTCCACATGCTGAAGAAACCTGATCCCGCTGTGATTAGGCGGTGAGGCTTTAGGGAGGTGATTGGGTCACAAGGGTGGGGCCCTCATGAGTGGGATCCGTGCCCCCCAGGGAGCAATCTTGCTCCCTCCCACCATGTGAGGACACAGCGAGAAGGCGGCTGCCCGTGAACCAGGAAGCTGGCTCTCACCAGACACTGAACCCCCTGGCGCCTTGACCTTGGACTTCCCGGCTTCCAGAATGGTGGGAAATAAATGTTGAGGCCCTCAGTTAGTTGTTCTATTCTAGCAGCTGGAACAGACGAAGACGGGCCTAGGTTGGCAAGAAACCGGACTCTGAACAAGGGACTCCAGCCTGGAAGTGGATTCTTTCTGAGAGCTTGCAGATGAGAGCACAGCCCTGCCGACGCCTTGATTTTGGCCACGTCAGACCCTGAGCACGGAACCCACTTGAGCCCACCCAGACTCCTGCTCTGAAATAAGTGGGTGTTGTTTTAAATGGCTGAGTCGTGGTAGCTTGTTAGGCCCCTGAACTCAGAGAGGAGTCCCTGACCATCCAGCCCGGAGCAGCTCCGCCCCTAACACCTTCGTTTTTTTCTCTCAGGCCCTTTGTCACCTGCAGAACAGTCGTCTTGTCATTTTCGTGGGACTCTCTCTCCTGCTGGAACTTAGCCCATAGGGAGGGAGCCAGTGTCTGTCTTGTTCCTCTGTGGGTCCCGAGTACCCAGGACTGAGCCCAACTCGCAACTGGTTCTTTTTTTGTTTTTTAAAGTTTATTTATTTATTGAGAGAGAGAGAGAGAGAAAGAGTAAGAAAGGGGGAGGGGTAGAGAGAGAAAGGGAGAGAGAGAATCCCAAGCAGGCTCTGCCCTGTCATCGCGGAGCCTGATGCGGGGCTCAATCCCACCGACGGTGAGATCACGACCTGAGCAGAAACTAAAGAGCTGGACGCTTCACTGACTGAGCCTCCCAGGCTCCCCGCAACTGGTTCTTGGTAAGTGTTCATGAAAGGATGGGTGATCCCTAATCAAGGATGGGTGCATGCCCATCAAGCGATCTTCCCGGCTCTCTTCTCTCTAAAGGGCACCGCTCTAAGTGCTAATTTGCATTAGAAGGCTTCTCATCAGACGTGAACACAAAACGGGCGTTAAAAATTCCTGTGAAGTTCATCTAACCAAAGCAGTTGGTTAGCCAAACTTTCTCAGCTAAAATTGAAATTTAGCTCTAGGGCTTCTTAAAGAGTCTCTCTGGAAAGATCCAGTGATACTGTTGCTTTGTAAAACACGATTGACCAATTCTTGGGACTCCTGAAGAGTGAAGAGGGGTGGAAAACGGGCTGGCGGTTCTTGGAAAGGTTAGATGTGGAGTTTCCACATAATCCAGCAATTCCACTTCTTGGTATCTACCCAAGTGAAATGAAAACATGTATAAACAAAATCATGTTCGTGAGTGTTCTTAGCAGCGCTAGTCATCATAGCCCCAAAGTGGAAACCCAACTGGCCGTAAATTGGTGAGTGGATAAATAAAATGTGGTATATCCATGCAGTGAAAAATTATTTGGACGCGAAAAGAAATCCAGTACTGGTACGTGTTATGCATGGTTGAACCTTGGAGACATTATGCTAAGTGAAGGAGGCCAGACACAAATTCACGTGTCCGTTGATGTGAGATTCCATCTACGTGAGATGTCCAGAGCAGGCGAATTCCTAGAGGAAGTAGATTAGGAAGTGCGTGGGGCTGGAGGCAGGAGGGATGTTGACTAGCGTGTGGTTTTCTTTTTGGAGGGAATGAAAATGTTCTGAAATGGACTGTGGTGATGGGATGCACAAGTCTATGAATATTCTAAAAATAGTCTCAATATATAATTAGCGTACGAGGGCATGTGAATTCGATCTCAATAAAAAAATTACACCTCCTCCAGGTGTGAGGGTGCATCGACGTCCCTCTTGCCTAATTCCTACGGAGCCTGTGGCTGGTCCGTCCAGGGGATTTCAGAATGCTTGGAAGGAACCCACTACCTGAGTAACACTTATGCCAGAGGGAGGACGTCTCCTTGGATCCCCAGTTACTCTGGGGTCATTCAATCCCAGAGTGCTCCCTATCAGTGTTACGCAGAGACAGATGTTCTTTTATTTATTGATTGATTGATATAAAAATTATTTTTATACAATTTTTAAATGTTTATTTTTTATTTCCATTTCTTTCTTTTTAAATTTTTTTAATGTTTATTTTTGAGACAGAGAGAGACAGAGTGCGAGCAAGGGAGGGGCAGAGAGAGAGGGAGACACAGAATCTGAAACAGCCTCCAGGCTCTGAGCTGTCAGCACAGAACCTGATGCGGGGCTCGAACCCACAAACCGTGAGATCATGACCTGAGCCGAGGTCGGATGCTTAACCGACTGAGCCACCCAGGTGCCCCATGTTTATTTATTTTTTAATGTTTCTTTATAAAGCAAGCGGGGGAGGGGCAGAGAGAGAGGGACACAGAATCCGAAACAGTCTCCAGGCTCTGAGTGTCACATAGCCCTTCCGGCAAGCCTCAGTTTGTTCTCTGTATTTAAGAGTCTCTTAAGTTTTGTTCCCCTCCTTGTTTTTATATTATTTTTGCATCCCTTACCTTACGTTCATCTGTTTTGGGTCTTAAATTCCACGTGTGAGTGAAGTCATATGATATTTGTCTTTCTCTGACTGACTTATTTCGCTTAGTGTGATACCCTCTAGTTCCATCCACGTTGTTGCAAATGGCAAGATTTCATTCTTTTTGATTGCCGAGCAACACTCCATTGTATATATACACCACTTCTTCTTTATCCATTCATCTGTCAATGGACATTTGGGCTCCATACCTTGGCTATTATCGATAGTGCTGCTGTAAATATTGGGGTGCATGTGCACCTTCGAAACAGCACACCTGTATCCCTTGGATAAACACCTAGTAGTGCAATTGCTGGGTCATAGGATAGTTCTATTTTTAATTTTTTGAGGAGCCTCCATATTGTTTTCCAGAGTGGCTGCACCAGTTTGCAGTCCCACCAGCAGTGCAAAAGAGATCCTCTTCCTCCGAATCTTCGCCAACATCCGTTGTTGCCTGAGTTGTTAATGTTAGCCATTCTGACAGCTTTGGGGTGGTATCTCATTGTGGTTTTGATTTATATTCCCTGAGGATGAGTGATGTTGAACATTTTTTTCATGTGTCTATTAGCCATCTGGAGGTCTTCTTTGGAGAAGTGTCTATTCATGTCTTTTGCCCATTTTTTCACAGGATTATTTGTTTTTTTGGGGTGTTGAGTTTGATATGTTCTTTACAGATTTTGGATACTAACCCTTTATCCGATATGTCATTTGCAAATATCTTCTCCCATTCCATTGTTGCCTTTTAGTTTTGCTGAGTGTTTCCTTTGCTGTGCAGAAGCTTTTTATCTTGATGAGGTCCCAATAGTTCATTTTCAGGTGTTCTTTATAATGATCAAATCATTCCTGGATGGAATCTCAGTTTGGGACCTGGAAACTTCAGGCATGAAAATCTGAACCTGGAGAGTTTCTTGCAGCAGCAGGGGCCCGTCCAGATCTCACTCCTTGTAACTTCCCCTTGGCTTCAAGTCCGGGCCTGGAAAGAACAGAATCCACTTCTGGCCTTTCATAGACTTTTCCACTGGACCCAGGAGGTGAGCCCTGGTGTTGGGTTGTTCTGAGACCATGTCCTTTTACAGGCATGTGGCATTTGTTTTTAATCTTCCCTGGGACTTTCTATAATCACTTTTGACAAGTCCTTTTATCCCAGATGGACCGAGATGCTTGGTTCAACTTGAAGGTTCATCCTGCAGACCTGATGTCTGCCTAGTCCTCAGCCTGAAGGAAAACTCTGGGCCGCAGCAGGGGTGGTCAGCCAGGAGAGAGTCATAGGTCCTGTGGGGAGCATCTGAGACCACAAGGCCTGAGCCTCCTTGATCGTGTGGCTATCCTTGATCTCAGCCCTTCACTGGTCTGTGCATCCCATTACGATAAACTCATCCCTCCCCATTTGGCCACAATCTAAATGAGGTCTTCCAAGATTGAGCCCCATCAGCTTCGAGTTTCCTGAAGGAGCAGACTCCGAAGGGCTTTGTGCAAAGATCTTGATCTTGGGGTTTGCGCAAAGGTGGAGGATGTTAGGCAACTGGGGATGAGATCTGAGTCCTCCCTGGACGGAGGCTGGAGCTGGGTGCTATGGTCCGCTCTCGCCAGGGGGCGCCACACTCCTCCTTTATCTCTCTCCCTGTCCTGCTTCCAGATTTCAAAGGCTTGGGAAAGGGGATGTCACACCTTCCAGATTCTCAGTCAGGTCACTTTGTAAACTACTTATGGGCATCAAAGTTTCCTATTGGATAGGCTGGCGATCTTCTGAGAGAAGACACAGCTGACCTACCGGACAAGGGCTCTTTGATAAGATAACAACAGCCGACTGCAAACTCAGTTTCCTTCTTGGTTTCCATTCTGGTTTCGGTTCCATTTGATGACTCAGAAGTACTTTCCCCCTTTTCCAAGTATGGCGTCAAACCCTTTTGGGATCTTTAGTGGTAAAGAGAGCCCGAGACAGTGGATCTGGCAAAAATGGAGGCTTTCTCTCAAAAGAGTCTAAACACATCCTCATCAGTCCTGGGGGCAGCTGCTATGCCAAGAAACTGCACTGACATTTTTCTTCCTCGGTGGCTGTTGGTTGTTACAAAGGAGACCACGGTGGAAGGTCTCGGCCACACAGGCGGTTGGGCCACGCTTCTCTACCACGTGTTCCTGGAGACGTTTGTCCGAGGGGACATACTCTCCATTGTCACAGCTCTCAGTGTCCACGGGACTGCAGGAGGGGAAGCAGCTCAGGAGATTTGGGGGAGCCCAGTCAGGGGCCCCGAGAAGGTGAGGTGAAGCCCCCTCCCCCCCTTGGAGAGGGGTCTCAACTCTCCTCTCCTTGGAGAGGCGGGGCCCAAAATGGTGTGTGAGAGCATAGGTGTGTTAAAGTCATAAGAATGCAACCCGGGGCGTCCTGTTGCCCCGATTCTGCCAGTAGGTGCAGGAGTCCACACCCTTGCTGGATCCAGGCCTGAGAGCAGTCAAGGGTCGTAGACTGTGGGGATGTATTGGCTCCAAGATCCCCCAAGGCGGCCAGTCTTGTCACTCTTCTTTCACCACGGATGTTTCCACCAGTGACAGGTTCCGGCCTCCCCAGACTCCACATCGCTTTCCTGGGTAGCCCCACACCCGCATTCTCCCCGGAGCCTGGGACATTGGGGTGGATGTCCCCGGAGTCTTCACCAATGAGATATTTTTTTTAAATATATTTTTTAAAGTTTATTTTTATTTGAGAGAGAAAGCAAGTGGGGGAGGGGAGGAGAGAGAGAGGGAGACAGAATCCCAAGCAGGCTCCGAGCGTCAGCACAGAGTCCGACTTGGGCCTTGATCTCATGAACTGTGAAATCATGACCCAAGCCTTGTTTTTCTTTTTTCTCATTTCACTGCTTGGCCGTGGACCTGGGGCCTCTCTCACCCACCTTCCCTCCTCCTCACTGGGACCTGGGTCGGCCTCTGATGGGCTCGATGTTGCTTTTTCACAGACTCTTGCATGCTGGCCTTTTGCAAGTCTCTGCACCCTTGTCTTAATGTACCTCCCTCAGTGCTACCAACGGGTGTTGGCGCCCTTTGGGTGGGGGTGGGTGGGGGGCTCCTCGGAGTGGCTGAGCCCAGTGGCATCTAGTTCTCCCACTTCCCAGCTCCTCCCACTAACTCCTGACCACGCCCAACAGATATGGGACAGAAATATCCAAGTAAGGCAGGGAGGGAGAGTCTGGATTACACGGAAAAACTCTGACGCTTTCCAAGAAGAAATCAAGAATTTGTATCAAACACCTGAGGGTCAGGACAGGTCTTTTCAGCAAGTTCCCAGTCTCTGTAGAAAGTCAAGGTCCACAGAAAATTTGACACCCCCTCAAGCCAGTGGACTGAGGCGGCTGCTGGTGGAAACGCGCCCTGCTGAGGACAGCCCATGCCTGCGAGCCCGAGGCACCCCCCCACTGCCCTGGCCTGGGCACTGCCGGGCTCTTGGTGTTCCCAGCTCACAAAACAGTCTCAACCTGGGCTGGGGGGGCCTCTTGGCTTCCATCTCCTCCTACTCAAAACATACAAAGCTCACATTTTCTCCTTCTCCCTCTTTCCACCTTTCTCATTTTGTCATTCGTCTCCCTGACCCCCGATCATCCCCAGGGCTTAACCAGTAAGCCCGTCCATCGTGTCCACCTCCAACCCAAGAGGGTTAACTTTTCCCATCTAAGGTCAACTGGAAGAGCTTTCTTCCTGTCCTGTCTGCTCCCAGCCCACACAGACATATTTCATCTCTGTCTTTCTGCATGTATAAAGTGGAGCCGGCCATTGAGCAAGAGATTAAACACCAAGCTGCATTGCTCTGGGTGAAATCTTTTCTCCTGTTAACGAGCAAATCATTCAAAGACACTTGTTCAAGACAGTAAGACAGACTTTATTCAAAGGGGGACGTGGCAATAGGTGTGAGGACCACTGTAATGGGGTCTTCTGGTGGGGGTGGGGGGAGATTGGACTCCACTCTGAATACAGCACCGGTAAGTAGGAGATCAGAGCCCAGGAGTAGGGTGGGGGTGGAGGACGGGAAATCATGAAGAGGAAACATCAGGGGTTAAGGGGGTTCTGGCTAAACCCGCCTAATGGGGTTCTTGCTGAAGGCAGGCCAGGGAGGTCAGACATCACCTGGGGGCGAGCAGGGTGAGGAGCCCCATCAGACATCAACGGCGGGGGTCTTGCCGATCTGACTCAGCAGGGTTCTTCCGAAGACTGGATTTTACAAGGAAGGGCACCACTCGGGGTGCGAGAAGTTTCAAGAGCCTGGAAACATTTGTTCAAGCAAAGAATCTTGGTCTCCAACATTTGTCCCGAGGATAGTGGTGCAGGATATAAGTGATACCACACAGGGCTCCGCCGTGCCGTGGTGTGGGAAGGTGACTTTCTCACCTCGTGTTCCCAGCCCACAAAACAGTCTCAGCCTGGGTTGGGGGGGCCAATGGAACGAGCATTCTCATTAGGGAACAAAAATTCTTTGTTTAGGAAAATGCCCCGCTAAGGGGTAAAAGGTGAGGCCCTCAGAATTAAGAGAAATGGGGACCAGGAAACAAAAGCCCCCCAAAATCTTGAGCTGCTCTGTGTGATACAAGAATGGGTATTTGGAGAGAAAGACGAGGAGGGCGCGAAGAGACTGGAGGCAGGGGAAGAGGACCAGAAGTAGGCTACAGGCCAGAACCAGGTTGGCAGAAATGGCGTAAGGGTGTTCTGGAACAAGGAAAAGGCTAAAAAGCCATTTTGTTTGCATTTGTAAACTTGCTCCGTCTCCCCAAGCCTTCGGCAAGAATACACAGAAAAGCCTGTTGTTGATAGTGTTATTATTATTACTTGGGCTCATCTGGGGTATCGCAGCGGGCAGTCAGAGCGGGGGACGGGCCCGGGGCTGGACGATGGGAGGAAACCTGGGGACAGTGCCTTTGGCTGCCACCTGCTTGTAGCAAGTCTGCCTGGGCTCGCCTCAGGGATGGTCTGCACGCCGCCTCGAGACAGGGACGTAACCCCGCGGATCTGCTCCTTCAACAAGCATTTGTGCAGCACCGACTGTGTGCCAGGCGTGCTACCACAGGACGCTGGAGAAACTTGCGCACAGATCCATGCTTTCTATCCCTCCCCAAGTAACGACGGCTCCTCCTGCCTGAAGGTGAGGTCTGAATAACTCCAGAGGCTGGATGACGACCATTTACAGCCCAGACCCAGCTTACCTGTTGGGCCCCTCCTCTGAAATCCCTCAGGAAGTCCTTCTACCCTCAGATCACGTCTGATTCCTGGACGTTGCTGGAGTGCATCGGGCAGGCCGCGGAGCCTCCACACCTCGAATTCCATTCCCACGGCCTCCATGTCTTCTCCCCTGGACCTTTCCTGCCGAGTCTTCCAACCCAGGCTAGTGGGCACTGGCCTCGTGGCTGTCCCTGACCACTCCTGTTCTCCCCACCCAGCCCCCCAGCCTCCCCCCAACCCAGCAGCCGCCATCGCGCTGGCATCCGGGCTCTGAACAGTTCCCCCAGCTGGCAGGGATGGGCCGGATCACCATGAGTGGCTTCCACGATGTCTCTCCTTCTGAACTGTACCAGGGAGATCTCTGTCTTACTCATCTCAGTGCCCACCCAGCACCTGGCACTCAATGAGCATCTACCGAGGTGAGCCGTCTAGGCAGCGATGGTGAGAGCTCCTTTTACTTAAGGCTCTGCAGAACTTTCCCCAGGTGTTGGGAAGACAGGAATATCGACTGTGGCTGCAGCCTCCTCTCTGACTAATTTTCATTCAACTCCCGGTATAAATAGTTCCCTTTCCCCCTATCAGAAAACATCTGTTCCCACTGGCTGCCCGGGCCTGTACGGGCACTATAAATATCCTGGCGGCATCTAGCCTGCTCTGGCGCAGGGACCAGGAGAACTTGGAAAGAGTGCGCACCAAGCGAGGTGAGGGCAGCCGGAGTGAAGGAGCAGAAATCGCCCCGTCTCCCTCTCTTGCACCCCACCCCACCCCCCAGCACAGGCCGACAACACTTCCCACGAGGGCTTGGAAACCCCCTCAGTATTCCTGGGAATTCGGCAGAGACAGATAAACGTCAGCGACTCCTGGTCTCCTGGGTTTCGACACACTGTCTGCTGCAAAGACCCGGCTCATCACTCAGGGGCTGCCATGCGGCTTGCAACTCAATCAGAGCCGGCTCCCCGGATTCCAGCAGGGCCCTTGCAGGGTGGGAGGTGATGCGGCTTTGAAGGCATTGCTTTTCAGGCACATTGGGAAGGAATCTTGTGTGTGATGCTATCTATGCTCCTCGAAGCACCTTCTTCAGTTTAACAAACCGAAGGACTAACTTCCATGTGGTGCCGGGCTCTGGAATCTGCGCAGATTTCCAGGGAGGAAAAAAGGAGGCTAGTGTTTGGGAGAAGGGACCTGGGAAACAGGTTCCGTCTAAAAACACCAGCTGCAGGGGCGCCTGGGTGGCTCCATCGGTCTGACTTTGGCTCGGGTCATGATCTCATGGTTTGTGGGTTCGAGCCCTGCAGTAGTCTCTGTGCTGACAGCTCCCAGCGTGGAGCCTGCTTCAGATTCTGTGTCTCCCTCTCTCTCTGCCCCTCCCCTGCTTGCGCGCGCGCTCTCTCTCTAAAAAAATAGATAAACATTAAAAAAATGTTTTTAAAACACCAGCTGCTGACATTACATGCCTTGTTTGTGAAGCCAGGGTGTGGCGCAGCAGGAGTTTTCGGGGGCCTGTGTTCAGCACCCCTTGGGGGGGCTGATTGCTCTTCAAACCCCCTGGTGAAATGTCTGGCAGCCCCGGTGACCTTCCAGGGGCTGCTGGAGAACAAAAAGTTTGCGGTCGAGTCTACAGGGTCTCTGTGCAACAGAGAGATTCACTGAAGTTACATTTCTTTCCTCCCAGCTCAGCTGCTCCCACTCTGAAGAAGTGATGTTTGGAAATGGGGGAGGGGCCCTTCTGGAAGCGCCCCGCGTGCAGGAGTCTGACTTCTCCAGGGAAACAGAACCGATACGTGTACTTACTATAAGGAATTGGCCTCCGAGGGTTATGGAGGCTCTGAGAAGTCTGAGGTTTGCATCTGGGGAGCACGGGACCCTGGAAGGCCAATGGGTCTGCTCTGAGTCAAGTCCAAAGGCAAGAAGACCGATGTCCCAGCTGAAGGACAGTCAGACAGAGCGAGAATTCTCTCTTACTCAGGCTTTCATTCGATTCAGGCTTTCAGTGGATTGGCTGAGGCCCATTCACACCCAGGAGGGTTCTCTGTTTCACTGGCCACCGACTCGAGTGCTAATCTCGTCCAGAAACCCCCTCATGGACACGCCCGGGAATAATGTTTGACCAAATATTTGGACACCTTGTGGCACAGTCAAGTTGACATATACAATTAAGCCTCACACTTGGTTTCCCCACATTTAAAATTTTTTTTTTAAGTTTATTTATTTATTTATTTTGAGATTGAGAGAGAGAGAGAAAGAGCGCGCGTGAGCCTGCAGGAGAAGGACAGAGAGAGAAGGGGATCCAAAGCGGATCTCTGCTCTCAGCACAGAGCCTGATGCAGGACTGGAACTCATGAACCGTGAGATCACGACCTGAGCCGAAGTCTGACACTTAACCGACTGAGCCACCCAGGTGCCCTCGCCACATTGTCTGCCCACCCCTTTCCCTGCCACTCGCTGGGCTGCTTCAGCCCCTCCAAGGTGAAGTGGGTGGGGGCACCCCTGTAATTGGCCACGCTCCCTTTGGCCGTGGCAAATGTTTAAAGCTGAAGGGGCTTTGGGGCTCCTTGGTGACCCTCTGCAGGCGGGGGGATTGCTCAGCCGTGGTTCCCAAGGGGACAAGGACATCCTAGTAGTGCCTTAACATCTGTGCTCAGCCCTTCTCCTGACAGCCCTCGGGGCCAGCTCTGTCCCACAGCCTGCATCTGGTCTGTGGGAAAACCAGGGGCGAGGGGCTCTGCACCCAGTCAAGCAGGAGCCTCTCCTTGCTCTGACTTGAGCCTTCTTGTCCTTAAGATTTCTCGGGCATGCAGCAGACACCACTGTCTGGTCCCCTGGGCTGCTGGGCATGCAAGTCAGCCCCCTCCAGGACCTTCTCACCAGGTTCCCTTCCCTCATTCATCGGGGCACAGGGGAAGGGGAGGGAAAGTGCCAAGCACCCAATGACTCCTCTGAAGACATTGTCTTTCTAGTTTCTTGCCACCCTCCCACCTGTGGGTGGTCAGAGGTTCTCAGCTCTTTGCAGGCACCGCTGAGCGGGTGTAGCACCTGACTTTGGGACATGACGGTATTGGCACCTATTGGTTCTCTGCATTAGGACCTTACCCACAATTGAAACAATGATTAAAAAATAATATATATATATATATTTATATAAAGTTTATCTATTTATTTTGAGAGACATAGAGAGAGCACCAGCAGGGAGGGGCAGAGAGAGGGAGAGAAGGAGAATCCCAAGCAGGTTCTGCACAGTCAGCAGGGAGCCTGAAGAGGGCGGGGCTTGAACTCATGAACCCTGAGATCATGACCTGAGCCAAGATCAAGAGTTGGGTGCTTAACCGGCTGAGCCACCCAGGCGCCCTTAAAATATTTTTAAAAATTTTATTTATTTATTTATTTATTTATTTATTTATTTAGAGAGTACGTGCACAAGCAGTGGAGGGCAGAGAGAGAGAGAGAGAGAGAGAGAGAATCCCAAGCAGGCTCCATGCTGTCAGTGCAGAGCCCGATGCACGGCCTCAAGTCATGAACTGTGAGATCACGACCTGAGCCGAAATCAAGAGCTGGACGCTTAACCCACTGAGCCCCCCAGGCGCTCCAGAAACAGAATCATTTTTTAACATCTTGTTCCCTTCGGATTAGGGGAGGGTAGTGGGCCTGCGGTTAGTTGTCCCGGTACAGCCTGTCTTCTTTGGCTTAATTATGTTCCAAGCATTTCCAATGTTCTTCAATTGCCATTGTCTGCCCCCCCCCCCCGGGGGAGGGAAGGTTGGCTGCCAAGAGACCCTTTGAGCACTAGGGTAGGAGTGGCTTCAGAGAGGTGGCTGTTCACCTCACGGAACCAGGCTCACACGGAGGAAGGAAAAAGGCAAGGGGCGTTGCCAGAAGAAAGCAAAGCCTTTCCAGAAGGCGTCCCCGAATGCATCCTTCGGCAGGACTGGGCCAAGGCAGAATCAGGCCGCCCGGCCTCAGTGGAGACGGGCAAGGGAGGAGGGGGCTGGGAAAGCCAACGTGTTAGTCAGGGTGACAGTGTGCATCTGTCTCACTGAGCAGCTCACCCCACCTGAGGTGGTGACTGTGCTCGGGACAGACTTCCCCCTCCTCCCCCTCCTCCTCCTCAGTATCAGATACGAATGGGCTCTCACGAATGATGCCATGTAGATAAGGCATTGGAGGAGGGCAAATTAGACTCTGTCCTGATTCCTCTACGGTCCCTGTGGAGTTGGACACATGGACGTTACAATTTTCATTCTCGCCGTCGGTAGTAGTGAGTTGTGGTATTTCACCTTGGCTCAAGAAAATTCGGCTGCCGCACGGTGACCCGGATGTGGCAGGACCGGAGAAGAGGGAGGTTCTTTGGAACGCCTGACAAAAAATTGGGATATAGCCTTATATTTGTTTTTATTGTTTTATTTTTATAAAAAATTTTTATGTTTTTGTTTTATTTTTATTATAAAATATTTTCTTAATATTTGTTTTAGTCTGAAATGGGTTCTGTGTATCTGTGTTGACCTTTCTAGATAGAATTGTTGTATAGGCTGCAAGTAGTTGAATTTTTGGTCCAAAATTGTTTTTCAGTCAGATTTCTCTGGGGGATCACTGGCTATGCGCTCAGGCTAGTTCTTTCAACGTTAAGTGACTACTTCAGTTTACTAAATCCCGTCTTTCGGGCCTAAAATAGCTTCAAAGTTACCAGACTCAATGATGGTAGAGGCACTTTGAATCCGGCCGATAATGCGATGAGAGCCGTTTAAAATCTATCCATGATGACATTATTAGGTTTGAGGGAGGGGGGCGTCCTCCCCACTGAAATCAGGATCAGCAGTGGGGTGCAGGAGTCGGAGGAAAGGGAGATGGGGATGCCGGTGCTCCGAGGTCTGTGGGCAAGCAAGCTTGCTGACGGAGCACTCCTGAGCAGACGTGCTGACCGACCCTGTCTGGTGGAGGGCTGCCCGGCTCGTTCTCTGCACCCAGGAGACCCCAGAGAGGAGCGGGGCGGCGGTGTCCTCTAAGCATGTGTGGGTCCTCCCCATCCGCCCAAGTGGGAAAGTAGCCCTGCCTCCCTTGGGAGAGGAACAGGTGGGAGGAGGGGGGGTCAGGGGGATGGAGAGAAGCAACGAGTGCTCCCCTAGGAATTCCCTCTGCATGGCAGCCTGAAGAGCTGGGAACAGGTGTCTGCCCCCTCCTCCCCCATATAAACTTAAAACATTATAAACACAACCCAGTACAATATGCTCTGGTCTGTCATAGAGCAAATGGCTGGGATTCTAGACTCTTCTGTCTTTTTATAGGTCTCCCTTCACTGACCTATCTGCCAAGTGTAACTTAGCTTCTGTGTCTCCGTTTACTTATTACAACCAGAAAGATAATCATAACAGTCTTCCTATTAATAGGGCTGATATAGAGGTTGTTCTATTTAAGCTAAATCTTCCTTTTGTCTTATCATAGATTTTATTATAATGCTAGTTATTAATAAATAATATCACCCCCATTAGACAGCCTGGTATTAAAACCTATGAAAATTGCTACATCCAGACAATGGGATATTATTTAGCACTCAAAACGAATGAGCTATCAAGCCCTGCAAAGACACGGGGGAAACTTAAATGCATAATACTAAGTGAAAGAAGCCAACCTTAAAAGTCTACCCACGATGTGATTTCAATTATAGGACATTCTGGAAAAAGCAAAATTACCGAGGTAGTAAAAGGGTCGGTGGTTGCCAGAGGTTGGGGGCATATATATATATATATATGAAAATGGTGAATAGAGGGTATATTTATTCTTAGAAGTCCAGCCCATTTCATTCCCAAGGTCTGCCAACAAATTCTTCCTCCACATTTGAAATGGATGTCGTTTCAGGCGGAGCGAGAACAGCCCCAGTATTCGTCCAGTGAAGACATTTATTCAGGCAACTTCACCTTCCTCTGCTCTCCCCCCAGGGCCGCCGCGGGGCTCCCTGGGCTCACCCCGCGCACAGAGAACATTGCCAGGTCAGCAGTATACACCATCCCTTAGACACAAGGAGTATTATTTAGTCTAGAAACTCTCAAAGGAAATATCCTCTTGCACGTGAAAAATCTCTGGAATTTCTCTGTTCCTTGCTGTCCAACATCCCCGTATCTGTGAAACCGCCTTGAAAAGCCTCTGTACACAGTGCTGTCTTGTTCACTGACGCGGCAGGCCTGCTCCAGCACACTTCTGTCCCCGCCGATGTCACCCCGAGCTGCTCCTGCCCTTGACACTGGCGGCGCCCAGGGAAGAGAGGAGGAGGAGGAGGAGGAGGAGGGGGACCCTCTGAAGACCAGGAGTGGGAAGTTTTACACAAGCAGGGAAATGCACGGAGGGACAAAAGCCACAGCTCTGGAGTACGCGGGCCTCACTGCCTCTCGCTCCATAGTTGAGACTTAGGAGGACTTTGGATCTAGACAACCTAGACAGTAAGAAAGACTGAGCGCTGGTTTGCTTCCCCTGCCCCAGACCAGTGTTGACAGATCTGGAGTTTATTTAGATCGGGCACCCTGGGATCCAAGGGGGCATCCGAGAGCCTTTCTAGAGTGGTCTGCTAAGGGGCAACTGTATTGAGCAACTCCTTGCCTTCTCTTTAACGTAAAGGCAGGGACACACTCTTTCCTCCCCATCTCCCAGGCCCCTCTCCACCCCTCACCCCTAGCGCTGCTGGAGGACTGTCTGGTCCCCACTTGAGTCGGGTCTCAGCAGCAAAAGTGAAAGACCACAACTCCCCAGCTCCTTTTACAGAAGACTTTTTTATATACATATAATCTTAAAAATTTATTTATTTTTGAGAGACAGAATGCAAGTAGGGGAGGGGCAGAGAGAGAGGGAGACAGAATCCAAAGCAGGCTCCAGGCTCTGAGCTGTTAGCACAGAGCCCGATGCAGGGCTTGAACTCATGGACCGCGAGATCATGACCTGAGCTGAGGTTGGATGCTGAACCGCCTGAGCCCCCCCGGCGCCCCCAGAGACGACGTTTATAAATATCTTTCCTTTCGTGCCAGCCGGTTGGACCAAACCAAACTAACATGGAAAAGGGAAGGAAGAAAAGAACCCAAGAGGTAAGGAGGGTACCCTTTGGAAAAAAAGAAATATTCAAGCAGCAGGTGTGAACGTTTTAAATAGAAACCTGCTTACATGGCACCCGGAGGAACAACACCTGGCATTTGGAGGTCCCGGTTCTTTTCAGAAGACTAACATTTAATTTCCAGATGGTTCTGGGACAACAGTCTTAACATCCCATGGATGTGTTGTAGCAGATGGCCAGCTCGATGGCCTGTTGTGTCTGTGCCTTTCAAATTCTGGGCTTAGGAATTTATTTTCTGAGTTACGTGCTAAACCTCTGACGTTCCAACACACACACACACACACACACACACACACACACACAGTGACTCTGTTTTTTAAAATGGTGTCATACATGGAAATTTTATGACATCAAACCCTTAAAAATGTGGAAATTTGGGTTTCAAAATCCCTACTGGGGGAATATAATAAACCTCTTGATTCACTTTTTTTTTTTTTTTTTTTTGCTCTGCTTATGGTTCATTCTGGAACTGTGGCTGGCACCCGCTTAGGAGACTGGGTTAGGAGGCATAATCCGGTATTCACGGACGCCCGGCCTGGGCACTGCGGACCGCGCCTCTGATCTGGAAAAACTCTCTCCTCAGACAGGAACAGAGAGGCGACTTTTGGGTCACTCCCAACCTCACAAAAGGCTTTTCAAACAAGATGGAAAAAAAAAAAAAAAAAAAAAAGGAAAAAAGAAAAAAAGAAAGGAGAAAAAAAAGCTCTGACGCGTTGGGAGAACGCAGTGAGCTTTCAAATAGCAAGGCTGGGGTGCGCGTCCGGGAAGGCGGGTGTGAAAGGGTTACGGCGGGCGGAGGAGGTGATGGAGGCCCCCCACTTCCTCCAGGTGTCCTTTACGCGGACTTTCCAGTCAGGCTCTTGGCTGCAGGAGGTCATCCTTTTTCCTGTGGCTCGGGCATCTGCTTTCCAGCTCTTTCTGGAAAGCCTGTGTAAGGGCCGCCTGCCTGCATGGGCGGCCTCGCCCACGGGCCTTCCAGCCACACGGCCCTGTTCGCCACCAGGGCCCGTGAGCACATGAAAGACGCATTTCCTCCCAGGAGCTCATAGAGACTCAGGACCCGTTGGCCCTGGCGGAGCAAACACCTGTGTCCTAAATCCGGGGAGCCTGCGTGTCCCTCTAGAACGACCCCACTTTCCTGCGTCTGTCGGGAAAGCAGAATATACGGCATCACAAGGGCGGTGAGGGGGAGGGAGGGAGGCAAGCGTCCGCCCAACGCCTCCACTCTCTCTGGGGACCCACGAGGAACGGAGTTTCCTTCAGCTCGAGGAACTTAGAATTCCTGGGTCACAGTGTGCAGCGAACAGCCGGCAGCTCTCGAGGCGTGGGGACGCAGACACCACTGTGGGCGCTGGGCTGTGACGGAGGACCAGAAGGGTCAAAACTCCCTGCCCGCGTGAAGCTGGCATTCCAGTGGGTGAGGCGGAGAAGGAACGAGACGAGGAGGGTGTGCTGCTTGAGCCGGGGAGATAAGCCCGTGGGAAACCACGTGTGGGAGGGAGCTCAGAAGAGAGTGGTTGGGAGATGTCACCGATGAGTGGGCGTGTGGGTAAAGAAGGGAGTGACAGAGCCATGTGGAGGACACAGAAAGAGTGCTCGTGGTGGAGGGAATAGCATATGCCAAGGCCCTGAGGCGGATGTGTGCCTGGTGCCTCCAGCCAGTGCGGCTGCAGCCGAGTAGGCAGAGAGCATAGACAACGAGCCGGAGACAGGGAAGGAGTGAACACTGCGTAGGGTCCCATCTTCAAAATCGGCCAGAAGGATATTCAAGGGAGAAGTCATTCAGATAATAGTTGACAGCCGTGATAGTGAGGGATGGAACAGGCTACAGAGCGGACGGCGAGCACCGGAGGTGGGGGTTGGGTAGGGAACGGCAGCATCTTGGGTCTGAGACAGGTTGTGCACTTGAGGAAAGCGTGTAAGAGAAGTGACCTGAATTGCACTTGAGCAGCCTCTCTGGACTCTATGGGGACGTCCACCCTTGAGTGGGGAGACATGTTTCGAAATCTTCCGTGGAAGGACTGACTCTTTGGATAAGAGAGAGTCTTCCTCTAAAATGACCTCTCTTGAGGTCAGAGGAAGGGAGAACTCACTCCTTTACATCTGGGACGGTATCTGAGACGGTATCTCCTCCGAGTTTTCCTCGTGTCTCGGTCAGCAGCCACTGGCCCCACTGTTAGGAGATGAGAAGGTGCGGGGCGGGGGTGGGGGGCGCCTGGGGGGCTCAGTCGGCTAAGCATCCAACTTGGGCTCAGGTCATGATCTCACGGTTCCTGAGTTCAAGCCCCATGTTGGGATCTGTGCTGACAGCTGGGAGCCTGGAGCCTGCTTCCGATTCTGTGTCTCCCTGTCTCTGCCCCTCCCCCGCTCATGCTCGGTCTCTCTCTTTCAAAAAATAAACATTAAAAAAAACATATGTAAAAAAAAAAGGAAATGAGAAGGTGCGGTGTGACATATCCTCTGCTTTGTCAACGCTGAGAAAGAGGAAAGCGTTTTTATTGAATCTGCCTTTGTATCTATCCAGTTCCCCAAACCACCTCCTGCTGCAGGCCCCCCCTCCCCGCCCCCTGCCCTGATTTTGTTAGACAAAACCGTTCTGGTATATGACGCCCACAATTATTTTGGGGTCCAAACCAAATCACCACCTCCAAGCTTCCTAGGACCTTACGTTCTGAGGTCAAGAAATCGCTGCCAGGCTGAGAAAGAGCCACTGTAGACGCGGACCCCACGCTTCGTCTCTGTCCTGCGCAATGGCGCACAACTCGCTTTCCTCCTTGCCCTCGGCAGTCTTCCCGGTAACTTGCGTGAACTTGGAGAACACTACCCCATAAATGTGTGTTCTTCGAATGAGTGTTCTGAGCCCTTGTGCGCGTTTTTGTTTTTACCCGTGTGGGGAGTTGGCGCAGAGGACACGCTGGCCTGTGGGACACAGTTACCTTTGGAGGTGGCTTGCAAGGTGCTCTGAGTCACTCTCACACCCCACAAATGGAGCCATCCTGGAACAAGTACTTAAAAAAAACCACCACCAAAAAACAAAACAAAACACCCTACCCTGTTTCCTGGCAGTTCTGAAGCTCCTAAGGGGCGAGATGTTGCAATACGGAGGGGGGCGAGTTACAGCGAATTGCTGGGCTGTGGGAAACTTGGACGTGATCTCATCATGCCCAGGCTGCAGCCCGGGCTCTGCCTGCTTCCATGAGAAGCACTCGCAGAGCAGGGAGAAGAGCCAGGCCCCAGAAATGCCCAAGAGAGCGGCTAACCTGGGTGAGCCGTGAGGTTGCCCGGGACACCCGGACAACTACGGTCAGATGCTAGTGGGAACGTTGTCTGCTGACCAGCAGCTGCCATTCCGTTGCTGAAACCCCATCTGTGCTGGGGACTGACCTCATTCCCGGAGTAAACATTGAATCAGATACCAGCAGGCCTAGCCCTGGCTGCGTGGAAATAACATGGATGTTTCCATAATTATGGAGCTGCCAATTGGGTTTGGCAGGCGGATCTCTAAATATGTCCATCGGAATGAGTTCATTACCTTTTCTCGCCAATTTAATCAGGGGCCCATTGCCTTGCTGCGGTTGAAATGATTTGTATTGAAATGCTTTACTTACATTTCAGTTTTTATATTCCAAATAATGTACTGGAAAGCAGCGTCGTCTAGCAACTGGAAGGCAATACTGGGAGCCGGCGGACTGGCCGAGTCTGCGGCAGCACGGGTGCGCAGGCGGCTACCGCACTCGGTCCCGTAAGGCTGTTACTGGAAGACCCGACGGTGGCTGTGCGGGTCGTGGCTACCGGCTTGGTCCCCGTGTCCGCATGTGCGCATGTGCCACGTCGGGGTCGCGCTCACGGTGCGCGCAGGTTGGGCGCCCAGGCCGCAGGCTCCTCGCGCCCTTGACCTCCTTTCCGCCTTGCTCCTTCTTTTTCGCGCGGTTGAAAGGAAGGTTTGTGACCCCGAGATCGTTGAGACCACCGTTTGCAAAGCAGTTTCAGCTCATAATCTGGGGGACAGATGATTCCCGACGGCTGTTCCTTCCTTTTCCTCGTTTACTTGCAGCGGCAGTGGGGGCTGGTGCGGGAGGAGCCAGGCTGCCCGAGTTCCCGCCTTGGCTCTGCCACCGACAAGGTGGGTGACCGTGGGCAGGTCACTTCAACTCTCTTCTGCGCCTCGGTCTCACCATCTGTGCAAAACGGAGTGAAAACAGCACCTTCCCTCCAGGGGTGCCGTGGGGATGGAAGGGTGGGTTCATGCAAAGCACTCACAACAGCGCCTGGTTCCCAGAAGGGGTTAAGTATTCGTCTCTGCTTTTGTTACCACGGTCACCGTTATTACTAGTCTGAATGAGCCAGCGCAGAAAATACGGGCTGGCCATAGTTGTAGGTAATTTAGCGGCACATTTACAAGGTGCAAATCAGTAACCGCGTTCCAGGCGTGGCAATCAGAAGCCGGGTGACCAGAGTTATGACCGATTCACTTTGTCACTTACATTGATTACACCGGGTTAATGTTTAGCGTTTCTTAGATAGTCTTGTCTGATTTTTGATTTGGAAGTAACCCAAACAAAGGGGTGTCTTCATTTCGTTTGTAGACAGTTCTGCTGATGCTTATTTTCTGCACTGAGCCCGGAGCTGGATAAGCAGACGTCCCTCCCACGGGCCCACGGAGCTGTTTCTTCAGCTAATGATGAGAGCGCTTGGCATTTTTCAGTCTCACAAAGGCCCCCCTCAAACTAAGCCATTCAAACTGTTTCCTTTGAATGTTGTCCCAGCTATTAATGAACCCTGCTCCTGATACCCTGGGCCCTCTGTCCACACTGGGGTGGGGTGGGGGGAGGCAGTCCCAGGGACTCGATCCTTCGCAACATGAAAGAAAACTGGACCAGGGTGACAGATCTGACAAGCTCGGGCAGCGATCGCTTCTGCTGTCTCAGGGTACTTTTTTTTTTTTTTTAAGTTTATTTACTGATTTTGAGAGAGAGCACAAGCAGGGTAGAGGCAGAGAGAGAGAGGGAGAGAGGATCCCAAGCAGGCTCCACGCTGTCAGCACAGAGCCCGACTTGGGGTTCAAACTCACAAACTGTGAGATCATGACGTGAGCCGAGATCAAGAATTGGACGCTTAAACGACTAGACCACCCAGGCGTCCCTGCTGTCTCGGGGTACTTTGAGAAATCATGGGCGGGAGGGGAGAAAAAAATTTTTGGATAAACTGAAGGCCAGTGAGCTTAGTTTTGTTGATGGGCAAAATGCAAAATTCTAGAGCAGATAATCAAAGGAATGTCTGCCTTGCATTTAGAAAGGGTGACCATAAGGGTCAATATCGACTATTGAGGGAATGTTTCTCGCTAGATTGGTGAATTGGGTGAGCACTTGGACATGTGCAATGACTTCTGACAATTTCACAATGTCTCAAGAAACTCTTACGAAGGAGCACCTGGGTGGCTCAGTCAATTAAGCGTCCGACTTGGGCTCAGGTCATGATCTCATGCTCGGGAGTTCAAGCCCCGCATCGGGCTCTCTGCCGTCAGCACGGAGCCCGCTTCGGATCCTCTCTCCCCTCTCTCTCTGCCCTGCTCTCTCTCTCTCTCTCAAAAATAAATAAACATGAAAAAAAAACCCTCTTATGGACAAAATAGTGACAAAAAGGCTGCTAGCGCTTGAAGGGCCATTAGATAATCATGTGGCATATCGAAGACACTACTTTTTAAAATTTATTTTTTTAAGTTTATTTTGAGAGAGCAAGCGTGTGCACAAGTGGAGGAGGGGCAGAGAGAGAGGGAGAGAGGATTCTAAGCAGCCTTTGTGTTGTCAGTGCTGAGCACTACGTGGGGCTCGATCCCACAAACCATGAGATCATGACCTGGGCCGAAATCGAGAGTCAGACGCTTAACCAAGTGAGCCACCCAGGTGTCCCTAACATAACGCCACTTATGTAAGACCACACAGCTAATTAGTGGCAAGGCTTGGAATCTGTACCTGGTCCTGTGTCCCAGGTGAAGGGTCCATCCGCCACCGTTGGCTCCTGGGCGGGGTGAGGTGGGGTCTTGACAGCAGATGGGCCAGCGTCCTCCCAGGGCTTTCTCTAGCAGCTTGCCAAACAGTTCTGTCCTTGGCCCTAAACCCTTTAACGTTCTATCAACAACTTGGATGAAGCCAAAGATAACTGCTTATCAACTGTGCAAATAACACAAGACTGGGAGGCAAGGCCAACATGTTGGAATTACAGAATCGGGATCCAAATGATCTCAACAGGAAAGAATGATTGGTGGAATCCAACGAGATAAAATTTAACTGGAATACATGTAAGGTCCTGCATTCGCTCCAAAACTAGATTGCAAAAGTATAGGATGTGGTTGGAAAACATGTCCAACCCCACCCATAATCAAAGAAATGCAAATCGAAGCAACCATGAGATAATCATTTTCTTTTATCAGATTGGCAGTGATTAAAAGAATTAAAATTCCCCAATTTGGTGGCTAGGGTGTGGGGAGATAGGTTCTCTCTCGTAAACCACTTGTGGGCGTATAGACAAAAGCACCCTTGCTGGAAACCGATCTGGAAATATACAGCAAAAGCTACAGAATGTACCATTTGTCCCAACAGCTTCGTTTATAGAAATGTATCCAAAGACAGGTATGCAAAGATTTATGGACGAGAATATTCATAAGGGCCCTGCTAGGAACACTTTCAGAGGGGTGTGTTCAATTGGGGGACAGAAGTCATGGAGCCTCAGAAGGGTACCACACAGGTGTCGTCAAATCCTTGATGCTGTAAGGAGGAAGAATATAGCTCCTGAAGGCCAGGCCAGGACTTACAAGAGATAGATGTGGCTTCATATTACGCAGCAGATTCTAACAATTAATTCTGTTGAATATTGGGATGGGCTGGCTGCCTTGTACATTCCCCATCGCTGGCAGATGGCCCTCCGTCCAGGGTGTCAAAGAGAAGAGTCATTGCTCTTCAGGCATTGGGATGAAATGCTTGTCTCGGTTCCTCCCAATGCAAAGGGGCAGTGAGTCTTTTCTGCATTACATCATCAAAGGGTGGAGACACCACTCAGGTTGAAGGTGGGTGGGTGGTCACACCAGCTTCTGCTTCCTGACACTGAATTCTAGAAATAAAGTGAGGAACCCTCTTGCCATCCATCTAATGCCACTCTGAGAGTCTGACCGTCCCTGTCACCCCAAATCTTTTAGGAACACCTGCTGTGGATTGGTTCTCCAGAGGTACACCTATGGGAAGGTTTTGGCTGAACCTGGAGAAAAGAAATAAAGGATGTGTGCTTCTTCTCACCAAATCACTTCCGTTGTATTTTGGCTTCCAGTAGACAGACCTACAGGGTAAGTGTTCCACTGCTCCAATTATACCTTACATCCTTTGAGTTAATTTCATCTGAATCTTTCTTTTTGTTTAAAAATTTTTTTAATGTTGATTTATTTTTGAGAGAGAGAGACAGAGCACGAGTGGGGGAGGGGCGTGCGCGCACACACACACACACACACACACACACACAGAATCTGACACAGGGCTTGAACCCAAGAACCGTGAGATCATGACCCAGATGCTTAACTGACTGAGCTACCCAGGCACCCCTCATCTGAAACTTTCAGTCTGAGGGATGCCTGGCTGGCTCAGTCAGTAGAGCATGTGATTCTTGATCTTGGGGTCATGGGTTCGAGGCCCATGTTGGGTGTAGAGATTACTTAAAAATAAATAAACTTTAGGGATAGCTGAGTGGCTCCATTAAGCATCTGACTCTTGTTTTCATGATGTTAGGGTTTGTGAGTTTGGAGCCCACATCGGGCTCTCTGCTGTCAGCATGGTGCCCACTTCAGATCCTCTCTCTCCCTTGCCCTCTGCCCCTCCCCCACCCTGCTCATGCTCTCTCTTTCAAAATAAACAAACAAACAAATTTATTTTGAGGGAGAGAGCAAGAGCGGGGGAGGAATAGAGAGAGAGGAAGAGAGAATCCCAAGCAGGTTCTGTGTTGTCAACGCGGAGCCCAATATGGGGCTCAAACTCACAAACTTCAAGACCGTGACCTGAGCTGAAATCAAGAGCTACTGACTGAGCCACCGAGGCACCCCTAAAAATACTCCTCGTTAACTCTTTACTGAGCTGTAACTGCGAGATGCTCTCCGGAAGTCATGCAGCTCTGGAGCTGGGACTAGCCTTCCTCCAGGACACTGGTGGTCAGAGCGATGCTTTCATAAGACAACTCATCCGGTCACCAGCAACAGACCTCGCGGCCTTCAGCGCCCTGCATTCTGCTCGCCCGACGCCCAGTGTGTCTCCTACCAAGACCCCTCACTCTGAGCTCAAGCCACCCGGGCCCGTCATTTCTTCCAACTCGTCACACTCCTTCCAGCCATAGAGTTTCTACACGGATTCTTTCCTCTGCCCGGAAGGTTCCCGGTGTGCCCTCTCTCCTTCCTGTGCATTCTTTGGGTCTTAATGCCCTGAGATGAATTGTGCTTCCGCTCCCCCCAATTCATGTGCAAAAGTCCTAGCCCCCCCATGTGACTATATTTGGGGACCGAACCTTTAGTGAGGTAATTGTGTTTAAATGAGGCCAAGGCTGTTAGGGTGGAGCCTAATCCAATCTGGTGCCTAGAGAGGCACCAGGGGAGCAAGTGCACAGACAAAAGGCCATGAGAGGACACGGTTAGAAGGTGGCCTGGCTGACTGCAAGCCAAGGAGAGAGGCCCCAGAAGAAACCAAACTTGCCGGCACCTTGGTCTTGGACTTCTACCTCCTAGGACTTCTGTTGGTTAAGCCCTCTGGCCCTGAGCTGACTAATACAGTTAAGCAGTCATCCCCTCAGGGGTGCTCTTCCCCACCCCTCCCTTGCTTCAGCACGAGATGGCTTTCCTCCAGCACACTCGTCACAGTTTGCGAATAACCATTTATTTGGATGATTGTATGGCCATGGTCTGTACCCCTTCCTCCGGACATAGACTCAGGGGAGCAAGGACACCTGTGCAGGTACGGTCTCGAGTGTGTTTCAGCGACGAGCACGGGGCTTGCTGCTCATTTAGGAGGGTGTTCCATATTGTTGGGGGACACTGAGGTATTGTTTTGCCAACATTAAAAATGAGGCTATTGAGTCTCTGAAAGGTGAAATTTCCTAAGGGTCACAAAACAGCTAAGTGGCAGAGCGGGGCAGGAACCCAGCCCCCTACAGCTCTGGCTCTTAACCACGACATGACCCCCTGATTTTTAAATTTTTGTTGGAATCTTAATCACCCGGCTGAGGTAGGGTTTGTCAGTTTCCTCCACTTTGTTCCTCTTTTCCTCAGTCCCTACCTGTCCGATTTTGGAGTGTATCTATTTACTCAGTAGACCCTGAGCACCTCTCACATGCCAGCTTCTATCTAGGACTTGGGAACACAGCAATGACAAGAGAGATCGCTGCCTTCCCATGGAGCAGGACATCAAATAAGAAAACTAAATTATATGGTATATTAGAAGGCAATAAATGCAATGGATCTCCATGAGAGTGAGGGATTGGGGAGTCAGAATAGTAATTTAAAATCAGGAGGTTAGAGAAGGGCTTTTTGAGTAAGAAATGTTTGAGCCAAGCCTTGAAGGAGGTGAAGGAGGGAGCCCTACAGATATCCGAGGACAAGTTCCTTGCAGAGGTAAAAGCAAGTTCAGTGTCGCAGAAACAGAAATAAGCCTGGAAAATGACCCATGGGGCTCGAGTAAAGTGACTAATGGAGTCACAATTAGGAGAGGGGCTCAGCCAGGTTCCAGGAACCTGGTGGTAGAGGCCATTTCTGGCCATGGTGAAATGTTGCCTTTCACTCAGTGAGAAGGGGGGTCTTTGGAAGGTCTTCACAGAGGAGCCACAGGATATGACTTTTAACAGAATTACTCAGGCCGTCATGTGAACACAGACGGAGGAGGAGAGGGTGGAAGGCAGAACCTAGGAGACCAGTGAGGAGGCCATTGCAATAACCCATGTGAGAGATGATGGGGACTTGGTCCAAGATGGTGTCAGTCTTTTTGAAGAAAAAGCCAACAGGATTTACCGATAGGACACGCTGAATGTGGGGTGAAGGAGTACTCAAGGTTTGGGGCCTGAGAAGCTGGATGGATGGAGGTACCATTACAAAGAACACAGGCAGAGCAGCCTTTGGTGGGAAAACTGAGGAATTTCACTCTGGGTGTGAGTTTGAGCTTGCCTACTAAGCATTCAAGTTTCGATGCTAAATAAGTAGTTGCATATTCAAGTATGGAGGTTCAGGGGAGAGGACCAGGTTCTCATCAGCAAAAACAGATGGTCTTTAAAGTCATGAAACTAAATAAATCACTTAAGATAATAAGTGAAAAGAGAGAGAAGGCCAAGAAGCCAGTCCTAGGGGGGGCACTGCTACATTTAGAGGTCAGGGAAAAGAGGAGGAACCAGCCAGTGAGATGGAGAAATAGGAGCCAGGATGCAGCAAGACAACCGAGTGTGTGGTCCCACCAGCTAAGTGAAGAAAAGTGTTTGATGGAGGAGAAGGGTGATAACTGTTTCAAACGTTGCTGATAGAGCAGATGAGAAGAAACCGAGTGTGCCCAGGGGAGGGCACAGCGGGAAGAGAGCTAGAGACGCGAATATCCGCCTTCTTTTAAGGAGCTTGGATATTCGGAAAAAGGGAGAGAGATGAGCTGGGAGCTATAGGGAGTAGAGTCCTTAGAAGGTTTTCTTAGGAAGAAATCATGTATGTTATATGCCGATGGGGAAGATCTCATTGAGGAGAAACTGAGGCTAAAAAGGTTAGGTCACTCTTGGCACTACGTCTCCTGGGTCAGATTCTTCTTCCCACCTGATGCTACTTAAGTGATAAATTTAAGCCTTACGGGATCCAGTCTACACGGGATCCGCTCTAGGGCAGTTTGAATTTCTACATCATTGGGGCCAGAGGCACGTCGGAGATCTACGACCTTAGGTGAAAAAGTCTCTCCAGTTGCACTTTGGGCTCTGACTCTAGCTTTGGGGGTTCCCGGGAACTGCCGCCCCCACGGCGCGACAGCGTCCCAGTTGCCATAGGAACCCGCGCCCCGAGAGCCCCTCCGGGCCTCCGCGCTCTCGGGAAACCTCCCCGACGCGGCTGAGCGGTTCTCCTCCAATCCCGTCTCGGAGGCGGGGCTCGACGCGCCGTCTCCGCGGCAACGCCGTTGCCCGTCGGCGCTCGGGGCTGCGGCACCGCGGGGAGGCGCGCTCGGATGACGTCACGCACCCGCGCCGCTCGCGTGACGTCACCCCGGCTCCGAGGAGGGCCCCGCAGACCTGCAGAGGTGAAAGCGAACCGGGCGTCGGACGCCGCGTGGGCGTGGCCTCAGGTTGGGGCGTCGGTGGCTTTTACACACCTGGTCGCGAGCGAGTGCGGTCAAGGGCGGCTCCCTGCTGCGCCTTACGTCTTTCCCGGGAAATCATCGGAGGTGCTGCGTGCGGTCCCATCTGGCTCTCTCGGGAGCTCTCTTGAGGGCACGGATCCGAGAATCAGACAGTTCAGTCCCTCGTCGTCGCCAGTCCTCGTAGAATCCCTGATGCCGCCTACCAGTCCGAAAATGCTAGTTGAATTCCCAGATTGCTTTTGCCAGCAAGTTTCCTTAGCAGCCCATCTCCTTTTCTAAATCGGTGCTTGTAAGATCAGCAAGCCAGGTGTTTGGCTCTGATTGTAAAGTAAGGGTAGCTAGACTCCCCGAGGGCCTCAGAATTTCCCCGAGTCCGGATTTGAACTTTGGAGGGCTTGAGACTTCTCTTGCCTGCTTGTGGTCCTTTCCAGATTTTTCGCTAGGATCCAGACGGTTCGACCTGGCTGAGTCAATGAGCTCCGGCTAAATGAAGCGTCACTGTTCTGAAACTTACGAAGCTGCTGCTTCTGTCCCGCGCGCACTGCTGACCCTGGGCATGCAGTGATGATGACAGTCCCTGCCAGCAATGAGAAGTCATTTCGTTGATTAATTCAAGAAACATTTGTTGGCCATCGACTTGTGTGGTAGGCACAGTTTAGATTATTACCGTTCATAGAAGGAATGAAGTGGATTTAGGATCTAGCATGTGGCTCAGGAGTCAGCTTTGATTTTGAGCCCTGGCTCAGCTCAGTGATCGCCCGTGCGTTCATATCCCCTCTGGACCTTGATTTCCTGATTTCTAAAAATGGGCATAATAATGCCTACCTCCTAAAGGTGACTGATAAGAGTTAAACCTCAGGCTACAGTTGGGGTGGGGGGAGCTTTTCTTCCTATTTTCTGATGTTTTCTTTCCTTCTCAGTCCCTGTCTATCTCAGGCTGTCCACGGAGGACACCGCCACTGGTGCAAAACAGCCTCCTGACCAGCGCACAGCCTCAGAGGTCGTCCACAGATTCAACTCAAATTATTTTAAAAACAGCTCTCACCCAGACTCTGCTTTCTGTGCGTCTGTATGCTGAGGCAAAGTTATATTTAGGCAGAACCCTCCTACCTCAGCCCCAAGAAAGCTCCTCTAAAACCACCCAAATCCAAAAGGAAAAAACAATCCCTTTCTTCAAGTGCACGGTGTCTTGAAGCCAAACATGTGCCTGTGTGTTGGAGGGTGGCCTGGGAGATTGGGTCAGGTCCTGGGTCACTGTCTGGGGAGGGAGGAGGCACCGTCAGGGTTGGGGAGCGAGTGTCTGGCTCCCTTGTCACCACAGGCCTGTGGTTTCCAGCCCTGTCTGCATCCACGTCCCACTAAACAACAGTGGGAAAGCAAGCAGACTTGTACACCAGCAGACACACACACACACACACACACACACACACACACACACACACACCCAGACTTGCACAGCCTGCAGAGGAAGTGGGGCACCAGATGTTCTGGGTTTCCTGTTCGATGCTTCCACAGCTGGTCGAGTCTGTGGTTGTGGTTTGTCTGTCTCGGGCTCATGTGAGAGACAAAAGCTGGGCTGACGGGAAACCTCCCCTCTGGCCCCCCTTCCTCAGCTCTAACTGATCAGTCACACGGAAACCTGGCAGGTCAGACATTTCCTGAAACACCCAGAGCCTGGATTCTCCCAGGAGGAGGCTGAATCCCCCTGTGTCTGGGAAGCAGCAGCCTCTGGGCCGAGGGGCAGCCCTCACAGAACCTGGGGGGGGGGCGGGGGACAGAGACATCTCTGAGTTGACTGTTCATAGAGAGCCGCGTCCCTGCTGGACAGAATGAAGCTGAGGCCAGGTTGCTACAGTCACTAATCCGGTGCCTGGCATAAAGCAGCCACTCAGAAACTCTCAGCACGGGGCGAAGCGAACGAGGAACAGGGAACGTCTCTGGGGGCTGGATCTCAGAGCTCCCGCTGGCCCTCCCTTCTCATGAGCGGCGTTGGAGTCAAAGAGACAAGGGTCTGCACCATCCCCTTGCTGCTGGTTTGCTGCGAGGAATCCCGCCTCTCTGGGCCCGGTTTCCTCATCTGTAAAACGGAGACGGTTCTATCTATTTCACAAATGCGTGAGGCCCAATGAGACATGTGGGTTTGCTCGATAAGCAGTCTTGCCCGTAGTAACTGCTCAATAAATGCCGGTTCCCTTTTGTCTTTGGAACACTGCAGTTTATTTGAGGATGCACCAAAAAAGCAAACAAGGTAACCAAGCAACCAAGGTACTGATCCCAGGACAACCACCTGGTGGGGCAGTGGAGCAAGAGTACTGGCACCCAGTACTCCACTGAGTGTGGAGTCAGTACCCATGGGGTGGGTGAGGACGCTGGCAGAGGGGGCTGGGGCTGCCCCGGGGTCTCTAGGCTCTGGGAGGCAGCACCCAGTGTCTTCCTCGGGGCATGGAGGAGGCTTAGTACCTGGGGGTTGGAGGTCAGAACAGGTAGGGTTCTTCTTCACCCTTTAGCTCAGTAGTGATATTAATCGTTATGGTCGCTGTCCAGGCCGAACTTGGACCTGGGCAACAGGAACGCCGCCCTGAGCCCCAGCTTCCGACGGGCTCCCCCGTGGCCCTCCTCCAGCTGTAGCCGTCCCTAGGAGACGGAGGTGTTCCCAGCCAGCTGTTGGCACTTAGAACCCAGCTCTGCAGCCTTGGGCAAGTTACTTCACCTCTCTGTGCCTCCGTTCCCTCGCTTATGAAACAGGGATAATAACCACATCGTCAGGCAGTCGTGATGATTGCATGAGTGGATGTGTGTGAAGCACTCAGAAGAGCTGCGGGCAGGTGGTGAGGGATCCTTAAATGTCAACTGTCGGATGCCCAAATGCACTGCAGTCTCACGGCGACCTGACTACCGGTGGATTCCGTGACGAGTTCCAGTCCACAGATGAGACCATGAAGCTCGGGGAGATGAAGTAAGTTCTGCAGGTTCACACAGGTGGTTAAGTAGGAAGGCTGAGACTTCGTTCTGGTTCTTTCTCATGGGTGAGGTTTTAACCACCTCCCTTGGCTGTAGTTTTTTTCTTCTCGGAGCACTTCCCTCCCCACTCCCCCACCCCCACCCCCCAGGATGCTCAGCCTCTTCCTGACTCCAGGACTTCACCCCTGCAAGTCTCCAGCTGGATTTCAGCTCTCAGGGCAAGGCCTTGACTCCTGACTAGTGTTTTCCCTGTGGAAACTTACCTCGCAGAGTGACTTCTTACAAGCAATGGTTCCTAGCGGGGGCGGGGGGGGGGATAGTCCGAGTTCATTCATCAGAAGGTCTCCAGTGTTTCTAGGACTAATTTGTATTTTAACTTAAAGAAATGGCTCTCTGGGGAGAATTGCACACAGAGCAGTTGTTGGCATTGTAGTTGGGGAGGTGATCCTTTGCTACGCGCTCAAATCCCCCCACTCCGGCGCTAGCTTCACCTGATGCGAGAGGCAGCGAGGTGTGGTGCCAGGGTTCCCAAACTTAGTGTAATTACTGCCCGAGGAGCTTTGAAAACGCAGATTCCCAGGCCCCATCTCAGAGTCTGAGAGCTGCATTTCGAGAAGCACTGGTACTGTGGTAAGAGACACAAGACCTAGGTTCAAGTTCTTTAATTAGATGTGCAGCCTCGGCAGCACGTTAATCCTTCTGAGCGTCAGTGTCCTCGACTTGAGGATCGGAATTAGGACTCTCTCATGCGCCTCGTGGGGGATCACCAGTGAGAGTGCTCTGTGTCCCGTTAAATGCTTTGGGGTGTGAGAGGGGCATGGGTGTTCAACCAAGTGCTGCAGAGACCTTCAAAGGAAGGCATGGACCCAGGCCCGAGCTGCAGGGGGGTCCCCCAAATCTTTGGTGAGATAGGAGCCCTGAATATCCCCTCATAAGCACTCCTTTGGGGGAAGGCTGCCGGCCAGAGCCCCCTGCACGCTGGCCTCTCACGCCCTGAGTCCCAGTGACTGAACACAACAGAAGCTGATTCCTCGCTGGACCAGTAGGTCCGAGCGGGCCGGCAGGTAGGGACGCAGGCGGACAGAAGCTCTATCCTGTAGCCACACCATCTGGAACATACAGCTTCCGTGGGCCCAGTGGCTGGGGAAGAGAGCCTGCAGAATGGGGCGTGGGCTTTTTACTGCCTTGGCCTGGCAATGACACCCATGCTTTCTGCTCACTTTCATTGGCCCAAGCGAGTCACACGGCCCAGCTCGGACATGCAGGGGAGCACATGGTGTGTTGAGTGAGCATAATGGTTTCTGCCCCAGGACACTGGCAGCAGGAGGAGATCTGAAAACCCTCGGTCCAGATTTCCAGCTTGGGCACAGAGACCCCCACGTCCCTTGAGAGGAAAGGAAGGAGGACTTCTCTGTTGAATGGCTCTCATACCTACATTCTGAGAGGCTCAGCTTTCCGGCGTCGTGGCTTGCCGCTTTATTTGGTTGAGAAGGTGGGTGTCCCCCAGCAGGCCAAGAAATACCCCCAGGAGCTCCCAGGGTCCTGTGGACGCTGGGAGGGAGGCTGCCACGGCCAAGGGGCGGCGTGCCCGGCCGCCGACCCCACGGTCAGTCCTAGCACTCTGTGCAGAGTACAGCCGAATGCAACACAGATGTCTTTGGAAATGGAGAACGCTAGGCTGGAACCCAGCAATTTGGGGCACCGTTTTCTGGAGCACACAGCTTGGGAATTTGCCTTCAGAAATGTTTCATTCCTAGAGTGTCGGTGGATAAACGGCACTTATTTGTTTAACCTCAAATCAAGCCACAGCCCCCATTTCTGGGCCGATTCGAAAGGATTGTTCTAAAATAGCTGAACAAGCCAAAAAGCATGGGTCTAGGTCGCTGGAATGGCTTTGCAGAAAGCGGCGGGCTCAGGAAGTTCCTTAATTTTCCATAGAATGTGATGGGGAGGAGCAGGGAGGAGGGGAGAGGAGCAGAGCTTGGGCCCTTCTCCTGGAAGACGACACACTGGCTAGACTGTCACTGCAGTGGGTTCAACCTCTGACCTGGTCCGTTTCGGGGTGGGAGGAAATCTGGAAGCTTCTTTTGTGAGGCCTCCTTTGTTGTTTGTCTGACCAGCCTCTACTTCCCCTCTTTCGGTGATAGGATGTCTCTGTCCTTAGGAGAACCCGTTCCGTTGGTTTAAGGCAGGGCTGACTCAGTGGCGTAAGTGTCTAACTGATGGGTCCAGAGGGTGGAGTGGGGAAGGCCTGGTCTGTAGCATTTGCCAATTTCCATGGTGTAAATACTCTCACCATTGCCGATTTCAAGCTACGAACATCACTTGACTGAACAGCCGGCCCTCACAAGCCCATCACTGGTGCCGATTTTAGCCCATCCAGGAAATGGGCGCATGGCCGTGAGATGCCATCTCAGAGCTCTTAAGGGTTGTCAGAGAAGACTGGCTCTTTCCCTTGGCATTGCTAAGTGGATAGGATGTTAGTCTGGGGGTGTCAGCAGCTCTCTTGCCAGTTAGAGGGAGAGATTGGTTTGAGAGAGAAAGGACACTCACAGCGTCACTCGAACTCCTGAATCCAGCCATACCTGAAGCTTGTCTAGTCACAAACCTTCCAGTTGTACACATCAGTATTTCCCCCTTCCTTGCCTCCGTAGTGTGACTTAAATTCCTCTCAGCTGCCACTAAAAACGCCACGAGAAACACAAAGGGGTCACCCTTAGGAAGCCAGTAGAATAGATTTGGTGTTTGGCTCTTGATTGCGGGGGTGATTTTACAGGTGTACACATCTATCAAGCCTCCGTGAACTGTATACTTTAGCGGGTGAAGCTTACTGTAAGTAAATTACCTCTCAGTTGAGATGTTAAAAATACAGATGGGGCATGTGTAGGGGTGGATGGGAGTGACTTTTTCCTCATTTAATTCTGCCAGGCGAAGGTTTGGGCAGGAAAAGAAAATGAAAGTGGGACTGCGTACCGCTCCCATCAACCGGTTCTTCCTCTAACCCGTATCATGATTTGTATCCAGCGGCCCACGTAACACCGGGGACTCCTTGGGGAAGAAGCTGAGGAAAGAAGGAGGGACGGAGGCAGGAAGGATGGAACGAAATGCCTCCTCTCTTGGAAGTGGGCAAAAGCAGAGTTCTTCCAAGCTGAAGTTGAGCGTTATCAGCTCTGGAAAGCCCTGGAAACCAGCCAGGGTTGCCCTTAGCTTCCCATACCTGAAAACAGCCTTGCCGAAGAGCAAGGGTGACAAGAGAAAGCACGTGGGGCCCAGCTGGTGCTCCTTTGAGGAGGAGCTGAGACAAACCTGTTACGCACCCGCTCTTCCTTTCTGTCTCTGGGGTCTGGGAGAGGGTGGGCTCCAGACCGCAAAGGGAGGAGCCTACATGAGCGCCCAAGTCCCAGCTTCAGTCCTGGCTTAGGGCTCTGAGGCTTCTGGCAACCCCCGCCCCCCGCCAGCCCCACCGGTTGCTCAGGGGCACCTGGGATGACATCTCATCGCCTACACTGCCAGCTTGGTCACCAATGGGGTTGAGAAATAATATTGGTAACAGCGGCCACGGCGACTTCTGTGAGACTGTTTGGCCGCCCACCCCGTGTCTGGCTCCACGGGCACGAGCCGGTTTAATTTTCACAATCCTAGAGGTGAATTCTCTGACAATTACACAGATGAGGGAGCTGATGCTCAGAGAGGTTAAGTAATTTGCCTGGGGTCACGCAGCGAAGAAGAAGCATCGCTGGGTCTTAACTCGGGTCTGTCTGGCCCCAAGCCTGTCTCCCATGACTGCAGAGCACAAAGCGGAGGGGACTGCATTCGCCTTTCTCACCTCGTGGCACTGACTTCACGATATTCAGCCCCAAACGAGGTGAGCCATCCTAGGCAAGATGAATTCCAAATGCCTGCTGCGGGTGTGGGAGTGCCCTGGGCACCGACGCTAGGGGTGGAGGTTTCCCGATGCACGGATCTCCCCCTGCACCCTCCCCACGAAGGTCCTGGGGCGATTACTAGGGGGGGCAGAGGGGAGACCCGCAGCCACTGGCTCGCCCAGAGGATGGACACAGGTGTGGCTCCTTGGGCCCAGGTCCCTTCCACTGGAACCACCCCCTTCCACGCCAGCCCTTCCCTGACTGCTTCAGGGGGAAAAAACCCTCTTCGGCCGAAATGTCAGCTGGGTTCCAGGGAGGCTGGCTTGGTCTGATTGGGTGGTGTGGATGGATGGAATGGGTCATAGGAAGAGAAGGGTGGAGGGGGAGGATGAGAGGGGAGAAGAGGGAGGGGATGGGTGTGAAGTGGAGGGGTGGTCCAGCAGGTGGGGCGTGGACTGAGAGAGCAGGGGAGGTCGGTGAACTTAGTGGGAAGGATGGAGGCTGGAACGCAGGGAGGGGGAAGCGCCCCCCCACCCCCAGCCCCCACCCGAGGCTGGATGGAGAAAAAACACCAGAGCACTGAGAGCAGAGAGAGAGCAGAGCAGTTATACAACAGTTGCCAAAGTGTTTTAAAATGATGATAAAACGTGAGTGACCTATGCGACACTGTTGGGGGGGGGAGCACCCAGGGTCCCAGGATGGGGAGGGCGGGGCTGCCCCAGTTTGGGGATGAGTGTCTGCTTTCGGGTGGCTGCATGCCACCGTCTGGGCGTGTCTGTGAGTGGCAGGAAGCCAGGAGGGGTGACAGCCCGCTGGGTTTGGGCTTTGCCGTCTGAGGGGGGGGACACAGAGAGCAGCCCAGGGTCACTCAGCCCCAAAAAGCCGTCCTGAGCACCGGGCATGGGAGGCGTGCTGGTCACGATGGTCCTCAAGCCCTTTCCGTTTACCAAGCAGTCACAATCTGTGTGACCAGCACCA
Organism: Cryptoprocta ferox; assembly: GCA_028646485.1. Taxonomy (NCBI): domain Eukaryota; kingdom Metazoa; phylum Chordata; class Mammalia; order Carnivora; family Eupleridae; genus Cryptoprocta; species Cryptoprocta ferox. Next base: position 95,148,060 of record CM053570.1, read on the forward strand.
GGCCCGCTCGCTTAGCATGCGTTAGGTCGTTGAATTTGCCCAGTAAGGAAGCACTATGCCTGTAGGTAGGGAAACTGAGGCTCAGAGTCGAGTCTCCTACAAGGTAACAAGCGATGGACCTGGGTCATCCCCCTCCGCAGATGTCCGGATGTCCGTGAGAGTCCGTTGTCACCCTGTCTCCATGGAGGGGGGCGGGAGCCGAGGCAGGGGCTGCAGCTGCTGGGAGCCTGACCTCTGACCCGGGCAGCGGCTCCCTGCCAGCGAGGCTGATCGACCGGGAGTGCCCTGTGCGTGGGTCAGGAGGGCAAGGGGGGTCTGAGAGTGGGGGCTGCGTGTGCGTGAGTGCGTGCGGGGTGGGAGCGTGTCCCGTGTGTGTAAGCAAGTGCTGTGTGTGCATAAGCATGTGCTGTGCGTGTGTGCGTGCGGGTGGGAGTGTGTGCTGTGTGCGCACGAGCATGGGCTGCGTGTGAGGTGGGAGCCCGCGGTGTGAACGCGGGAAGGTGGGAGCGGGAGACGGCGGAGGAGAGGGTGTGCGCGCGCTGGCGGCCCTGGGCGGGAACAGGACCCCACAGTCCGGCTGCGGCAGGAAGTTGCTCCCGCTGCGTGTTCGGGTTCGTGTCGCAGGGCGGCTGTGGTCCCTGGGCCGGGAGTGGGTGCTGTGGTCTCCACGGAAAAGCGGGAGCCTGGGAGGGAGGTGAAGCGGCCTGGAGACTTGAGGAGGGGCCTGGGTTGGGGGGAGAAATGCCCCCCAGACGCTGAAGAATAATGGGGGGGGGGCTTTGCCTCCTGTCCCCAGGGACATGTGCCCACCAGGGACTGACTCAGTCCAGCATCTCATTGCTTTTTCACCTCCTGGGCTCCCTGCTTGGGCCCTAACCCCAGCTCAGCGCCCCCCCCCCCCCAGCTGCCCACCCGGGGGCCCAGCCTCCCTCTGCTCAGTCAGGGGGAGTCCTGCTGCCTTTGAAGAGGCAGCCAGCACTTCATCTTCGAGAAGCCTTCCCACCCATAGTACAAGGGGTTTCTCCCTTGTGGTTCCATGCACTCCTTTGTACAGAGCTGAGCTCCCCGACCGCCGTGACGAATCTTTCAATTCTCTTCACCCTCTGCAGCATCCTGTCCGATGTGGCCGGGGTCGGGCTCACCGGCCGTGTCATCACCAGTACGAGAAGCCATGTGGGGTGGGGAGAGGTCCCCAGCGAAACCTGTTCCCATGTTTCTCCTAATGCCATGTGTTAGGACTAAAGAGGGGGACACCAATGTGGGTCCCCGGTCACTGTGTTGTGTCGTGTGGGGCGGCCTCTCACACTGTCATCCTGCATCTGGAAATTTAAGACTCTTAAGAACACAAAAGACTTGAGGCACATGGATGGCTCCGTCGGTTGAGTGTCTGACTTCAGGTCAGGTCACGATCTCAAGGTTTGGGAGTTTGAGCCCCGAACCGGGCTTGCTGCTGTCAGCGCAGAGCTTCGGATCCTCTGTCCCTACCTCCGTGCCCCTCCCTTGCTCACATGCCACACGCGCATGCTCTCTCTCTCTCAAAAATAAATCAACATTAAATAAAAGGTAAAGAAATGTGTTTAAAAAACCGCAAAAGACTTTTTCATGTGAAGATGTTCGCAGCAGTGTTATTTATAATAGTAAAGAATTGGAAACCTATCTACATATGCAAATTTGGAGAACAGCTAAATGGATAGTGTACCATATACACATAAATAGCAGATAGACTTTTTAAAAATGTTTATTTTTGAGAGAGAGAGACACACACACACACACACACAGAGTGTGAGCGGGGGAGAGGCAGAGAGAGAGGGAGACACAGAATCGGAAGCAGCCTCCAGGTTCTGAGCTAGCTGCACAGAGCCCGATGCGGGGCTCGAACCCACGAACCTCAAGATCATGACCTGAGAGGAAGTTAGATGCTTAACCGACTGAGGCACCCAGGTGCCCCAGCAGATAGACATTTTGGAAGATGCTGATGATGACTTGGTGGTCCCATAGGAAAGTTCTGTAACAATACAAAATGATTATAACTATGTGGAACATACAACCCCCGCCCCCAGCTAAAATGTCTGCACAGAAGGGACGGCGACATGTTGATGGTTAACGGTTACTTTGGGTGATTTCTAATTTCTCCCTTTCACTTTCTATAACAAGCATGAATACTCACACCAAGATTAATCATACCTCAATACTCTTTCTTTCTTATCTTGAAAGTCGTATTTATTTTTGGTAAAACAATCCAATAAGGAAAAGAAGAAAATAAACATGGTGACATTTTGTGTATTTCCTTCTAATCCTTTCTCCATGCATATTTCCACATCTATAAATAGACACTTGGTTGACTAGGGAAGAAAAATCCCAAGGAATTTTGGAGGCGTTCTCTCCGGGCTCGGAGGTCCCATTGGCCTGGGAGTCTCCTGTGGCTGGGAAATTAGGCCACTGGCCTGGGCTTGTAGGGCGAGAGGTCCTCCCTGCTCGGAGTCTCGGGCCAGGGGGAGCCCGCCACTTTCGAACTGGGAGCTGTCCCCTGGGGACCAACTCGTTGATCCGCTGCCGCGAGGCCCACCTTCCCCACCAGACCCAGTCCTACCTCCTCCACTGCCTTTTAAGGGACAGCAAAGCAATCAGTCTGCTAATTAATCCTGACTTTTCCTAAGTCTAAAGTCTGCAACCAGTGGGAGACTTGCTATTTTCAAGTGGTTTGGGCAGTCGTTGGCCACGGGTGGAAAGTTTTTCATCTCCATTCCATAGGTGGGCCAATCAACAGCAGATTTGGCCCTGGAGGTTTGGTGGGGTCAGGGTCTATTTGGCCCCGTCCTGCCTTGCCCTGCCTGCTTAGGTGGGATTCTTGGCCCAGGGCTCTGCCAAGGCCACTGCCCTGGCTCCCTGGGAATCTGCTAGCAGGATTCAGGTGGCCCTACAGGGCCCTGGGCTCATTTCCCCCCACAGTCTGGGCCAGCCTACCATCACCCTTGCCCTCCAGGACTGGGGCTGTCCCCCCGCCCTCCATCTCAGGGAAAGCGCTGCCTTTGCTCTTCCTAGGAAGTGCCCTGGACCCTGGGGAGGGAAGGGAATAAAGGAGGTGGGGGGATGAGGAAGCGTGTTCTCAGCATCCCTACGAATCCGCCGCCCCCATCTCCTCCCTCTCCCCAAGCCCCATCCTGTGGCCACATCTGCCGCCGTGAATAAGCTGGTGTGATTCAGAGCTTCTCCGTTCCGTCCACACCCCTCCTCCCGCCCCTGGCTCCCCTCTCACCCCCACCACCCCGGCCTCTCCGGACCTTTGCGATAACCACAGGTGTCTTGGTCAGAGGTGAACATGAATCGAGAGTCACTGGGCTCTGCCCTGAGCCGAGTCTCCTTTGCAGCAGTCTGTTTCCACTTAGAAGGCAAAACAGGTCAGGCTGGCCAAGCCCTGCTTGCTGGGTCAAGGCGAGGACAGGGTGGGGAGGCCAGGCTGGGGACCGGGGCAGGGGTAGGAGGGTGGGACGAGGGCACCCAGTGATGCCATCTGCACTGCCCTCCAGCGCCTGGCATGGTACCAGGCACACAGGAGGCTCTCGGGAGCATTTCTGCAGAACAGCCGCTCTTCCCAAGCCCCAAGGGGACATCGCGTGAGATATGGTCACAATCCTATTTTTCAGTGATGGCAAGGAATGACTCCTTGCGGTCATTCTCTAAAAGCCTGCATCTATCTGAAAAGCATCTGCTAAGCACCCAGTGGGTATGGAATTCGGGTTTTGCTTTCAAGGGAAATCTCTGTCATCCTGAGGCCGACCGGCCACCCAGCCTAGACTTGGAGCCCCGCTGTCTCACGTCTTGGGCTCTCAGCCCTGAGGGGGAAGAAAGTTCCGCTCGAAAGACATGGCCTGGTGTCGAGGGCCGGCGTGCTGGGATTTAAGCGAACTGCTTGGCAGACATGAACCACTGGGCTGGGGTTGGGCCCTTCCGATTTCGGGGACAGAAGGTCCACTCAAGCTTTCGTCAGAGGCCACTGGAAGGGGAACGGTGCCGCCAACGCTGGGAGGGGCCTCCCCAGGCCACCCCAACCAGGGGGCACTGTAGTTCCATGCCTGTAGGCCTGGTAGCCCCTCCCCCGCCGATGGCAGCCTCCCTCCATCAGGTGAGAGAATGTCCCACCCTCCCACCTGGGGGTGTGGCCAGGGCTCCGAGCCGGCCAATCAGGGCACCCGCTCGCACCTCCGGCCGCCGCGACTGGCTTAGGCATAAGCACACGACCCAGGCTGGTCAACCGGAAGCCTTCCCGGCACACTTCTGCGGGCAGCGGCCCTTTCCTGGGGGGGCCGCTGAATCGGAAGGATGACAGGCTGTGGGTTTCAGATGGCCCTCGTGATGCGCTCCTAGAGAAACCTTAATCTTAGAGATGCGGAGAGAGATGGAGACCTGATTATGTCATTCGAACTCCTGGATCTTGATGTACCTGAAGCGGAAGCCCGCCCAACTGTGGTTTTCGGATAAAAGCTCATAGATCTTCCCCCGCCCCCCCCGCGCCCCGCCCGCCCCCCCCGCGCCCCGCCCCCTGCCAAGCCAGTATGAATTGTGTTTCCGGCTATTAAGTAAGGGACAAGCCCCCAGTTACTGCTGCTACTTGGCCCTGCTGGGTGTGACTTGAGTGTCCCCAGGAGGAACCGATTCTAGTTGATTTTTATTTTTTATTATTTATTTATTTATTTATTTACTTATTTTTGAGAGAGAGAGAGAGAGAGAGAGAGTAGGGGAGGGGCACAGGGAGAGGGAGAGAATCCTAAGCAGACTCCACACTAAGCACAGAGCCCAATGAGGGGCTCAATCCATGACCCTGGGATTATGACTGGAGCCGAAATCAAGAGTCAGAGGCCCAACTAACTGAATCACCCAAGAGCCCCTCAAGCTGATTTTTAAAATCTAGGCCTGGGAGTGCCGGACTGGCTCAGGCCACAGAACATGTGACTCTTGATCTTGGGGTCCTGAGCTCAAGCCCCATGCTGGGTGTAGAATTACTTAAAAAAAAAAAAAAAAAAGTTAAACTAGTCCTGGTATAGAAGGGCTTGATCCAGATTCTTTCTGGATCTTCATGGCCCCCCAGCCCCCCAACATACACATACACACACACCAGCTTCCCTTGGCTGACTTCAGTGTGTCGGACAGAATAATGGGCCTCCAAAGATGTCCGCACCCCAGTCCCCAGAACCTGTCATTACGTGACCTCACATGGCAAAAGGGACTTTGCAGATGTGATTGGAGTTAAGAATCTTGAGATGGGGAGACTGTTTTGGATTATCGTGGGCCCCGTGTAATCTCAAGGATCCTTATCAGAGGGAAGCAGGAGGGTCAGAGTCCGAGAAGGAGATGGCAACAAGAGGGACGGAAGAAGCAGCAGTGAGCTGGGGGAAGAGGCCAGAGCCGAGGACTGCGGGTGGGTGGCCTCCAGAAGCTGGAAAGGCAGGGCCACAGCTCCCCTCCGAGCCTCCGAAAGGACCTCCGTGCTCCCCAAACTCTGATGCTAGCCCAGTGTGTTAGTCTGCTTGGCCCGCCACAGCAAAATACCACAGGCGAGGTGGTTTAAACAGTAGAAATCTAGTTTCTCACAGTTCTGGAGGCTGTGAATTCAAGATCAAGGTGCCAGAAAATTTGGTTGTGGGTGAGGGCTCTCTTCCAGGCTTGTAGAGAGCTATCTGCTCATTATGACTTCACATGATCTTTTCTCTGGTGTCTCTCCCTCTTCTTATAAGGGCCCTAGTCTTATCAGATTAGGGCCACTCCCTGAGGACCTCATTACACCTTAATTATCTCCCGAAAGGCCCCTTGGGTGTTTGGGCTTCAACATAGGAATTTGGGAGGAGGTCCATAAACACTCAGTGAGACTGATTCTAGACTTCTGACTTCTGGAACCATAAAAAAAACAGCCCCATGTTGTCTTGAGCCACGAAATCTGTGTTGATTGGTTCCAGCAGCCACAGGACGCTTGTACGTTCAGCCAGCAATGCTCCGCCTCGCCCTCCCACATGCTGTGCCTTCTGCCTGGCGCTCTCAGCTGGCTAGCTCCTGCCAGGCCTTTGAGATTCGGCTCAGATGTCCATGAAGTTTTCCTTGGCCCCATAAAACCTTCCGTGTGTACGTCTGTCTGTCTTCCCTTCCCCCCAAACCACCCGGCTCCCATTCCTCCACCAACAGGTGTAATTGAGCCCTTCCTGTGGACTCCACAAAACCCAATGCTCTTGGAGCTTCTGTGCTAGTTGGGGAGCGAGACATGGGGCCAGAGGGCAGGATCCCCACCTCTCTGTGTCTCCCCAGCACCTGGCAGGGTCAGACACATGGGGGACCCCGTAGCAGTTAAACTGATGCCAGACCTGGGGCGTGAAGGACTGGGTGCCGGTCTGAAAGAGGCCCCCTCGTCCCAGGCCCCGCCCTCGCACACATCCCTATGGCTGCCATTCTGGAAAAAATCCATACTAGAATCTCAAGGCTGGCTAATCAGTCACGGGTGCTTTGCTGGATCTGAGTTGTCTGGGTCCTTCCATGCTTGCCAAGTCTTCTCATTGCTCAGCCGGCACCCCCAAGGCCAGCTCTGGGGTGAAGGGTGCACGTAGCCCATTCATCAGGCTGTGCCCCCAATGTGTCCACTCTGAGCTGGGCTTCTCCCGGCCCCGCCTTCCCCGAGCCTGGTGGTTCTCAACGTGCGAGATCCCTCCCTCCCCCGTGCCCCATGGACGTTTGGCACTGTCGAGACATTTTTGGTGGCTGTCATAACTCGGGGTAGGGGGCGTGCCAGTGGTAATTAGTGGATAGAGGCCAGGGATGCTGCTTAACATCCTTGAGGACCCAGGACAGCTGCCTTCTGATACAACAGAGAATTGTCCAGCCCCACACGTCAGTAGCCCTGAGTCCTCTTTTTTAGGAAAAGACGGGCAAAGGTCTCCTATACCGCGTCACGGTGGTGTCCTGGCCAAAGGGCTCTCTGCCACCATGTTATCTTCCTTCGAAGGCTTTCTGTTGAAACTGTGTTCTGGTGGATGCTACACACTGGGTCCGTTGTGTCTGGTGGTCACACCGGATTGAGGGAGGTGTGTTCACTCCCTGACGACGAATCCCCAAGCACCCCTGTGGTTCAGTCCCTGCTCATCTCGGTCCCGCTCACGTACCTGGTGCAGGTGGAAAGGGTGCAAGCCCTTGTCCTGTGGCCTCTGTGCCTGATGTGTGAACTCGAGACACGTGAGCCTATTGCGTAGCGCTGTAGGAGAACGAAGCGTGACTTCACTGGGATGTTGGAGCTGCCTTGTACTGGCTCGCGGGAGGCGAATGCTTAATTTTCAGGAATTTGTGAGCCGGTTGTTAAATACAGCTATTATTAACAATTCAGTTACCAGGCAGGGGCACCTGGGTGGCTCAATCGGTTAAGCATCCGACTTCGGCTCAAGTCCTGATCTCGTGGTTTGTGGGTTTGAGCCCCACGTCGGGCTCTGTGCTGACAGCTCGGAGCCTGGAGCCTACTTCTGAGTCTGTGTCTCCCTCTCTCTCTACCCCTCCCCTGCTCATTCACTGTCTCTCTCAAAAATAAATAAACATTAAAAAATTTAAGAAATTCAGTTCTACAAACTTATAATTAAATGAATTACATTGAAAACAAAACTAATAGATACTCCAAACTTATCACTTCCTGATTATTTTATTATTGTCTCTGCTCTTAAGGATATTTATATCTACGGGAAATACTAGTCACCTCTTTTTAACTCCACGTGTAGGAACATCACACTAGCAGCTTGGAATTAGCCCTGGTTGAAGCATTTCCATCATGGAAATTGATGAAATGCTCTTAGGACTTGCTTTATTGTTCTGCTGATTTTCTAGATTTAAGACAGTGATGGAGAGAAGGGTCATAATGCAGATTACACCTGCAAGTGAGCAGTGTCTCTGGACATTTCCCTGTGAATAGCATACAAAAAAATTAAGGAAAACTTCTTCCAGTATTCAAACACTGTTATCCAATTCAGGAGGAAAGCGTCGTTCCAATAAACATCATCATGGTCTCACTTCCCCTTAGTCTTTCATTTAAATGGAGACATCAGGGGCCCCTGGGTGGCTCAGTTGGTTCTCTTGATTTCGACTCAGGTCATGATCTCACCGTTCGAGAATTCCAGCCCTGTGTCGGGCTCTGTGCTGACAGTGCAGAGCCTGCTTGGGATTCTCTCCCTCTCTCTCTCTCTGCCCCTCCTGTGCTCACTCTCTCTCTAAACTTTTTTTTTTAAGTTTATTTATTTTTGAAGGAGAGAGAGAGAGAGACAGAGTGTGAGCCAGGGAGGGGCAGGGAGGGAGGGAGACACAGCATCCGAAGCAGGCTCCAGGCTCCGAGCTGTCGGCACAGAGCCTAACGCGGGGGCCTGAACCCACGAGCCATGAGATCATGACCTGAGCCGAAGTCAGATGCTCAACTGACGGAGCCCCCCAGGTGCCGCTAAATAAACTTCTACAAACAGAAATGGAGACATCAGTTAAGCATCACATCCGAGCCCCCTCTTCGAGGACATGAACTATTTCTTTGGCTGAGCTGGAGGGCAGTCAAGCACTTATTCAGAGGGAGATTAATAATGAACTCATGTGCGTGTATTTGTGGGGCCATGTGCCCCACAGAACTGGTTGTTGAACATCTGACAGCACAGCACTGGATATGAACCTAGACTTGGACGTGCTTCACATAGGGAGAAGCTTCCACGGGCTCAGCTCCGTCACCAGCCCTGTGACTGCAGCTCTGGGGGAAGGAGATGTGCGTGTCAAAGCTGAGGTGGGGACTGGTTCATATGATCCTGGCTGGAAAGCCACTCTCCCTGCCCCCCGAGACACCCTGAGTGGGGGGGGGGGAGAGTCCTCGGGGCCACAGGGTGCACACAGAGCCTGTGTCCTGGGCACAGGCGAGTATCAGAGATCCCGGGGTGGGGGAGCCTCCTGGTTTGGGGCCTGCCCAGTTTGGGAGATGGCCCAGAAGCCCCAGGTTCATCTGGTCTGAGCAAGTGGGAATGGGAGGTGTGAGCCTGGAGGGCCTCTTGGGGGTAGGGATGGGGGTGGGGGAGACCTTGAGGGGCACACTCAGAGTGAGTCCAGTCTAGCCGGCAAAATATTGGGCACCAGGTCATTTGCACTGAGTCACGTGTTCGTTCAGGCCGGCACTGAACTGGGTGCAGCCACCCAGCTGATTCATCTTTCTGTCTCTTGCCGAGAACGCATTCTATGCACAGGCCGGCAGCAACCGAAGAGCAGGGCCGGAGCTGGGGGTGGGGTGGTGCCCGTGGGGCAGGATGGGGAAGAAGGGTCACAGTGACCACTGTGAATAGTGAACTCTGAGCCCAGCTCGCAAGTGCTGCTGTTTTACCAGTAAAGCCCATAAGCAGATGTTGGTGGAGTGAACCACCAGGAGACGGAAAGCTCACTCCTGAACTTCTAGGGGGAAGGAAGGAAAGGTTCTGGAATGTCTGCGAAGCTTCATGAGCATCATTCTTGGAAGGTAAACCAGGGAGGAATTTCAAAGTCTGCAAGGACCCCCCACTCCCAGGCAGAAGCTAAAAGGACCACACTCTCGGGAGGGCCAAGCCGCCCAGTAGGATGATCGGTGTTGGGGCCGGGGGAGGGGGTGTCCTTTCTAAGATGGTGCACCTCCTGGTTGGCGGGACTGGCACGGGGGGTACTGGCGAGGTCAGCAGGGCGGCAGAGAGAGCACTCAGACTTTATGTAAATGGCCCAAAGGCGAACCTTCCTGGGGCATTTCCCACACCCCTTCTACTGGGGAGCCCCGCACTGTTCCACACACCCACCCCTAACGGAGCCAGATTTAGCAAGTAAAATAGGACTCCCTATCCCTATTCAGTTTGAATTTCGGATAACCTTTTAATCTAAGTATGTCCCTTGCAACGTTTGGCAACTCCATACCCCCCGGGCCGACCTGAACTTTTCCCCGGGCCAGCACACTTTCTCCCCAGCCATCCCCCTGTGCGGGCTGGCCCCTGAGCAAGATGGGCTGAGCCATCACCGAAGCAGGGATCCGGGGCCAGATCCAGATGCAAGGAGGAGCCCAGGATCTGGAAGAAATAGAGAAGCAGAAGGGTCAGGTCAAAGTCCCGTGACAGCAGAGCAGGACCTGGACCGGGATCGGGTCTCAATCTCCTTAACTCCCACCTGCGAATGGGCGTGCTGGCACCTAGCTTCTCTGAGCCCTCGTCCCATCTGTCAGATGGGGATGATAATACCATACACAGGTGGTCATGGCGGTTACAGGGGATGGAGGGCACTCAGCACAGTGCCTGGCATATAGCGAGTGAGTGCTCAGTAAAGGGTAGGCATGACCACACACTTACCCATTACCATATATAGCATATCATGTCATTATGCAATAATTATCTACCACAGTAATAAACTATTATTGTTCTAGATCGGACTTTTGTTTTGCTTACTGTTAGACTGCTAGCATCTAGAATGGTGCCTGGAACATGGTAGGTGCTCAATTGCAAGACTACACCATGGGGATGAGAGCTTTGCCTCCAGCATCCCTGAGGTCGGTCGCCCACTCCTTCCTGATCAAGCCACCCAACGTTGCCCTAATGATAAATAAACGAAACACAGGGGAACGCAAAAAACCCAGGCTGAGATGTGTGGCTTCATTTCCGTCAAGTTCTGGGCAATCAGACCTTTCTGACCTGGAACAGGAGGAGGGGGGCCTTCTGGGGTGTCTGGGAATCCTGGCTCATCATGGCCCCGTGGGGATGGAGCCATCCCAGCCCTGCCCCGCCCTCCCAGCAGATGGAGACGAACCTGGGAAAACAATCGCAGGAGAGTGAGCCACAGTGTCTGTTCTCGAATTCCCTCTGTCTGCCCAGGACCTCGCCGGGGCCCCAGCTCTGGGCCTGGCTGGCACTGCCCAAGGACACGGCATCCCTCAGCCCAGGCCTGAGCTCTGAGTTCTGCTCTCCCGGTTATCTGGGCAAAGGCATCTGCAAGTTCCTGGGACTCCGAGACACCCCACAAGCGCCAAACTCCAGCGTGTCTGAAACTGAGCTCCTGACCTCCCGCTGGGAACCTGCTTCTCGCTCAGTCTCCACCTCGGACAGTGGCACCTCCACTCTCCTGGATCTCATGAGGGAAACCAGGTGTTCTCTTGACCCTTGCACACTCTCTCTCCCCACGTACGAGCCGGCACCAAGCCCCAGTGAGTCCTGCCTTCCAAGTGTCGCCTGATTCTTTCCACACCCACTGCCACCATCCTGCTTCCTTCCCACTCAGCCTGCAGGTGCGGGCCTCCTCGATGATCACCTACATATTCATGCCAATCACAGACGCAGTGACGCCACACTCCTGAATATTGAAACATGTGCCTTTTGAGATCAAGGACAGTCGGCTGTGTGACCCAAATTCCATTTTCATACCCAGGAATTGAACTCCGATGCAGGAATGGTCTAGAACGTGCAATCCATGATTTAATTCTCCAATCGTCCCTAAAATTCGTCTCTGTCCGTATTCTGCTTCAACCCAGGATCCAACCAAGAATTACACATGCTGTCCAGTCGCACGTTGTTCTCGTCTTCGTGATCCCTCTGGCGGCACCCGGACTTGCCCGGCCAAGCCCTCATCCTGCGACATCTTCAGCGTGATGGCAAAACTCCCTGAGGGCAGGACCGAGCCTGTCTGGGGTCTGGTGGTGCCCCCAGTTCCCTGGCGTATGGAGAGCATTTTGTCAATTAAAAAAATTTTTTTAACATTTATTTACTTTTGAGAGACAGAGCGTGAGCGGAAGAGTGGCTGAGAGAGAGGGAGACGCAGAATCCGAAGCAGGCTCCAGGCTCCAAGCTGTCAGCACAGAGCCCGATGCGGGGCTCGAACCCACGAACCGTGAGACCATGACCTGCGCTGAAGTCAGAGGCTTAACCAACTGAGCCACCCGGGTGCCCCATCCTGTCAATATTTTCCAAGGTGACTCGAGGAGATGACACACATTCTGGGTGCTCAGAACTGGCCTTTCTTATAAAATCTGCCTCTAGTAAAGGGGGCGCAGCCAAGGAAATACTTTGAACTCAGACTTTCGTTCAGTCTAAACCATGGGACGTGTGGCCCACAGGAGGAGTGAGGACACCTCGTCTTTGCTATCCTTTTAGAGCGCCGAAGGAGGCAGAAGGGGACACCCAGGCAGGGGTGTGGGGAGGAGGGCCACTGTGCAGCATCTTTCTGCCTCCGGACCTTTAATTTGTACCCCATGAATGGCCAGGAGGTCCGGGAGTTTCTGGGGGAACAAGGATGTCCAGGGAGGGCCCAGCAAGTGCTTCCTGGGTAACGGGCTCACCGGGCCCCTCGCTTGCTGAGGCCCTGGAACTGGCAGGGAGAGTGACACACTGACTCAATAACAATGGCCGGGACTGGATCTTTGGAGGGGCAGGAAGGCCTTAATGGCCCTGCGAGACGGAGAGGTCATTCAGAGTCACTAATATTTATTGACACAGCCGTGACTGTCCCTGGGACAGCTGTGAATCAGAGGAACTACCGGGAATAGCACTCAGAGGCCAGACTCACACTGTCTGACCAGCGGCCGGCCGTGTCCCTCCCTCACCCCTGCCCCCAGCCGAGGGGTAGGAACCTCGCTGGGGCCCGTCCTGCCCAGGGGCCGGTACTGCCCATGCGGGCTGGACACAGCAGGGTGCCTGCTCCTGTGGCCTACTGCACCCTGCCAAGACGCATTTCATTCCTTCACTTGCTCAGTACATCTTATTGAGCGCCTACTGTATGCCAGGCAGGATTCTAAGCACGGAACAGTCTACATATCTGAGCACCTACTGTGTGCTAGCCATGATCTAGATACTGGGTTCCAGTTATGTGTCCTTTTTTGGGGGGGCATGTACTCTGTGTGTGTGTGCGCGCCAGGGATGGTATCGGAATGCTTGTCCAGGGCAGTTCAAAGCGGTAAAGCCCAGAACGAGGCCCTGTCCTCACTCACTACCTTTGGGTCCTGACAGTATCGCCACAGGGGTCTGTGTGCCCCAAGGTCAGCCTGATGGGGGTGGGGCAGGCCCTCGAGGGGATGGCAAGAGTGGGTGGCCCAGCTCCAGCCCAGAATGGGTTTCCAGCCCTGGCCACTCACAGGGCCGTGTAGCCAGGCTGGCCGCGGCTCTCACCAGAGTGGCCCCCGTTGCTGGGAGACACTGTAAAAAACAGTGCTGGCTGTTCTGCAAACCTGGCGTCACCCCCGGCCCCGAGGCCACTGCAAGGAGCCCAGTCCCCTTAATGAGAACCTGCTGGCTTGGCCCTCGCCCTCCCCAGGCCCTCGAAATCAGCCGTAAACCTTGCAAAAACCCCTTCCTGTGTGCTCCCTTGGATTACAGCCTGCAGGATCTGCAGGGGCGAGTCACTTCCCCTGGCCGGGACCTGGGCAGGTGCAGTTGCAGCCTCGGGCTTCCCGGACGGGGGAGCGGGGGGCACTGGGCTGTGGGGCTGGCACTCTGGCTTGTGCCTCTCTGGGCCTAGTGCGTGGTGGGCACTGGGAAGGGTCTGCCGCACAAATGAGGACACCCCTTCCCGAGCCGCAGCCGAAGCCTCTTCACACCTTCTTGCTGCTGCAGCCTGCTCCTGCCCAGATGCCCAGCCTGCGAGGGCTGGCCCGGGGCAGGGTGGGGGGCGTTTTCCCGGTCTTTCTCTGGGCTTCCACGGCATCTGTGCAGACACCCGGAATCCCTCCAGGGTAGGGACAAAGATTTTGTCCATCTCTGCATCCCAGCACCTGCCTCCTGAGTCCCGGCTCCGACGGGAGAGAGCCACGCCTCTTCCCCGAGGATGCGAGATGTCACAGGCCAGCTTCATCTCCCGACAGACCCCCAGAGGCTGGAGCGGCCTGGGCCATCAGTGTCTCCGGCCAGGTGGATCGGACTGGTTCCAGCTCATAGGCAACTGCCGTCCAAGCCCGGGCCGAGGTTTCCACTTGGAGAAGGTCCCCACGGCTGGGCTGGCTGAGGACCGGGTTCGGAATCTCTGACTAATCCCAGCTGTCCGACCTCTGGTCCCCAAGTGCAAGGTTGCCGCTGGCACTAAACTCACTCCCCCGGGTTCTCCCCGGCCCTGCCTGGTGAGAGGTGGCCAGGACTGGGCCTGGGCATGGCACCCCGAGGTCTTCTGGTTCCCCTTTTGCATCCCAAGGCCCATGCCAGTTTGCAGAAAGCCACGGTCCCGGCCTCCAAGAACTGTGTGCATTGGCTCCCAAAAGGGCCAAGCCCGCTGCATGTGCTCTTTTCCCAGCTCTGGGGTGTTTGTCCGTGCCAGGGGCGGTGGGGTGCCCTGGGGGGAGGCCAGAGGGAAGGCTTGGGCTCCTCCGATTGGGCTCAGGCCTCCAGCTGCGGGATGGGCTGAGCTACTGGGCTGGCAGCTGGCAAAACACGGCTCTGCTTGCTCGAGGCACCAAATAGCAAACAGGGAGGGCGCCTTTCTAATCAGAGTGCCAGCACGATCCTCCCGGGGAGGGTGGGGTTTGAGGGTGGCCTTGGACTTCAGGCATAGGCAGCACCTCACTGGGGCCATGTGAGTGGGATCCCCATCCTCCAGTGTGTGCGACCTTGGCTGGTCCCAGCCACCTTCTCCAGGGCCAGGCAGCTCAGCCCATGCTGATTATTAGTTACTAACTTAATGAGTGACCCTACTGGGCAAAGCGGGGATGGGATAGACTCTGGTCATGATGCTAAGGAGGAGAAGAACCTAGTGTTTGTTAAGCACCAACTGCATGCCTGGCCAGGTGCTTGATGTTAGGGATGGAACGAAGGAGAGACAGCCCATGGGGCTGGGAGAGGGCGGGGAGGGCGGGAGTCCAGGCCGTGGGCGGCCCTGGGATCAGCTGGGAAGGGGGAGGCTCGTCCCCTTTCCTTTCGGGTGGGGCTGGCCAGTGTGTCCAGAAGATGAGGTCGTCGGTGGGCTTTGTCCCCGGAAAGGAGGGAGGGGTGGAGGAGAGGAAGTGCTGTCCAGGCTGAGGCCACCACTGTGCCCTCCTCCCAGCCTCTTCCCAGCTTTCCTTCACGGCTCCAGGCCCCCTCTCCTCCTGTCCCCGCCGTGATCCCAGCAGAGGCTGTGGAAACGTCCTTGCCCCCCGGCCCCCCCCTCCCCGGCCACCTGCCTCTGGCCTCAAGCGTTCCCGTGTGACTCAGGAGGGTGGAGACGCAGCCTGGACGCGTCTCCATCCTCTTCCATCTCCTGCCCGGCTGCCGGCCAGAACCCCCCACCTTTTCTGTGGGACCCGGATGGCCTGCCCGGCTCCTCGGTCCCACGGGGCACATGGGATTTGAACCCTGTTTCCACTCAGGAAAAACCTGGTACATTCCACTCAGGAAAAACCTGGCTGGGCCCCGGGTGCGCCCGGCTGGCCTTGGCCAGGGGCCTGTGCCAACTGAGCGGCTGCTGCGGTGCCCTGGCTCATACACCCCAAAAAGGGCCCCCGAAGCTCAGCCCCCTCTCCTTTTAACTGGAGAGTCATTTAAAATCTCTCCAGGGCTGCCCGGCTGGCTCAGTCGGTGGAACGTGCCACTCTTGATCTCAGGGATGCCGCTTCCGGGCCCCGTGTTGGGTTTGGAGATTACTTCAAAATGAAAGAAATTAAAATTAACTTAAAGGGAAAAAAACCTTTCCAGTTGCTGGGTCACCGGGGCAACTGGATGGGGGATTCCACACTCTGGAAACCTTCCAGGGGACAAGCCCGCAAGGACAGGAGACACCCTCGGGCTCCTGGCCCCCCAGGACCTGTTCCTCCCCAAGGAAAGAAATCCGTGGGCCCCGTCTGGCCTGGTGACGAGCTCGCAGGATGCTTCAGTCCCAGGAGTCCAGTCCGACAGCACCAGGGAGGCCAGGGCTTTCAGGGGGTGGCCCTCAACGGTGGCGGACGGTAGCACAGCACAGCCTCGGGGCGCCAGGACTGCTGGACACCCTACAGGAGCACCTTCCTTTCTTCCTCCTCCCAGCGTTGCTGAGACCACCCCACGCCGTGACCAGCGGGGTCGGCTCCGTGCCAACAAGCACCTAGCAGGCCACGTGGAGGCCGCTGGGATTCCACCCAATGTGCCAGTGGGTCCTATAGGTGCAGACCCAGGAAACAGCGTTGCAACCCACCCCTCCTGTCCCTTTTATATAAGTTACCTTTCTTCTTTCTTAAAATCTTAGAGCTCTTGGGGAGCATGGATGGCTCAGTTAAGTATCTGACTCTTTTTTTTAATTGTTTATTTTTGAGAGAGAGAGAGAGAGAGCACAAGCGGGGGAGGGGCAGAGAGAGAGAGGGAGACACAGAATCAGAAGCAGGTTCCAGGCTCCAAGCTGTCAGCACAGAGCCCCACGCAAGGCTTGAACCCACAAACCGCAAGATGGTGACCCGAGCTAAAGTCAGATGCTGAACTGACGGAGCCACCCAGGCGCCCCAAGCGTCTGACTCTTGATCTAAGCTGCAGGTCATGATCTCACAGTTCGCGAATTCAAGCCCCGCATTGGGCTCTGCACTGACAGCATGGAGCCTACTTGGGATTCTCTCTCTTCCTCTCTTTCTGCCTCTCCCCCATTCTCTCTCTCTCTCTTTCTCTCTCTCAAAAATAAATAGACATTTAAAAAAATAAAATCTTAGAGCTCTTTATTGGGTCTGAAATTCTGCCCCGAGAGTCCATGTAGGTGGATATGAGAAAGCGTAGAAAGTGGCTGAGCTCCCTCCCTCCCTCCTTCCTTTGGGAGCAGCCTCCTGTGACTTCCAGGGACAGTGACACTAAGGGCACAGTGTCCCCTTGGCTCTCACCACCCACTGGACTTCTGGTCCTTTGCGCCCCGGCGTGTTTTCAGGAGAAGGCTCTCTGGGGGCCTCGGGGCAGAGGGCTGGGCTCTCTGGTCAGAGTTGAGGGGCGGCCTTCTCCGGGGCAAGAGCTAATGGGCCGGTTCTCCGAGGTGGGTCTGAATAATTTGCTGCTGCAAGTTAGGACTTGAAGCAAGTGTGTTAGGTGAGGCGACTCCTTGTTGGGGACATGGAAGACGGAACAACGTCTGAGACGTCTGCGGCCCGAGTCCCCAGAGCCTGCGACCCACACACTTAGCACGGCCAGAGGAACTTTACGGTGTGATTAAATTAAGGACCTTGAGGGGCGCCTGGGTGGCTCAGTCGGTTAAGTGTCCGGCTTCGGCTCAGGTCATGATCTCATAGTTTGTGAGTTCGGGCCCCGCGTCGGGCTCTGTGCTGACAGCTCAGAGCCTGGAGCCTGCTTCGGATTCTGTGTCTCCCTCTCTCTCTGACCCTCCCCTGCTTGTGCTGTCTCTCTCTGTCTCTCAAAAATAAATGAAAAACATAAAAAATTTTTTTAATAAATTAAGGACCTTGAGGTGGGGAGATTATCCTGGGTTATTAGACCAGTCCTTTTGAGAGGGAGGTGGAGGGTCTGCAGGGCAGAGAGATGGTGGGGATGTTTGTGTCTTCCCCCAGATGCCTATGTTGAAACCCCAGTGTGAGTGGGTTTGGGGGTGCAGCCTCTGAGGAAGTAATTCAGGTCATGGGGTGGGGCCCTGATCCCATGGGATTAGTGTCTTTATAAGAAGAAACACGAGAGAGGCTGTCCTTTCTCTCTCCTTCCCTCTTTGCCTCCTTCCTTCCCTCCCTCCCCCCTCCCTCCTTCCCTCTCTCTCCTCCTCCTGTCTCTCCCCTGTCCCGACCGTGGTCACACTGAGGAAAGGCCCTGTGGGGACACAGTGAGAACGTGGCTGGCGACAAGCCAGGAAGAAGGCTCTTCCCAGGAACCGAATGGGCCGGGTCCATCCTTGATCTTCGGATTTTCCAGACTCCAGAACTGTGAGAAATAAAATTCCGTTGTTTCAGTCATCCAGCCAGTGATATTTCGTGTGGCAGCCTGCGGACAGACGTGCCGGTGGGCGGGGTGGGTGCACAGATGGAAAAGGGCCCACGATCCATGAACCAAGGGGAGCACGTGGCTTCTAGGAGCTGGGAAAAGCGAGGAATTGGCTTCTTCCCTCCAGAAGGCAGCCCTGCTGACACCTTGATTTTAAGCCCTCCGGCCTCCAGAACTGGAAGGTCACATGTGTGTTGTTTTTACCCACTTTGCGGCAGTTTGGTACAGCAGCCGCAGGAAGATAACACGGGGGCCACGAGGTCTGGCCTGCCCTGCCTGCCCTTCCTTCCCCTTCCCCCGAGGACAGCCCCTGGCCCTTCCTCTGGGCACCTCCCGCCCCGCTCTCAGGCCCTCCCCGTGTCTGGGTGGAGCAGGTGACAGGACACGGAAAGGCCAGTCTCCCTGGCCATGGGTGGGGGTTCTGGGGTTTGGGGGTGCAAACCCCTCTTTCCACCAAGGCAGCTGAGGAAGAACGTAAACCTGAAGCACTTGCGGGCCACTGGCCACGTCGGGGCGAGGACACCCCCCTCCCCCCGGGGAGATGGAGGCCATGCCGGAAACCAGGAACGCAGAGCTGAGGAAGGCCACGGGCGCCCCCGGCCACCCCAGTCATGCCCCGAGCGACTTGAACTTTCCGACGCAGTAACCGTTAGATGGCCTGTGTCCCTTGACCCGCGTTGAGGTGGCTTTCTGTCACTTGCAACCTAGACTAGTGACACTCACCCCCGGCCGCCTCCACCGAGCTCCGTTTTCTCAAGTGGGAAATTAGGGCTGGAATTAGAGCCAGCGGCGTGGGAAACGTTCCCACTCGGGTCGGTCTTATCTCCAGAGTGGCCACTTTTAGTGTTTGTCGGGGGTGATTATGAGTCACTGCAGTGCTTCTTGAACAATTTTATTTGGGGAGGGGGCTCCATGAAAACCCGAGTCCTGCCTGTGTGTGCGGCTTCTACCGGCCACGGTATTGCACGGAAGAAAACGGAGCACTCCCTCCCCCCAGGGGAGCACCTGTTTCACTTCCCCCGGAGCACTCTTCTGCAAAAGGACACGCTCTTTTCCAATGTTTTCTTCCATGATGGTCTGGAACACAGGACGTGGGGCGCGGGAAAGAAGGCGCACGTGGCTGCTGGGAGAAATCTCGAGGATGCACGTGTGATAACGGGCAGAGCAAAAGTGCACAGAGGCCCACGTGATCATTATCGGCGGCACAGAAGTGGGGTGGGCAGAGTCCCCTGAGCCCAATGGCAGGCTGGGACACCCACCGAGGTCTCCGTGGCTTTTGTTTTCACAGCCTTGGGGACAGAAGAGCCACCCCTTTTGCTCTGGGGTCTGGGGGGGATGCCACTGTGATAAGTATCATTTAGAATCTTCCATTTGCCCCTTAGATCTTGGCTCCGCCTTCCCTGCTTCCCGCCTCAATGCTGCCCTGTGCGGACAACGGTCTCCTGTGCCCTCCACCTTCTGGTTGGGAAGCCCTACAGCGGGCTAGAGAGAGGGAGGAGGCTGACGGGACGGTGTCCGTTCTCCTGGCTCCTTCCGTTCAATGCTGTGTTCGTTTCGGCCATAACGAAGTATCCGGGGCTGGGGGGCGTGAACAACAGAAGTTCGTTCTCCCGAAATCCAGTAGGTTGTGAAGTCTGAAATTAAGGTATCAGGCGGCGCCACGGCCCCCCTGGAGGCTCAGGGAGAATCCTTCCTGGCCTCTCCAGGCTGCGGGTGGCTCCAGGCAGTCCTTGGCTTGTGACAACACCATGCCACCCTCTGCCTCCTTGTCACATGGCCTTCCCTGTGTCTCTCTGTCTCCTCTCCTTTTCTTACAAGGTCACCAGTCCGATTCGGAGCCACTCTAAATCCAGGATGATCTCTTCATCCCACGATCCTTAAATCATTATATCCGAAAGGACCCTATTACCCAATAAGGTTATATCCTGAGGTCCCAGATGGACATGAATTTCTGTGTGCTTTTCACCGCAAAGCCCTCATGGCCTGGCTGGGTCTTCTGACCAAAGGTCAGACAGGGGTCCTGTGTGCATAATTCTTTCATTCTGGGCTTCGGGCCTTTGGCGCCTCTGGTGGTAATGGCTCTGTGCACCAGCCCTGGGACCTCACATTCTCCTTTCCTTCCTCGGCTCCCCTATGCCCACCTCGCGACTGAACTTTCCTTGAACGATCTCGAAGAACCATCGGTTTCCCGTTGGGATGCCAATGACATACTGTCCAGCACGGGGCACTTACTCCGTCTCCTTCCATCCTCGAAGTTCATATCATTCCCTCCTGGATGAAGAGACAGGCTCAGCAAGGCCCAGTTACCTGTCCGGAGCCATAGGGCTGAGATGTACCACGAGCAATGCCCTCCTTCTCTAAGGATGCAGGGAAAAGCCAGTTCTGCCTCTGACAGGCATCCTTCGGGGCGTGGAGAGGTGGGGACACTGGGGTCTGACTCCGGACTCTTGTCGCTGCAGGTGAATGGAAACCCAGCTCCAACTGGCTTCAAGCAATAGGGAGAATTTACTAGCTCGTGTGCATGAAAAGTCTGGGGCGGTGGGGGGGGGTGGCCTCGCTCGAGGCACCTCTGGATTCAGGTGTGCAAAGGACGGCGAAGAAGGTACACGTCCCTCCTGTCGGCTCTGCGTCTCTGTGCCAGCTCCGTTCTTGGATGGTTGTGCCTCGGGCCGGGAGGGGGGTGGCAGGAGATGGCTCTTGACTTCCCAGCTTCAGGTTCCCGGCAGAAAGGGAGTTTGTCTCTCAGTGGTGCCTGCAGAAGTCCCAGGGAAGACGCTGGTGGATGGGGTCACACGTCAGGCAGGTGGCTTCCCAAGGGGAAATCCGGTGCCGCTGAAGCTTCTGGAAAAGGCTGGTGCTTGGTGGGGAAAGTGGGCGGAGGTTTTATTGGTCGCCTGCGGCAGTGGAGGAAGGAAGGGCCGAGCTGACGACATGGGGCAGGGACTTCTCCCACCTTCCACCTTAGCAGAGGGAGCCTCCCTCCCCAGGGGTTGGGAAGGAGGAGGTGGGTGGTCAGTCTGGGGAGGGGGATGAAAGCCCTTGGGTGCAGAAGGCCACCCCACCTGGTCCCAGCACGTCAGCCCCATGAACCCTCCCTAGGGCTGGGGCCGACACTTCAAAGTCTGCCCTTCAAAGTCTTCAGGATCTGATGTCCCCAGCTGCTCCCCAGGGAGGCTCCAAGGTAGCGAATGGGCAGGACGGAGCCCCATTTGCTGTCTCCTCGCTGTGTGACCTTGGGCCAGCACCGTTGTCCTCTGGGCCTCAGTTCCCCTGCTGTAAAAAGGGGGCCCACTCCCCATTGCCGAGGGGACAGAGGGAGGATCAGCAGACATCTGACAAGTGCCCTGTGCGGATGTGGGAACCTGGTTTCTGAGTTTCATTTCACAGTGTCTCCTGCTTTTCCAGCTGTCCTCCGTGTCCGCTCTGGGCAGCCTGTGGCCAGGCGCCTTGGGGACCCATAGAGGCTGGCTGCTGCTCGCATGCTGGCTTCCCACCCTCAGCATCCTGGGTAACTGCTTGTGGGAGGCTGATGTGTGAGTCACGAGAGGCACCGGGTGAGGCCGAGGGGCCGGGGGCAACGGGGAGGGTCTGCTCTCTCCAGGCCCTGAGTTGAGTACCAGGTTTTATGCCAACTCAAGGCCAGGCCAGTGTGGGCCACCAAGAAGGAAGAATCAGGCATCTCTGTCTGAACCCCGGCCCTACCTCCTCCCAGC
The DNA here is from genome assembly GCA_028646485.1 of Cryptoprocta ferox. NCBI lineage: Eukaryota > Metazoa > Chordata > Mammalia > Carnivora > Eupleridae > Cryptoprocta > Cryptoprocta ferox. The sequence goes on from CM053570.1 coordinate 95,169,646, forward strand.
CAGAGTCACACCTGGGGGCAAGCCTGTCCCCTCGGTGCCTCCAGTCTCCGCCCCCACCAATGTCAGGGCCGTGTTGCAAGAGTTTAGGGAGGTGGGGCAAGCCGGCACCTCGCACGGGGGCTGCGGAGGTCGGAGGCTCGGCGGCTAGTTGACGGAACGGCCCAGCGTGGTTTGACACGACTCCAGTCACTTGGTCCCCAGCTGTGCTCTGTCAAATCGTTCGTTCCTTGACTTACAGTTCCCTTCACTTTCAGTTTTAACCGAAAGTGCTCGGATTCTCTGCTCTCTCCCTTCGTGCTCCCCCCTGCTCTGTTTTTGCTCCTCCTGTGTGTTGGGTAGGGGTTGAGGGGAGCAAGATTTGGGGTATATGGCCTTCATCGCCCTGGTCCTTGCCCTCAGCTCCTGTCCCTGGTGTGCACGAAAAGTCTGGGGCGGTGGTGCCCTTGATCCCTGGCCCCCTCCCCAGGGTGCAGTTTCAGAAGGATGACCTTCCACCTCGTCCATCATTTGTTTGACCCCGGTGGGGCCCACTCCCGCCCCACCACCTCTCTTCGGCTCTCCCTCTTCTAAGAGGTCCATCCTGACGTATCTGGCCCTTGGTTCTGTGTGGATCTCCTTCTTCTGCTTGCCCACTGGCCCCCTGGGATTCTCCAGCCCGCACTACAGGGTGAAACGGAGATTTTACTGACCAAGGAGGAGCCAGGTTTTCTGCTCCAGAGACTCAATCCAGCTGGGCCCCAGGGGAAGGGAGGCGGAGGTGGCACAGGGCTGCCCTGTATAGGTGTTAAGGCTGTGTACTGAACAAGGGTGCCTCAACTATGAGGACACTGTTGTCAGTGTACACATAAACTGACCTGTGTGAGGCATGTGGGTAAGTGCAAGGATGCAGGCCTGTGTCTCTGGGTAGCTGGGGCAAGCCTCCTTTATGTGAAGCCCACATTGGCCCAGACACAGGACAGCACCTATATGCTCTGGCACCCACACGCGCACACATACACACACACACACACACACACACGTGTGTGTGTGTGCAGCTGCACCATCCCTGCTGAACTCAGAGGATGCCTTGAGGTCCCTCACCTGCCTGCTGCTCTTGCACCCAAGCCTCACCCTCGCAGGGCTCCCCGGGGGCAGTCCTAAGGCAGGGTTCAGGGAATAAGTAGAGGCCAAATAAGTGAATGAATGAAAGAAGGGCACAGAGGGCAAATGGGCTAGAAGGGAGGAGGCACGCAGCTGAACACTCTGACCACATGCCTTTGCTTCCTGGGTTGAGCAGCGTTCTGGACCCCGGCCAGCTTCAGGGTCTGTGCTGCCCAGAGGAATGGCCTTTCTCTCTGCTTGAACCCCAAGTGGCTCTGGGCCTGGGTCTGCAGTGTCTCCCAGACCAGACCCGGCCTTTGGGACCAGTGGTGGAACACTGCCCTTGGAGTCCAAAGCTGAGGCCCCCACTGGCCACCTGGGTGTCCCCTGTCCCAGCGGCAGCTGTAAGTCACGGAGAAAGGGGCGTGCCAGGGAGGGTGAATGCTTTCCCAGGGCCCCGGTGCGCCCCTCCAGGAACGCCTGGCCTCTGTCCTCCCTCCCCTGGCAGCATGGGCTCCCCAGGCCCCCTGGGTATGGGGTTGGGGGCAGGGTGAGCTCCATCCCCGCCAGCCCGCAGGGAGTCTGCCTGCCCCTCCCTGGGCTCTGGTGAGAGACTGGAACACAAAGCTATTTTTATTTATGATAGTGTCAGTGGGCTGGCCTCCGTCTAGACAGCTGGTGTTATCATTCGGGGCCATCCTGGAATGCGCAGCCCCATTTATTGAGGACAGAAGACAGTGTGCAGATTAAGCAGCTCATAAAAATAAGCTGGGAACTGATACGGGGCCGGGCGAACCAAGGTAACCATCGAGGTCAACCGTGCACGTTGGTTTTGGACACTGGGATGTTTTCAGAGAAAACAGGCATCAGTGTGGCCCCAGGGGGTGCTGGCGTGTCCTGCTGGGGTCCCCCTCGGCAGAGATGCATGAGGGGAGAGTCTCTATGCAGATCTCTCTCTCTAAGGAGCCAGGTGGCAGGAAGGGATGAAGGAGAAGCCACTTTGCTCAGGATGGTCCTTCTAGGACAGCTGGGACTCCATGGAAAATGCAAGCCTTCTCAGGGCCACCAAGCACCCAGCCACCCTCCCCTGGGGCTACTGCCCTCAGCCCAGAGGCCAGCCCTGGTCACCCCGGTTATCTGCCTTCACTGCGACCAGGCCCTGGGCGACTGGCAGAAGAGGCACCGGTGCTGATAGGTTCACCACCTCACCCCCTCGCTGCCTCACTCATCGTTTCCCGACTAATGGGCCAGTGGCTCAATCCATCCACAGCTACGTAGTGGGTACGTGCAAGGGGCTGGGCAGTGACTCGGGTCTGGTCTTCAGGAAGTCTCCACACAGGCATGGGGGAGACAGCCATGAAAACACAGACTCACGTCCTGGAGTGAAGGACTGGGGACTCTCACGTGATCAGATCCCCTCCCTCCTTGAGTTAAAGGGTGACCCCGCGCCTCCTTGCTGCTGCCTCGTCGGTTCCCAGTCCCAGCCCTGGGTCCGCCTGTGTGTACCCTCCCCAGGGACCCTCGGAGCCTCTCTATGCTGCTTGCTCTGTTTTGCAACGTGTTTCCCCACCTAGGGCACCCGTCTCATGACCTTGGAGAAGCCCCGGCACCCCCCGCCCTTAGCAAGGGTCCCTGTAGCTACATCTGTGCTCTGTAAAGCCTCAGCCCCTCCCTCAGGACCTGGAAGTCCTGGGAGGTCCGGGGAGGCAGGAGCTGGGAGCTGAGCACAGTACTCGTGACTGAGTCTGGTGGACGTGGCCTGAACCTGCCTGTCCCCTCTGGATGAGGCACTTAGCTGCCCCAGGGCCTCAGTGTCCTCATCTGTAAAATGGGGATGGACACAGAAACTCTGTCTCTGGAGGAGGACTACGTGCATAAGGGGCAGAAAGAGTTTAGGACGGTGCTGGTGCCCAGTGAAAGCTTTGCGATGTTAGTGCCTAAAGCCCAGCGACTATCATTCTGCCCCTTCAACCTTTGGAGCCTGGCCACGAGGTTTGCTGGAAGGCCCCCATCTCTGGGATCCATTTCTTTCTTTTTATTTTTATTTTTTATTTTTTTTAAATGTTTATTTATTCTTGAGAGGGAGAGAGAGAGACAGTGTGAGTGGAGGAGGGGCAGAAAGAGGGGGAGACACAGAATCCAAAGCAGGCTCCAGGCTCTGGGCTGTCGGCACAGAGCCTGACGCGGGGCTCAAACCCACAAACTCGAGATCATGACCTGAGCCGAAGTCGGAGGCTCAACCGACTGAACCACCCAGGCGCCCCTCTGGCATCCATTTCTAAGCTCCAAACAGAAACATCATTTCTTGGAAAAGGCAGCAAGAGTGGTCTTGACCCAGCCTTTCCGAAGGGCCAAGACAGCTGCAGTTGAGACTTCTACGTGGACACTTTGGGGCAGAGCTGGAGGGTCCAGACCTGGGCAGGAGAGAGCTCCAGTGGGGGGGTGACAAAGGCAGGGACCCAGCTCCACCCCAGCAGATGGTCCCAGCACCCCTCTGAGCCTTGGTATCTGCTTCTGAGAAATGGGGAGGCTGGTGGCTCTCATGCTGCCTTGCCCGGGACGCAACGTGCCCAGTGCTCAGGGAGCGCCGGCCACTGTGTGGACGCCTGACTTCTCCTGTGACCAGAGGGCCGGGCACGGACAGAGCCCCCTGCAGGTAAACCCGGCCGGCAGAGCAGCCCCCACCTTGGAGACAGAGCCTCCATCGCAGCCTCCACTTCGGAACAGACACCTGCCCTCATTCCGTGGCAGGAGACGCTGTGGGTCGGGGCCACCCTGTCCCCGGGGGTCCCACCCAGCGCCCCCTGAATGAATGAGAACCCAGATCTGCAGGGAACCAGTTTGCCCTCAGCCAACTGACGAGGGAGGCTGCAGGGGGTCAAGAGCCCCAGATTTGGTGCCAGTGAGTGGTTCAGTGTTCGAGCTTTGCCACTACAGCTGTGTCACCTTGTGTGTGCGTGCATGCATGTGTGTGTGTGTGTGTGTGTGTGTGGCCTATCTGAGCAGCCGAGGTCACGGTGGCACCCGGCAGACGGGGCTGTCCTGGGGTTAGCACGCCTCAATGTGCGCCAAGTGAGTGATTTTGCTGGCATGCGGCGAGTCCTCGGGACTGTGGCATTGGATGGAGGTAGACAGTAGGCTCATGCCCACTTTCGAGGGTGGCTGTGAGGCTGGCAGAGGTGGTTTCGTTTGCCCAGGACCCCTCATGGGCCTCGGGGCCACAGGTGGGGCCCTGATCTTTTACCCTGAGTCTTTTTGGAACCTACTACCCCCAGGAAGAACAGACCCCAGCTCCTGCCTGGGAACGACTTAGGAAGAAGGCAGCCTCGATTTAGGTGCTGGGTGCACTGGGGTCTTCCTTCCCCGTGGCACACAGCAGCAGCACTGGGTTGACCCTCGGACACTGTGAGCTCCTGAGGGACCCGTCACCATGCGCAGAAGAAGCCTGGACGCACAGGATCCCCCACCCCTTCCCAGGACGCTCTGCAAGGAGTGGGCTCGGAGTAGCCACCACGACGGCTCCCAGAGAAAGAGGACACCGGAGGGCGGGGCTCAAGGAGCCACAGGGACAGGCTCGGGCTTTTCCCCAGAGCATGGACCGACTGCTGCTGGGTTTCAGGACAGGAGCGCCCAGGGCAGTTCAGAGCCACAGCCTGGACCAGGTGCTGCCTAGAGATGGAAGGACTTCTGCGTGTGAGCAGAATAAATGCCCCGGGTACCCGAAGTTCTGGGTTTAAGGCTCCTTCGTGGGGCTGTTTTCAATAACGCTGTGAGCTCAGACACTGTTATTACTGTTAGTATATCCTCCCAACGCTTAAGTGGGACTAGCTGTGAGGCAGACCCTGTTCCTAGCATCTTGGAAAGAGCCCCTCAACCAGCAGGTCCTATCTCCGTCCCCATTTCACAGAGGAACCTGCACAAATGGGCTCAATCCCCCCCACTTCCCTTAGAAAACTCCTATTTATCTTTCAAAACCCTGCCCCCGATCTCCTGGTGGGGGCCACCCCCCCCCCCACTGCATCACCTGGAGCCCCGTCTCCCACACCTGCCGGTCTGCGCCCATCCACTGGGCTCCTGGCTCAGAAGCCTGCTTTCCTGAGTCTGAATCCCCATATGGCACAGACAGGGGGTCAAGACGTGTTTGCCAAAGGGGACAACAGAGGCTGTGGCCTCCTTCTCTTTACTCCCACACAGGACCTCCTGGAGGAAAATGTCGCTTGTCTCCCTGCTGGCCCGGCTCACGCCCCTGTTGGTCTTTCCAGGAAAGTACGGGTGGGCGATCCCTGGAGAGGGGACCCCCAGCTTCCAGGGACGGCTGCAGGATGCCCGAGGAGAAGGCGTAGGAGGAGAGGGAGGGGTGTCCCCTCGGAGCCACAGGCATAACCAAGGTGCTGATTTTCCCCACTCTCTCATAAATGCATATTGTAACGCCTTGGGCGTGCGTGGGCTTTGCAACCTGTCGAGGCCTTGCCTCACACCCAGCGCTCCTCTAACCTTTGCAGCCCCGTGAGCGTGGCCGGAATCATGATTCCCGCTTGGCAGAAGAGGAAACTGAGGCTCCCAAAGGTGAAGCCCAGAATCACAGGATCAGTGACTGGTGTTCCGAGGTCCCCCCGCCTGGGTCTGTTTGCACCTCTGTGGATGTCTGCAGGCTTCACCCTACAGCGGGCCAGCCTGGAAACTTCCTCGGTTCTGCCACCATGTCTGGTCCTCAGGTGAGGGCCCCCTGCTTATGATCCCCTCTCTTTCGGGTTTGCTGGAGGGCTCCGAAGTGTGGGGGTGGTGGTGCTAGGGCTGGGGGTGGGGGGCAGGGAGAAATGGGGCTCCTTAGGGCTGCTGGGAAAGGCACCCCGGGGGGGCAGGGTCCCAGGGCTGGCAGGCTGTTCCTTCTTGTCCTGCAGCCACCAGGCCTGGCCCTCAGAGGCGGCTCCTTCCAGGGAGAGCCAGACTCCAGCCCGCTAGCAGAGGATGTTTTCCTGTGCCGTGGACAAAACATTTCTGGCACTTTCAGCAGGGGACTGAACAGTCTGTCCACTTTGGCTGCGTTCGGGGTTCCTGGATGGACACAAGTGTGCTTTCACATGCAACAAGATTAATCATACAACCAACCCCCTCCCGCCAGGCCACTCACCTGCCCCGCCCCGTCCCTTGTCACTGCGCTCTGCTCTGGAGCAAACTTCTGAGAAGTCATTCCAAGTGGCCTCAGGAAGTGAACACTTGAGTCATGTGCGTCCCACCACAGGCCTCGTCGGTGAGGGGGAGGGGCTGAGAAACACCCCCACCCCCGAGTCCTGTGAACCCCAACTGTCTCACATTGGGCACATCGCATCCCAACGGACAGGTTTGGCCTCAGACCTGACGCAGTGGCTTGGATCGTTCCTCCTGGTGCCTCCCTGGTGGAAGTTCATTAGAATTTCCAGAGGTTTGGGAAGCTTCCAGAAACCCCTGGATGAGATGCGGTCCCAGCCCTGGTTCCCTGTGTCCATCCGTGCTCCATTTAAAAAGGTCTCCGGGCCACCTGGGTAGTTCAGTCGGTTAAGTGACCACCTTCAGCTCAGGTCATAATCTTGCAGTTCGTGGGTTCAAGCCCCACGTCGGGCTCTGTGCTGACAGCTCAGAGCCTGGAGCCTGCTTCAGATTCTGTATCACCCTCTCTCTCTGCTCCTCCCCAGCTCGTGCTCTGTCTCTCTCTCTCTCTAAAAAATAAATAAATATTAAAAAAAAATTTTTTTAAAGACCAATCTCAAGTGGCCAAAGTGAAATCAGTGGGTAGGGCCAGGATGGAAGATCAGGAAAAAGAAAGGGAGATGTCTGTGCCCAGACCTCCCTGGCCACGCCCAGGACTCGGGGGACAGCCCTGGCTTGGAGGGCCCCCTCCAAGGGATGCCTTGTTGCAAAGCGGTCCTCAAGGTCTCAAGGTTTGTTTTAGACCCTACCCGTCCCAGAGGGCTCAGCAGTAAATATTAGCCAGAACATTCCATGAGCTTAGGGTGCTGGCCAGACACCCTGAAGTCAGGGCCACACGGCCACCCCGGGAAGGTCTGACACTTTGGAAATGGGGCTCCCATCCCTGGCTCCACTCGAGGGAGCCCAGGTTCACACTGCACGGGAGGGAGTGGTGAAGCCACCCCGCAAAGGCCTGTGGGCCGGTGCCAGGGCCTGGAACCCCCCCCCACCCGGGGCAAGCTGAGCTCCGGCGGGAGGCAGGCTGCTAACCAGTAAGCAAGTTGTAAAAACCCAGCTCAGACACAACATCTGGCAGCAGCTTCAAATAGTTCTCTGTCTGAAGCTGGAGTCGCTTGCGGCCCTCCAGTAAATCAAACCATGTGCGAAGAGGAGCCTGAAGCAGGGTCCCCGCTTGGCCGGGCCCCAGCCCTGGTCTCCCTGGCTCTTTAAATAGCCCGGGGTTCACATTCCATTTCCTTGTACGATCAATGTGGAGCTGGCCTGGCCGCAGAAGCTTCAGGATGCCAGCTACCTCCCTCGGTCCCCCCCCCCCCCCAAAACAGACGGAGGGAGACGGGCACTGAGACTCCACTGTGCCCCTGGCCTGGCCTCCGGGCAATGCCCGCGTCTTCCTAGACCCCTCGCTGTAGCGGGTCAGGGGGAGGCCCAGAGGGAGCCCAAGTGCCCCGGCCACTGACCACTTGCAAGTTCTCGGCACATCCTGGCTCCGTGGCCTCCAAGCAAAGCCTGGGTGCCCACCCCATGGGAGAACGGCCTGTGGTTCTAGATCAGATCTGCTCAGGGGGGACCCGCCGAGAGTGGCGGGGGCAGAAGGCCGGTGCTGCTATAGCTGACGATGCTGGGGGGCCTTTCCTCGTTTCCAGCGTCCGTCACGGGCCTGGCACCAGGCTCTGTTCTCCATGCTCATCATTTCAGAAAGCCTCACGGTGGACCTCAGAGAAGGTGTGATGATGAACCCTGTTCTAAAGACGTGCATAGAAGGTTGAATGTGGCCCTCAGAAAGATTAAGTCTACACCCTAAGCCCAGAGCTTGTGAATATGAACTTCTTTGAAAAAAGGGTCTTAGCAGATGCCATTAAAAATCTCAAGGTGGGTTCATCCTGGACTATCTGGGTGGGTCCTAAATCCAATGACAGGTGTCCTTACCGAACAGACACAGAGACACAGATGGGAAGCCCATGTGATGACAGAGGCAGAGGCTGGAGCGACGTGACTACAAGCCAAGGACAGGGTGGAGCCACCAGAAGCTGGAAGAGGCAGGAAGATTCTCCACTCCCCCCATCCCCCCTACCCCACCCCGAGCCTCCCGAGGGAGCACGGCTCTGTCCACACCTTGATTTTGGACTTCTGGTTTCCAGGACTGGGAGAGAATAAATGTGTGCTGTTTTAAGCCACCCAATGTGTGGTGATTTATGGCAGCAGCCACAGGAAACTCATACAATGTGGAAATTGGGGGTCAGAGAGGCTGAGCAAGGCCACGTAGCTATTTACTGCCCCGTACTCTGCCTCCCTGGAGAGGAGGCCAATTTTGAGAAAACCCGTCTCATTTGCATCCAGCAGGACAGAAGCCCGGGGACCCGGGCAACTTCCCTGTGAGATGCCTTCCTAGGAAAGGCTTGTTCACAAGACTTCCGAGCACACGAAGGTCTGTGGGAGCCCCGGGGCAGGGGGGGAGGGTGTGAGTCATCGCAGGAGCTGCTTTTTTACTGACCGGTTATTACGGGCCAGGCTGAGCTCTAAGGTCTTCATGGACACTGAATCTTCACGGTGACCTCAGGAGAGGAAATTTTCTCTCCGGTTCACAAATGAGGAAATCAAGACAAAGGGAAGCAGTGGGGGAGGGCATCAGGGAACGCCCCCTGGGAGAGGCGATCGGATGTGAAAGCAGCCCGACATAAAAGGTCCCACGGGGTGTGACCCACCTGATGTCAACTGCGCACAACTGGTGAATCCATCGAGTCAGAAGGCAGATTGGGGGTTGCCAGGGGCTGGGGGTGGGGGATGGGGAGGGACCGCCAGTGGGCACAGGGTTTCCCGCGGGTGGATAAGAATGTTCTGGAACCAGACAGAGGTGGTGGTTGCACATTGCGAGTGTGCTCATGGCCTAGAAGTGTACACTTTAAAAATATAACATCAATGTGATGTTATATAAGTTTCACCTCAATTTTTAAAAAAATATTTATTTAGTTTTGGGAGAGCGCAAGCAGGGGAGAGACAGAGGGAGAGAGACAGAGGATCCGAGGCGGGCTCTGCACTGACAGGCTGACAGGACAGAGCCTGATGGGGGACTCGAACTCACGAACCGTGAGATCATGACCTGAACGGAAGTCAGACGCTCAACCGACTGAGCCCACCCCCCCGCCGGGTACCCCAGCTGAATTTTGTAAAACGCCAGTAGAAAAGGGTGAGGTAGGAGGCACCGAGCACCTTGATGCGTCCAGCCCGAAGCTTCTAGTGTCTCAGTGGGTCCCCGGCAGGAAAGTACTGCTGCCAGGTCACAGACAGGGACGGCAGGGCGCCTGACATTCCTGCTGGAAGTTACCGTCCCGCGTGGGTTGGGGAGCTGGGCGTGAATCGCAGGCTGTCCCGGCTCCAAAGCCCGGGACCCTCTCCTCGGCCTTGAAGACTCAACACAGACGAGCTGGAAGGTGAAGTTCTCGGCTTTTTGGCTGAGGTCGGTTCTAGCTGTGGTCGTCACAACCCCGATGGTGGCTTTGTGGAGCAGAAATCAAAGGGAAGGAACTTCACAAACGGGGTTTGGTTGAAGAATCTATCAAAAGGTGGGGCCCTGGGATGCAGGTGGAAGGGAGAATGGATGCTCTGCTCTTCATGCTGTGAAGAGCGGAGACACGATCGGGGAGAGACGTGGGTCCTGGGTGATGCTGAGGTCACGGGAAATATCAGGGGCAGCTCCTGGGCGCACAGCGCTGCTGGAGGGGGCCTGGGCAGTGCTCTAGGACCTGCATGGCAGCTCTGAGCTCCTGGTTCAGCTTTCCAGGACTAATTTCCTTGGGGAAACTGAGGCTCGCTCGGGGGGCCAGCCCAAGACTGAGGTTTCCTCTCTCCACTCTGGTATCTTTCTCAGACTGCCTGGCTCAGTCTTCTAAGACAGGCACTTCCTCACCTGGGAAGGTGCTGGCTACGCAGCCCCAGTTCCCCAGGACATTTGCATGCGCTCTGAAACTGAAGGGTACGGAGAGCTGATTTCCACGGAATCGCCCACACCAGTGGTCTCCAAGCTTCAGGGAGCCTCTGAAGGAAATGGGGAAGGTCAGGGGTCTGCATGGGTACCACTCTGCCGATGCCCCAGGGCAATGCATGAGCCTCCGTTCCAGTGTTTCAAGATGCAGATTCCTGGGCTCTGCCTGCTGCATCAGAGTTTCTGAGATTTTGCTTTTTCCCGAAGGTGCCCTAGGGATTCACATGCAGGAGGTACTCGTGAACTTCCACTTCAGGCCCCCAAGCCAGGTCCTGCTATTCCTGAGCCTCCGTAAGGACACGATCTTGGGGACGGCCGTAACGTCCACCCTCAGAAGGGTCAGGGGAGGGATAAATGAGGTCTTTGCGTTTCCTGCCTACGAGGTAGACCCGGGAGGGGCTGCAGCTGGGCCGAGTGGGAAGACAGACCCAGGGGAAGTCAGCGCCACCTTCCATCCTGCCAACGGCCCTCAGCCTGGGCTTTTCCACCGCGAACATTCCCTGTGCTCAGCGAAATCATTATCAGACTGGCAGCGGCCGCTGTGCTCTGGCCCAGGAAGAAAGCTTCCAAAGAAGTGTTAGCTTTCTGTTTTCTTAAAAAAAAAAAAAAAGAAAGAAAGAAAGGAAAAGAAAAAAGAGAGAGAGAGAGAGAGAAAGGTCAGTGCCCCGCAGAGGACACAGAGGTCCGAAGCTGGGACAGGATTCCGCTCAGGACACGGGGAGGACCCTGAGGCCAGCCCGGCCGCTGGCAGCTGAGGCCCACAGAGCCCTCAGAGAGCCCTGCGCGGCTTCCTCTGGGCTTGCTCGGCCCGACATCATTTGTTGATTCTAGAGCCCAATTCCTAGCTCATGATTTCTCCCTGGTTGCCATGGCCCCCGTACAGAAAACACAGCAAACTCCTGGCCCCGGGCAGCTCATTTATTTCAAATATTCCTTGCAGCTGGACTCGAACCATGTTTGGGTGTCTGGACTGGAGCATGAACTAATTGTTCTGTCTTCGGCCCCCTCCTCAGCTCCCCCGGCGTACTTTATGGTTCAGCAAAGTCCACATTCCTCATCTCGCCGCCGAGGAGGCGCGGGAGGGAGGGTGGGTGGGAAGCCTTGTGCAGGAGGAGGGTGGCCGGGTGCGGGGGGAGCTCTTCCCATCTATGGCCAAGCCCCAGGCCGGCTACCTGCTCGAAGGCAGGGTATTAATTACAACCACATGGGCCGGTCTGCAAGATGGTTTTATTAAGACTGCTCCCTTCCACACGAAAGCCTGCTGTCCCAGAAGTCTCCAGGCAGTACAAAGGCCCTTATTTTCCCCGGGCTTCCACAACCCCCACCCACTGCCTGACCCCACTCCTCCCCCTGCTACGTCCTTCAAAGCTAGCGGAGTCCCGACTGCAACCCACACATAACTCCAACCGAAAAATAACTTCAGGCCACCCCTTTCCTCCAGACGCATTTGGGGAAGGTATCTAGGGCTCCCTTTTCCCCAATACCCACCTTGATCTCTGGAGACCCAAGAAGAAAGAACATTATCAGGAAGCTGGGTTAGGGACGTTTGGACCATTCTCAGAGACTGATTCCAGTCCAGGAACTGCCATTTTCCAGAAGAGAAGTGCATGAGCTTTTAAAGCATGTGTTAGCGCCCTCGCTCATGTGCTGGGCCCTGTTCTAAAGCCTCATTTCACCCTTGCTACCCTCCCACGAGATGGGCAGTGTGAGGACTGCCGTTTGATGGAGGCTCATCCAAGGGGGTGCGGTGAGGGGGAGTCAGAGCCAACATTTGAACCCAGGTCTGACTCAAGAGTCCCTGTGCTCGTTGCTGGGACAACCCACCGACACACTGAAAGAATTTCCCTTTCCTCAGCAACTTGCCCAGAAAAAGAGCTGATACAGTCGCAAACAGTGGTCTCCAAACTCTCTTAGGCAAGGTCACTCGGGGAGTTCGAGAACGCTGCAGATCCCTGGCCTGGCCCCGGAGACGTTGATCCGGTTCAGCTCGGGTAGGGCTCTGAGAAAACGTGCGTTTTAGCCAATACCTCCCATGTGATGCCGGTGCAGGTGGTCCAAGGGGAGCTGGCCAGGCGGCCGCCAGGGGAAGGGACATGGGACTTTGGTCCTAAGGGTCTTGGGCCCGCAGACCAGGGCACTTTTCACAGCACCACGAGATCGTGACAGGCCCCTGGGGAGCTGAAAGGTTTTCTTGCCAATTCTTTGGAAACCAGTCAGGACATGCGATCCTATCCAGTCAGTTTCTTGGGTATTCACAGACCACTCACCGATCCTCCGAATGAGCCTGAATCTCCTGTCTTCTCTGCTAGGGGCTGAGGGGGGTGCCCCGCGCTCAGCAGCCCGCAGGACAGGTTCCCCGAGAAGGCTCACTGGCATCATGCACGCGTGGCACCGGGGGACAAAGGTGAGTGCGGGACCGGCTCCTTCTACCCAGTGTGCAGAGCCTGGGATCCAAGGACGCCCATCCGGGCTCACATCCTGCCTCTTATAAAGCCCACGCTGTCAATGCAAGATGTGGGACACGGATGAGCTAGAGGCTCTCCCCTGATGAGCAGAATCCTTTCTCTCGGCTTAGAAAGTCTTCGCCTGGGCTGCAGTCTTACAAACTTCTGAGAAGGGTTGGGGACATTCTAGGATCACCTCTCTAGGATTCTCCTCCTCACGGGGGTCCCGGCGGGCATCCCACCCTCTGCCAAAGGGTCCTGGGGATCACCTCAGCATCTACTGAGGCCTGGACGTGCACAGGAGGGCCTGGCCACGGCCCGTTCCCTTCCCCCGAGGCACAGAGAGGGACTCAAACGTGGCTTTGTATTTTAATAAACTTTCCTTTATTAGGTTACTGACTATTATTAACCATCATAAAATAGAACGGGAGTTTCAAAACTGTACAGGTCACGAGGTTCTGGGCTGAGAGGAAAGAAGGGTGAGGCCGGGGTTTGGGAAGCTGGGGACAGAGGTGCAGAGAAATGACAGCCCGAAGCTCATCCAGGGTCCGTGGGAGATGGCTGGGTCCAGGCGGTGGGGCTGGGATCTGCAGGCGTAAAACTCTCTCGTGTGCAACATTCGTGAGGACATGACCCACCCCGAAACGGGAGTGAGGAAAAGTCTTTCAAAGTCTTCCAGGTAAGATTTCCTCCCCACCCACCCACCACCTCCCCGCCCTTGGAAAAAAACTCAAAATAATAAGGGGGTAATTTACATTCCTCACCCAGACTTGGTACCAATTTTGTGCTTTAAAAAATATACTCCATTGGAAGACTTTTTTTTTAAAGGTACCCTACAGCAGCTGTTTAAAACATAATTCTTAGAGACAAATATATATGTATATATATTAAACATTTAAACAAATAAAGTCATCTGTTG
>CM053570.1:95192323-95208129 GCA_028646485.1 Cryptoprocta ferox
ATCCATCCATCCATCTATCCATCCACACATCCATCCATCCATCCATCCATCCATCCATCCATCCACACATCCATCCATCCATCCATCCATCCATCCACACATCCATCCATCTATCTATCCATCCATCCATCCACGAGGTGCTTTCAGGTAATCTGGCCGACTCCAGCTAGAATTCTTCATGTAAGCAGAGGAAGGCAAGAGTAACCTCTGAGTATCTGAATATGCTGGGATGTCTACCTAAAAACAATTTAGTTCCAATGACTGTGAACTTTTAGCCAGGCCCAGCCAGGACCCTGGGGAAAAAAATCCAGGAATGCTGCCACACTGGATAGCACAGAGGACACTTACGGTCAAGGCCATTCAAGTAGCGCATGCGGATCTCACAGTGGCCCCAGACGGCACTCACTACAGGATACAGTTTTTTGCCCTTGAGTCCTCGAAAAGCCACTCCCATGTACTGTCCGTCCACAATGAAGCTCAGAGTCCCATCATCCATGTCCAGGGCCACGAGGAAGGAGTCAGGGACAATAAATGTCTCATCCGGCTCCAAAAAGGCCGGGTATGTTTTGCTCGGCTGGTTTTTGCCATCATGATAGAGCCGGTTGCGCCCCAAGTCCCAGCCCCAGGACTCGTGGTTATTCCCCACGAGGGTTGTGTACCCAACAGAGTGCAGGGGGGCGTCCGCTGTCGCCACCCCCACCACAGCGTGCGTGCCCCGCTGCCTCATGGCCCACGTGATCTGCCACACATGCAGCCCACGCGTGTACCCGACTTTGCCCCTGATGGCGTCCGTGCTCTGGGCCACCGGATGCCGGTGAAAGATCAGCTTGTCGTCCTCCTTCACAAAGACGTTCAGCGATCGGTCATTGTTGTTCCATGAGTGGAGCAGCTGGATGTCGTAGGACACAGGGGGCATGTCTAGCAGCAGGTCCAGGCGGGTGGGCTTGCAGTAGTCCAGGCCCTGGAGCTCCTGCTTCAAGGGCCGGTACGTGGGGTCCCTCATGTCCACAGTCTTGATGCCTCCGGTGACCTTCTGACCCATGTTCGCCTTCGGTTTCACCTTTGCACTGACTCCCAAGGCAAACTCATCAATCGTGGGGTTTCCTGTCCAGTTTTCCAATGAGGCCCAGACAGAAGACCCAAGGAAGGTTTCCAGGCGGCCTCTGCAGACTGCGGAGCGCTCGGTGTTGCCTAATGGATGGAAAGAGAAACAGGAGGGTGAGCAGGGCGTGTGGGAGGAAGAGGAACCAGGAGCACAAGGCTGCCCGCTCGGACATGTCCCAGCAACCCGGGCCCTGCGCTTCCAGCACTCCGGATGCAGGGCTCTGGCCTCACGGCTACACTGCCAGGAAGGGGCTGTCCACCACCAGCAGTCCACCCGGGGACGCGGGCTTGGGGACCGGGCATCATGCTCGATGGTGCTGGCTACACGACACTCTCCAAATACCTCATCACCGTTTCCCAGGGCAGAAGGCCAACTTGGCATGGGTCCTGAAATCAGCCCCGGGGCAGTGGGCATCTTCCTTGGGCAAAGCAAAGGGGAGCTTGTGTCCCTTCCCTGCTGTCTGGAGGGAAACTGAGGCCCTGACAGGCAGCGGAAATTTCTAGACTCCATTTCCCAGCCCCTCTTTTCTAGCACAGCTGCTTCTAGGGGTTCCTGCTAGGGAAGTGGACCCCGGTGCAGGAGGAAAGCCCACTTGGGGCCTCCTGGCTTGCTGGTCCCTGAGGCTGTAGTGACGTCCCCAGCAAGTTCTGTGTCCCTCCTGGGCCGTGGCCACCAGTGACACTCTTCTGATGGCCCCAGGTCAGGTGAGAATGAAGGCTCTCACTCCCCATCCCCAGGTAGTTCTGGACCAACACCGTCATTTTTCCCCACCCACACCCTTCAACGAGCAGCTGCTGTTTGGCCCCTTGGGTCCCAACAGCCCATCTGGGGAGGAAGCCCGACTCCAAGACACCTTGTTCCTCCCACTCTGGCTTCACCATGCCATGGGGTTGGAGGAGAGACCTCAGTGCATCTGTCCTGTCCTCTCCATTGGCAGTACCAGGAGGGTTACGACCAAGGAGGGGGGTCTGCCATGTGGGGCGGACGGACCACCCCCGCCATTCCCATCCTCAGTGCCCAGCCTTGGAGAAGGGAAAAGAACATGCCACTTTGGTTTCCCGAGCCTCCCTCGAGAAAAGCTTCTTTCTGCCATCACAAATCTCCTTGGCCTACGGAAGGGACTCGTGGCTGCTGGGGGATGGGCTCCTAGGACCAACCAGACAAGGGAGAAGGCAGGCTCCTGGCTAAGTAACTGAGTGAGCAATTCGAGGGGCCAGGGAGAGAGGCCATGGTGCCTGGGGTGAAGAGAATTCAAAGGAGCCTGAGGAGGGGGTTGTTGCGGGGTTCCCCTCTGCAGGTGGCCCCCAGCTCTTCCACCACGGGAGTGATAGAGCACCTGTGGGGGGGGGTAGGGTGTGCAGGGGAGTCTGGGAGAGGGGGCCACAGGCCTCCCTGTGGGGTGCCTGGGGCTGGCAGGGCTAGACGCATCCATCTGCAGTGGGCCTGCTGTCTCTCCTAGGTCCCCCAGCTAACCCGGAGGGGCTTCCTTCCCTTGGGACCATGTCTTGGGACCATGTCTTCAGGGCGGCCAGGCCTCTAGGAGGCTGGCTCTCGGCAGAATAAATGTCCCTGTGTGGGAACACTTGGACCTGGCCCCCTATCTCAGCGAGCACAGCTCGCTTCTCGCCCTCCCCTTTCTGGTGTGGAATGGAAGGCTTGCTCGCTCCCTGACGCATGGTCATTTCTCCAGAGACAGGCTAGGACTTCTTGTGTCAAATGTATGCAGAGCTGGTATAGAGCAGAGATGTCCCTCTGCAGCTAGAGGACCACCCTGGTTCTGGAAAGTTCTGTGGATATCATGACCTGATGTCCTAGATCCCCCAATTTCAAGCTTTCAGGCCCATTGAGTCCTGAGAGCCACTGAAATCTCCAGGACTCACCCGTGGCCCGCTGAGGGGCCACCCTGTGGTTTGGCACCTGCTTGTCAGGCTGTGTGGGGGTGGGGGTGGAGAGAGCCAGGGTTCTGGGGTGCAAACATGGTCCTGGTAATTGCAGAGACTGGGAGCCACCAGGCTGCAGCCTTCTCTGACCCCTCTCTTCCATGTCTTCCCAGACTCCATTCGAGTTTTTCCCTGAGCTGGTCCAGGGCAGTTCTCCAAGTTGGAAGTACTCATATCCATCTCTGCCTGGGCACCTCCCTCTGGCTGGTGCCCCATGACCTCTCTGTGCAGGACCCTGGTGGGGACCCAAGTCAGCTCTCTGGAGGACGGGAGGGAGCTGACTTTCTCAGAGAGCTCATTTCACTGTTTCCTGGAGCACAGCGGCCATTGCCCTTTAGTGGGATCTAACCCAGCATGTCAGCGTTCCCACGCTGGGCCCAGGTCGGGGAGTAAGGGGGAGGCTGGGGCTCAGGGGAGACGCTGGGCGGGCAGCACATGCGGGAAAGGAAGGTGGGGAGAAGTCCTTCCAACACATTAATTTAAACTACTTGGAGAGACGGGAGCCTGGGTGGCTCAGTTGGTTAAGCATCCTGACTCTTGGTGTTGGGTCAGGTCATCATCTCATGGTTTGTGAGTTCGAGCCCCATGTCGGCTCTGCACTGGCAGCGCGGAGCCTACTTGGAATTCTCTCTCTCTCTCTCTCTCTCTCTCAAAATAAATAAACAGTTAAAAAAAATAAGCTATTTGGAGAGAAACGGGTGGAAATGGAGAATGGGGGAGGTGGAGGGGTGGAACTGGGGAAGGGATGGGGGCTAAGAAAGGGAGAGAGGAAGGGAGCTCTCAGGCCTCTGAGCTGGTGTTCCTGCTTCAGCTAGACCCAGGGTCAGCAAACTTCTCGTATAAAGGGCTAGAGAGTAAATGTTTCAGGCCTTGTGGCCAGGCAGCCTCTGATAAGTGCATGGCTCTGCCTTGTGGTTGTGTAAGCAGCCCCGGATGTGCGTAGATAAATGCACTCAGCAGGGCTGAGTTCCAATAAAACTTTATGAGAATAAGCTGGTCCCTATTCTTGGCCGAGCTCGGCCAACCTCTGAGCTAGACAAGGGCCCTTGCACATCATCTCCGCTGAAGACGGTGCCACAGTGGAAGGCAGAAGATGGATGTGGGAAGGAGTCTGGCGGCGACAAAGTCAGCCCAGCCTCAGAACGAGCCAACAGAAAAGAGCATAACCTCAGTGGCAGTCGGCTATCTGGTCAGGCAGGTCAGGTCAGACAAGCTCTGAGAGTCCCCGGCCTGCAGCAAGTCCCTTTGCACGGCCCGTGTGCTAAGCTCCTACCCTCCTGGGCCAGCAACCCAGGGGTCCATCCAAGAGGGAGGGTCCTTTCGGGGGCCCCCAGACCATGTGACCTAGAGCAGGGGGAGTCTCTGGGAGGAAGAGGGACAGGTAAAAGTGTCTGCAGCGCTGCGGGGTGGCTCCCGCCCAGGGGACATGGCCCAACCTCTCTGCTGCTGCTCCGGCCTTCAGAGTCACCCTCAAGTGGTCAATCACCATAGATAGCAACCCTGGAGCCATCTTTGACTCAGTTGTCACCTGCCTGTCCCCACCCCGTGTCCAGGCTATGGTCAAAGCTGACGCTTCCTTCTCATAGACCTCCTGCTGTCCACACCCAGCCACCTCCTTGCCGTGCAAGGCCACTGAAGCCATCCAGATGCCCCCTCTTCCTTCCATTTTTAAATATGGCTGCAGAGATGGGCCCTTCTGTGGGTCTCCGGGAGCCAGTAAGTTTCTTCCCCCCGGCCATGGGCACCTCCCTGCTTTGCTCTCCTCCACCAGCGCTGCTCCCGGGCCTTCCAACCCTGGGGAGACTCATGCACCTTGGGCCACTGCCTAGGACTCGCCCTTAGCTTTCCCGAGGCTCTGTTTGCTCCGAGAACATGGGCGTCCCAAGCTTACCTAAGACTCAACTGAGACAGTGTTCCAGAGGGGACCTGGTACAACTGGCATTTTCACTTTTGCTTTTGTGTTTATTTTTATTTTCTAGGCTGTGCTCTGCACACTGAACAAAGGTCACTTATCCATCTTCTTGGTCACTGCACGTGGTCCTATGATGGACACTGGCCTTAAGCCAAGACCCAAGTGTCTGAAATATTGAGCAGATCAAATTTAATGTCCCTGCGAAGCCAGGGGTTGGCAAACTTGTTCTGTGAGCGGCCAGATGGTAAATATTCTAGGCCTTTCAGATAATTATGTAAATGAACGGGCACGGCTATGTTGCAAGAAAACTTTATTGACAAAAAACAGACAGAGGCCAGATTTGGCCCAGAGGCCATAGTTTGCTGACTTCCATTCTAAACCCCCATGCGAACTGTGGATGCAATTGCCAAAATGCCCGGATGAGGCGCTGGGGGGCGGGGGAGGGGGCGGAGTAACAGAGGCACTGGTTTGGCCTGTGTAGCTCTCGCAAACACTGGGCCAAGGAGAGAGTCCTCCCAAACTTCAGGGCGGAACCAGAAGAAGCAGTACAGACCCAGCTCTGGGACCAGTCCCCTTTCCTGCCTTCTGAGAGGCAAATGCAGATGACCAGGCTTTCAGGGCCTAAAGTTGTCACCAGAGTGTCAGGGCCGGGGATGGCTCAGCCAGCCCTTAGTGAATCTCCACGAATTGGGAGGACCCAGACCTTGTCCTCCTGGGGGAGAAACAAAGCTGCAGAGGGTGTGGCCAGGTATTGACCTACACGGCTGGAACAGGAGAGGCAGAGGACAGAGACGGCCGGCTGCTGCCACCACCACCCACCAGTCACATGCAGCATCCGGGGCTAATGAGTGGGAAGGGCGTGCAAGTCCACGCCGCTGGGCTGCGGCTCTTTCATTCTCTCTGCGGGAGTTCTCGTTCACGAAGCTCACACACACAGGGGCACCTGCGGGGGCTCAGTCGGTTAAGCATCCGACTCTTGGTTTCGGCTCAAGTCATGAACTCGCGGTTTCATGAGTTCGAGCCCCGCATCAGGCTCTGCAGCCGGCAGTGCAGAGCCTGCTTGAGATTCTCTCCCTCTCTCTAGGCCCCTCCCTCACTCACACTGTCTCTGTTTCTCTCAAAATAAATAAATTAATAATAATTTTTAAAAAAGCTTATACACACATTAGCACAGGGCACAGGACCCCCAAGACCACATCTGCCTGTTCCTACTCATGGCTGTCACAAACCAGCCCTCAAGACAAATTCCTCCTTTGTTCCCCTCCTGCCCCGCCAGCCTCTGGTTGCCCAGGTAATATACTGTCCCCACTGTCCTCTGTCCCTGCTGCTTCCCCAAGACCAAAGACAGCAGTAGGGGCGAGCAGGACCCAGTGTGACCTGGAAGGTGGGGGGCGGGGAGCAGGGATTTGTGTACTCGGTGGGTGGATTGTGCCCTTGTAATGGGCACGAATGCAGCAGGGTGGCTATCGGAGCCGGGAGCAAGAATGCACGCGGACCTACACACACACACACACACACACACACACACACACACAGCTGTGGGCACGCGCATTTCAATGGAAGCAAAGTACAATATGTTCAAAGGGGCTCTGACCGTAGCACTATTCTTCCTGCCGGATCCGGGGAGTCGACAAGTCGTTCTGGGTTGGGAACTCCTGGCAATGTTATTTTTCTACAGGTGAAATCAGATTAAAGATCAAACAGGGTCAAAGGAGAAAACTCGCAAAAGGGTGAGTTGGAAAGCCCGAGAGGGAAAGGGCCCTCTTTACACAAGTCCTAACACAGAACTGCCCCTTATGTGGGGTCAAGTTCTAGAGCCGTGGCTGGCGCGGGGCTCCGTGTGGGACAAGTCGTGGGCGGGGGGGCAGTGTTCAGGAAACGCTGCGTGGATCTCTTCCCCACCTGGAACCGCAGGCGAGCCGCCCGCCCCACCGCACTGCCCTGCGCTTCTCCCTTGTTGAGTGGGCCTCGTGGTCAAGTTCGCCCACATCGATGAGCGGCTGTGGCGCCGTCCCTGAGACCGAGGATGCTCCTGGGGCCTCGCTCTTCACGCTCCACTTCCCTCTCTCACAGCTCAGCCGGGGCCCTCCTCCCACTCACCAGCCTGGCACAGCACCGGCCCCAGTATGCCGCGGGGACAAAGGGAGGAGGACCAGCCCCCAACATCAAAGCCAAGCACGTGGTTGTGTCTGTCTTGGGCACTGGAGGGCTGCCTGGAGACGGCGGAGAGGAACACACAGTGGAAGGGAAGCAGGAATCACAGCCACGGGGCAGGGACACTGGCCCTGGAAACTGACTTGTCTTACCTTGAAGAAGGACACAGAGGGACATGAGCAGACACACCTTGGAAGTTTTAAGACTGTATTTACTTACAATCGTGTGGATGAGATTAAAGGCTCTGGGACCAGGGGCAGGGGTTGGGGGTGGGGCACAGAGGGCAGGTGTCTGCGGTCAGGCCAGATGCCACTAAGCCCTATGGTTTGACCTGGGGGGACCCCTTTCCCTCTACTGAAAACCCCCCAACTCTCCCCTACTAATGCTACACACACATCATCTTTGATGGGTCAAAAGTCAGTTCATGGTCCACTGCACAAGGGGGTGCCTGTCAGACCCTCTAATGGGAAAAAGCACCCCATTTAGCATACCCCACGGCTGCCACGGGATGGGGTGACCTGTGGCTCCATCAAGGCCACCTGTCCGTAACAGAATTCCGGGTGGACCCCGGACTCTATGTAGATGATCTTCCCACAGCCTCCTGCTCCCTCAGGCCGAGGGGCAGCCAGATCTGGCTCCAGGTCCCTAGAGGCCAGGAGGAGTCAAGAGCATCCCCACAGAGCACTGTGTGGGGGTCTGATTCCTGGGTCAGGGCACCACCCTAACCCAAGCCTTTAATGACCTAAGGCAGCCGACTGATTCTCTCTGAACGGGGAGGGAGCGGGCACACCACATCCATGTCTCCTGGGTGCCTGCGGCTGGGGAACGGTGTTGGACATGCCGCGTTCTCAGTCTACGAGTCTCGGAGTAAAGGGAGGCTGGCAGATGGTCATCCGTGAGAGGGGACAGGGAGCCACGCGGGATGCACGGGGTTAAAAAGGTTGAGGTGGTCTAGAGAGAATGTGGGGGAAAGCCACCCCGGACAGGTACGGGGGTGCATCCAAGACACGCATCTGGGCACGCAGTGGTACTCGGCGGCCGCCCAGGCGTCACACCCCCAGCAATCACCCCCCAGCCACTCTTCCAGGATCTTGCCTATGGAGCCCAAGAACCCTGCATGGGGACGCGTGGACAGAGACGTTCACGGCCCCACGATGCCCCCCGCCTTGGCAAGGAGGAGGCAGCCCCCAGGACTGCTGACATCCACAAAACATAACGTGATGCTGTCTCATCTTAAAAAGTAAACTGGAGAACACGATGCAGAATGTGATCCCGTTTCTGTGAGAACAGAATTTAAGAAGATTCTATCTGCACATGTTTATCTGTTGGTAGGCACAGAGAAAGGTCTAAAATGAATAAACACCAGATCTTTCACAACGGTTAACCCTGGAGGGTGGGGTGGAAGGAAAGATGCGTTCACTTCGAACGCTTTTTGAACCGATTTTTTTTTTTGTAATGTATGTATCACTTGGGTGATGAAACGATTTTTGAGCACGCAGAAATGAATCTTCCACAAATGAGTTGTTTCCCACGGTAATTCCTGAAGGCTCTCCACGTGCATCACTTTGAAAGCGAGCACAGGATAAATGTTTAATTCACCCAGGAAGACACACGGGAAGGGTCCAGAGTCGGGAGGAGGGCAAGAATCGTCGGGTACAGCCCGGAGGCCATCCCAAAGAGGGACATTGTTTCTACAGCGATCTCTCCCAAGACTCCCGTTGCACTGTTTCTACTTCATAATTTTAATTTGCCCAGTAAAAATCGGGCAGCTCCTGCCTCCGCTGGCCCCACATCGGCACAGAACGGCTCTGTCCGGAAACCTGAAACCCACAGCAGCCGGGCAGTTCTGTGCCCAGCAAAGCGCAGGCGAGGAAGGAGGTCCTCGGCGGGCAGAGGCCGGAGAGGGGCAAGAATTTCCACCCTTGGCTCAGCCAGGACAGCGCGCTTAGCACCTGCCTGTTACTCTGTAGGTCCACTTTCCAAAAAAAACACTTTGGGAGCAGCCGGCCGTGGAGCCCATCTCTACTGAAAAAATCATCCTTTTGTTTTGTGGTTTAAGGAAAAGTCCGTTGAATGGGCAGAAGGAACGCTCGGATGGAAACACATCCAAGGTGACCGGTGACAAATGGATGGGGTGGGGGAGGAGGCAGGGCACACACACCCAGGCGGGCGGCCGGAGAGAGAGTGGCAGTCACACACTCACCTCCTTTTAACTCAAGTCCCCCTCAGTGTGTCCCGATTGACCCCAGAACAGTAAAACCATTGTTTTGACCCAAGATGGGGAAAGAATGAAATTCAGGCTATGGAACAAGGTGACCTATTTATAAAGCCTCCTTTCACCTGAAGATCAAATAAACTCCCTCCCTCCGCCTCCCCACCTCACACATCGGTGTTTGCAGCCCAGAATTTTGCAAGAGAAGCATGCCCTGAGCGGTCTGTGATTCTATCAGAAGACAACCTCTGCAGCTTGCTGACTTGCTGCCCGGCCCTGCCTGCCAGTCAGGGTTTCGTGCTCCCGTGAGCCAGGACCCGGGGACACGCTTTGGTGGTGAGCGCACTCGGGGCGTGCTCGGTGCGAGCCTGGCCATGGAGTCCCCAGCAGAGGCGTTCCCACCAGCAGGACGAGGCCACGCGGTGAGGGTCCCTCTCCACCTCCCCCAACACATCCCATCTGCCCACTTGAGCACAGATGCCCTGGGAACACCCAGGAGAGAGCCGTGTTCTTCTCAGGCAGGGATATAAAAATGAAATCGCTGCCCCTAGAACCGACAAAACGTATTGGTCCCTTCTGGAAAGTTCTGATGAGCGACTTTGGAGAGAAAATCCGCATGGTCCAGAGCTCTAGCCTCTGACCTCAAAAGACCAAGAATGCACCTGCTGTAAACACCTACGGAAGGACCCAAATTACTCACGGCACTTTCAGAAAGGGCTCACATCAGTTGAACCTTGCCCCTGGGAAATCGGCATTACATTCATACAGAGACTAAAAATTAAAATAAAGACTCACGGCTGCAGCCCAATCAGGGTTGTGACGGCAACAGCCTGTGTGCTTCGTTCAGATGAGAGCCCCTGCTCTTGGAGGGACCTCAGTGACACACAGTGACACACGGAGACAGCGGCAGAAGAGCCTTTGAGAGGCAGTGGGAATGGAGCCTGCGCTGGGGGCTGGGCGCCCATCAGGCTGGTCCTGCCTGGGGCCCGCCACACAGGGAGCAGGAAGCAGGGCACAGAGCTTGTCTACGGGGACAGCCCGTGGGGACGGTCCGAGGGGACAGCCCGCAGGAGCCCAGGGGAAAGGCTGTCTGTAGGTGAACAGCCTCAAAAATTCCAAACGTAAACTCCTTAGGTCAAGAGCAGTGGCCGAAGTCCCAAAAACTTTCTACAGGAAGAGGCCGTCGGGGTGTTCTGGGATGGTGCTCACAGGAGCGGGTCTCAAAGTGGGGGCCCCGCCCCAGGAGGTCAGCCTGGCCTCCCTCCCGTCCTTGACTCACTGAATCAGGGGACGGGGCCCAGGGGTCTGCATTCTAATGAGCCCCCGGCAACATTAGGACGCTGCTGGTTCAAAGGAATTACAGCTCAACGTTTTAGGACCTCAAATCCATGTGAAACAACTGCCAGGCTCAGATTTACAACAGTAATTTTTAAAAACTGCTTGTTCGATCTTGATCTGAAATATTTCAAATGCTACACATGCTCATCAGAAATCTCAATCCAGGGGGGCGCCAGGTGGCTCAGCAGGTTAAGGGACCGACTCTTTGTTCCGGCTCAGGTC
Source organism: Cryptoprocta ferox (assembly GCA_028646485.1). Lineage (NCBI taxonomy): Eukaryota > Metazoa > Chordata > Mammalia > Carnivora > Eupleridae > Cryptoprocta > Cryptoprocta ferox. The sequence goes on from CM053570.1 coordinate 95,203,207, forward strand.
ATGATCTCGAGGTTTTCGAGTGCTGAGTCGGGCTGGCTCCACTCTGACAGCGTGGAGCCTGCTTGGGGCTCTCTCTCTCCCTCTCTCTCTGCCCCTCCCCTGCTCATGCTCTCTCTCTGTCTCAAAACAAAGAAACAAACAAACAAAAGAAATCTCAATCCAGAAATGTATAAAGTATAAATTAAAGTGTCCCCCTCCCACTGGGGACAGTCCACTTAGAGCAAACTACTCACCAGTTTGCTTTTTCCAAGTCATTACAGATTAGCTCCTAGGCCGATTTAATGCGGTAGGAGCCGCATAATATTCCATTATGGGAATTTCTGTCACTTGCCTGTAGAGATGAACGTGTAGGTGACTTGCTGTGAAGGTCACGAGGGATTTCTCCCTAGCCGGGTGGCCTTAGAGCAGCTTCCTCTCATTAGTTTGTGGCCACCTCGTCTCTCAACACGCTCCAAACCTTGGACCTGAGTCCCCGCCCCATTGTCCATGTTTCACAGAAGAAAAAGCAAAGGTCACAGGAAGCTCCCACTAGGCTTCCTGGTCTTTGAACTGGCCACGGTGGCGGAAAGGTGCCCAGGTTCCCGCACAGCTAGTTGGACTGAAGGCTTGTCACCCGGACCTTGAATGGACCACAGCCAAGGAACTTGGAAAGGATTCTAAAAGGAATCAGGCCTCGTGTCTCCTGGTGCAACCTAATCGCCATTCCTTGTGTGCGATTTCACGGAACTCAACAGGATGCGGAGGGAGAGGTAAATCCCCACGCTTCGCAGGCCCGTCCAGAACAGGACTTAACCCTGCTTCTCAAGCCACAAGGGCTCACGGACCTCCTCCTCCGGTCCCGTCAACCAGTCCTGAACGCCGGGCCGCCAGCTCGACGGGAGGGCCTCCTCGGCAAGTCTGAAGGCAGCAAATCACTCAATCCTAAACTCCCAGGCAAGCAGAAGGGTCCGGCCGCTGGGTCCCCACGGCACTAGCCTGTCACAGGGGTGTAAGGTGAGGGGGCAGGAAGTGGCCTCCCCAAGCTACCCAACAGCCGTCCCAGGTGCGGGCTGAAGGACCACAGCCGAGAGGCGAGGGAAGAGGTTTGCCACGTCCACTGCAATGAAGAACAACTGTATCTGGCCTGCGAGTAAAATCTGGGGAAAAAACCCAACTATACGGGCGCGTGCGGGAACAGAGATGAACTGAGTATGTGTCTGAGGTTCGAGAGACGCGCTTATGAATTTCCCTCCCTTTCAGATTTCCTTACTGTTGTTTTGTTCGTGCTGCAAAAACATACACGGATGAACCCAAATGTCCATCAGAGGGTGAGTGGGTGAACGGAGAGGCAATACCTACACAACGGAACATTATCCAGCCATCAAAAAAGAATAAAGGGCTGCGGCGCCTGGGGGCTCAGGTCATGATCTCACGGTTCGTGGGTTCGAGCCCCGCGTCGGGCTCTGTGCTGACGGCTCAGAGCCTGGAGCCTGCTTCCGATTCTGGGTCTCCCTCTCTCTCTGACCCTCCCCCACTCATGCTCTGTCTCTCTCTCAAAAATAAATAAACGTTTAAAAAATTAAAAAAAAAAAAGGGTTGGGACATTTGGGTGGCTCAGTCGGTTAAGCGTCCGACTCTTGCTCTCAGCTCAGGTCTTGATCTCAAGGTTGTGAGTTCAAGCCCCGCATTGGGCTCCGTGATGGGCGTGAAGCCTACTTACAACACAAAAAAGAACACGGGCGAATCTCAAATGAAATACCTCATGCTGAGTGAAAGGAGCCTGATCTAGCGACAGGTCACATCTTGTGGGATCCCATGTATACGATAACACGGGACTCCATAGAGACAGGGAGCAGATCGGTGGGCTGCCAGAGGCCAGGGCAGGTGCGGGGAAGTGAGATGCGCTGCTGCTAACTGGTCAGGGCCTCTACTGGGGGGATAAAGATGTTCTGGAACTCGGCACAGGTGGTGGCAGGCACAACATCATGAATGTACTAAATGCCACTGAATCGTACTCTTTAAAAATGTTATATTATGTGAATTTCACCTTGACAAACAAAAAAACCACAAATGGATGAAAAACATCCACCTGTCCAAAGTCCACATGGCAGGAGGGGGTGTGGAAAGGGCTGAAGAACGGAGGGGGGCCCGGAGCTCGAAGGAGCCTTCTAGAACTGGGCCACGGCCGCGCAGTTCTCCACCCTCCCCCCCACCCTTTCTTTCCTCCAGAACCAAAAGCGCCGAGCTGCGGTCTGGCAGACCCGCGGCCTGGAGGCGGCACCGTAGACGGAGTGTCTCTGGGGGAATCCGGGGCGCGTGCCTGCATCTCTGTGCCCGCACCCAAGACGTGCGTGGTGAGGGGCGCGTGCACAAGCACCGGGGCCTGAGGACGGCGGCCTGGAAGGACCGACGTCCCTGCCATCACTCTCTGCATGCTCCCCACTGGGGGAACGAGGTGGGAGGAGGAGAGGGGGAGAGAGACAGAGAGCCAGGCTAGAATTCCCAGGCCCCCGCTTCTGCCCAGAGCGGGTCAACACCCGGAGGCCACTCCGGATGGGCAGAGACCCTGCTCTGCGACACCGGGAAACCATCCTCGCCGCTGGGCTTCGGGCCGGGCTGACACGGGGTCTGACTGGACCTGTCGCCACGTGAAAACCTGTTCTAATGGGGTGAGTCTCTGTGTTCTCGCGAGGATTACTGCTCACAGGTCTGGAGAGATCTAAGCCTCTCGAGTCGGGCACCAACCATCACCTCCCACCAACAGATCGCGCTCAAGGCCTACGTGCATCTAGTAGGTGTCTAAAAAATATCGGGGTTGCATGCTCACCCCACCCCACAAGCACCCGCTGAGCCCTGAGGGGGTGGCACGGGCTTCCCAAGGCCCCTTCTTTGTTCCTTAGTCCCTGAGTTCCCCAACCAGGCGGAAACTGGCAAGAGCTAAGTCAGCAAGACCATCACCTGCAGAAGGGACCCGAGAAGTGGTCTGTACGTGTTCAGCTGATGGACAGTTAGAAGACAGGTCCAAATAAGGTGCCTTAGGGCTGGAATGCATTCCAAAAATATTAGGCGCTTACTGTGTACATACAGGTAGAAATCACTGCCCTCGTGGAGCTTAGTCTAGTGGGGGAGACAGAGAGCAATCATTTGAACAATTAACACAAACTTCAAGGGCAGAAATTTTTTAAAGTTTATTTCTTTATTCGAGAGAGAGAGAGAGAGAGAGAGAGCAAGCATGAGTATGTGAGCAGGGGAGGGGCAGAGAGAGAGGGAAAGAGAGAATCCCAAGCAGGCTCTGTGCTGTGAGCGCAGAACCCGACGTGGGGCTTGAACCCGCAAACCGTGAGATCACGACTTGAGTTGAAATCAAGAGCCGGAGGCTTAACCAATTGAGCCACCCAGGCGTCCCATCAAGGGCAGAGATTTTTCTCTGGTGTGTTCCCTGTGGCAGCCCCAATGCCTAGAAGAGTGCCTGGAACACAGTAGGTGCTCAATAAATGTTAAATGACTACATATCTAATCCAGGGCCAAGTAATAGGTGTCAAAGAACACTTAGGCAGAGTAGTGAGGACAGAGCAAATGATGGGAACGGGTGGGAGGGGAAGGCTTCTCTGATACCGTGATTTATGGACAGAGACCTAGATAAAAGGAGGGAGAAAAGCACGAGCCTACTCAAGAGGAAGAGCGCCTGGGCAGCAGGAATAGGATGTGCAAAGGCCCTGAGGTGGCAGCACGCCTGTCGTGCTGGGAGAATAACAGAGAGGCAAGGGCAGTACGGCTGGAGCACAGGCAGGGGTGGCTGTGGAAAGCGGCAGGGAAGGGGCACCGTAAGGACTCCGGATTCTGTCTCCGGTGATGAGAAACCACCACAGGGCTTTGAGCGGGTAGAGGACACCGTCTGACATCTGTTCTAACGGGATCCTTTTAGGCGGCCGTGTTGAGAGGAGGCTGGTGGCAGTGGGAGCCGGGAGGCCGGCTGAGGAGGGGTCAATGCAAAGTTGCAGCTTGAACCCGAGGGTGGCTGAGCGGAAGGATCCAGAATGTAACCAAAATGAACTATAACCCAATAGGGGATATTAGGCCTTGTCTAAGGCAAGGGCTTGTTTAAGAAAGTGAGTGGTGGGTGAGGACACGGACCCAGAGCACGGGAAGATGGTGGCCTAATCTACGGACCCAAGGACTCCAGCTCTTATCACGTCTACCCCCTATGGTGACAGCAGAGACATCGGGTGACAACACAGGAGGGCCACTCCCATTTGTCACTTTTAGAAGCGAACCCAAATCTTTCACATCCTTAACTGTCTTACTCCTTACTGTGTGTGACCACCTCAGGTTTATACCTCAGTCTCTTGTGAGTTTGGTAGGTATCTCTCCACTGTATCAATATTGGAGACATGGGGGGGGGGGGAATCCAGTTCCTGAATCTGCAAAATGTGGGTGGACCATAGCGACCCCAGGGGCTCAGCTGTCCCCCTGGGGATCCTCACCTGAGTAGCCCCACTGCCTCTACCTAAGACTTCTTGGGGCTGAAACGGGGTCAGTCAAGGGCAACTTGTTTACCAAATGCCTACGAACACGGAGAAGACACATGCAGTCTGGAGTTGGGCCACTTGGGCTTAAGCTTCAGCTCCACAAGCTGGGCGACCTTGGGCAAGTTGTCTAACGTCTCTGAGCCCCAGGTGCTCCTCCACAGGAGTGGGGGCGGGGGGACTACAGGCTTGATGTGAGGATTAGATGAGAAGCCTACAGAAAGCCCGGCATTTCATAAAGACCCAACACTGGTGATGCGTTTGTAATTTAGTGGTTTGAGGAGAAGGAAGGAAGGAAGGAAGGAAGGAGGGAGGAAGGAAGGAGGGAAGGGAGGGAGAGAGGAAGGGAGGGAAGGAAGGAAGGGAGGGAGGGAGGAAAGAAGGGAGGGAGGGAGGAAGGAAGGGAGGGAGGGAGGGA
>CM053570.1:95208629-95390734 GCA_028646485.1 Cryptoprocta ferox
AAGGAGGGAAGGAAGGAAGGGAGGAAGGAAGGAGGGGAAGAAGGAGGGGAGAAGGGAAGGGAGGAAGGAAGGAGGGAAGGAAGGAAGGAGGGGAAGAAGGAGGGGAGGAGGGAAGGGAGGAAGGAAGGAGGGAAGGAAGGAGAGAGGAACGAAGGAAGGAGGGAAGGGAGGGAGGAGGGAAGGAAGGAGGGAAGGAAGGAAGGGAGGAAGGAAGGAGGGGAGGAAGGAAGGAGGGGAGGAAGGAAGGAGAGAGGAACGAAGGAAGGAAGGAGGGAAGGGAGAAGGAAGGAAGGAAGGAGGGAAGCTGGGAGGGTTTCCTGAGGAGGCATCCCTGGTGGCTCTGCAGTGGCGGAACGGCTGGAACGAACGGCCGCCTCGGGATGTCGGTGACTCAGCCAGGTGGCTGCCTCTCACCATCTCAGGCTCATGACTGATGGCAGAGAGGTCCCCGCGGGAAACCCTCAGGTGCGGGGGCCACGAGGCAGGCCGCGGTCTTGCCCACCTCTACCGGCCACCCCCTGGTGCCTCCCCCCCGCGCCCCCCGCTGTGCCCGCCCCAGGATGGAGTGGCAGCTGCCGCGGTGGCCTGTGGGGTCCTGGGTCTGCTGTGTCCTGGGCTCTCCCGAGGCCAGGTGGCAGGGACACACACATCTGGAGAAAGTTCTTGGGAAAGCAACTCGGTTTGGGCTGAGTCTATCCCACTGGGGAAAGCAACTGGGATCTGGGCTGAGTCTATCCCACTTGTCACATCTGAGAACACAGAAGGAAGAAAGGGGAAGTGGGGAAAAAGGGCAATTGGCCCAATATCCATTTAATGGGCTAGTCCCGGATGGCAATCAGGGTGGAGGGCGGAAGAAGCCAGAACGAATGAACGTGCTTGCTTCTCTGCACGACTTTGGAAACGTCAGCAAGACAGACGGCGTTTGGAAAGGTATTTCCTCCGCACGCTGGACTTGCCACAAAATACAACGCGCAGCAGGTGACCTTCACGGGGAAACGGGACAGCACCAGGGGAAGCGTCCCACACTCCTCACGGTCACGGCCGCGGGCAGTGCAGACCCAGGTGCGGGGACCCCTCCGCGGCCCCCCTGGCGCAGTGGCCCGGCGCCGGGACTGCCTCGCCGGCCGGGCAGCAAGTCCCCGGAGCCGGAGGAAGACCACAGCCCCTCTCCCGCCGCACACGCGGAGGGTTTCCAAGGCCGTCCCACGTTTCCGTTCCCATGTCAAGGGCGCCTCTTTTCTGCCGAGGCGGCGAGAGCTGCCGATGAAACGAGGGGCCGGGACCCACGTTCTCATAACACGACGCCTCCCCGTGAAACGCACCGGAGTGAGTCACTGAGGTTTACTAGTCTTGGCAGCTGGGCCGGTGGAAGGAATCCGTGTGACAGCCCCGGCCCCCACCCGACACCCCCGCTCTCTTGATCGACTGAACCCCCTCTCCAGGCCCCCAGACGGAAAGCCAGGGACGACCGCGGTTCTGCACGTGGGGCAATCCGACTCCGTCCTTGCAACCAGTCCCTTTAGGGGCCAGGGAAGAGTCACCCTCCAAGCCCCCCACAGCTCTCCCTTCTTCTCCAAATACCCTCCATTCGCCGGCTAGCCACGCCAGCCTTGCCACTCTCTCACGCTCCCCCGCGGCCCCACCTGCGGTAGCGCCACCGGCTGGAATCCGTCTGTCTGTCCGTCCCGGCACTCTCGGCCACAGAGCCTTACCAGACTCACACACGTCCCCGTCTCCCGCAAAAACCGCCCCAGAATCGCGTCAGGATGCTGGGTCCTGCCGGAACCTAGCATGCGGGTCCCTTGTGGCCCCAAGTAGCATCCTGGCTGCGGCCCACGGCCCTGCGCGAGACCCGCCCCTCACAGCCCGCCAGCAAGTGGCCTCACGGTCTTCCGGACACCTACCGCCGGATCCGGAGTTCTGGAATGTTTCGGGCCGGTGCCTGGGGAAAGCACCAGGAGAGGAGTCCACGGGCTCTCGGGCTGGGGGCAGATCTGAGGAGGGGAGGCAGCCTCCCTGCCAGTGGCCAGGCCTGTGGGTCCCCCCCCCCCCCCCCAGCCAGGCCTCCTGAGCTGGGGCTGGAGCAACCCTGGCCTGAGCGAGCTCCGCCGTCACCAAGGGGAAATGGCCCTTGGTTACCACTGGCCGGGAGAACACAGAAGGCAAAACAAACAGTGGGGCCGCTCCTCCACGGACTCGCTCCTCGCTGCTGGGAACAATTACAAGGTAATAGGCCGGTTTTTAAAAGCCCTCCAGAAGGGAGGCTGCGGGCCGCTCTGTAACCCGTTCCCTTCCCCCTGCTGCCCCCCAGGACCCGGGGACCTGCCGTCCACCCCATTCAGGGAAGCCTGGGAAAGCCAGGCTGCAAGTCGCAGAGGACGCGGGGCGGAGGCAGGGTCTCAGGCAGACACTGTACCCACTTGGGCAGCCAGGAAGCCAGGGTTCAAAACGACAGGTGGGCCCACGTTGGCAGGTGTGTAGGTGACATCCCCGAGGACCCCGGCCAGGCCCGCAGCGGTGGCAGCCTCCCGATAGCCCTGTTCCCTTAGCCCCCTCCCCAGCCCCCCTCTGGCAACGACCTACCGGCCCATCAGGAGGGCAGGGCAGAGGATGGGAGGGAGCGGGGGTGGCCCACAGAGTGGCTGCAGGGCGGGGGACCCTTCCCCAAGCCAGGCAGGAGGGTCGGCACTCGCAGCCGGAGGGGAGAAGGGACGCACAGAGCCGGGGAGCCCGTCGGTCCACCCCAGCATCGCCCTGCTCTCTCGCCCCCACAAAGAGGGGTGTCCTCCCCCAAACCGGCAAAGCCTGGAAGTTAAAACGAGCCAGCTCGCTCAGCGACCGGGCAAGCCAGGGGCTCCCGGGCCCGAGAGGGGTTCCCCGGGCAGGTGCGAGATTCCCACCTGGGCCGTGCTCTGGGCGGGGGTGGGCACCGGTGGCAGCGGCACCTTGAGGGGTCCCCTTCTGCCTTTTAAAAGAAACCAGTACCTTCGCAGGTGAAGCCCGGGCTCACGTGACATTAGGAGCCAGCCTCGCAGCCCCCCTGCCCCACCTGGCCAAGCCCCTGCTTGTAGGGACCAGGGGCCAGATTCCGCCCCCACCCCGGCCCTGTCACAGAGCCGTTCTTTCGGGGGGGGGGGGGCTGAGCGGCGGGGATTAGTCTCAGACCCCCACTCTGACATGTTGGAAACGGAAGGGGAGCACTTCCAGGACATCCAGACGGAAACTACCAGAAAGCCCCCCTCCCCACCCGACTCGAGTTACTGGAGAAGTTTTATCCAGACCTTCAGGCGTGGACTCTGTTCTGAGGGGGAAGCGAAGGGGCCGAGAATCCCCAGACTAAGACCCCAGACCCTCCTCGGAGCCCCCCATTTCCCTTCCTCCCCTGAGGACCCCCCCTCCGCCGGGCAGGGCACCACTGCCGCTTTCCCCAGCAGGAGCCCGGCGAGGGAAGTCACTGAGCCGCGTCTTCTGTTTAAAAATCCATAAACTAGTTTTCTCTTTGTCGCTTTTCTCCTCACACGGTGAAGGGAAACGTAAACCACTGGGGAAAAAGTAAAAGGCTTCCTGATACAGCCGTGCTTTTTTTTTTCTAACTACTAATGATGCATCCAGCAGGTGCAATGGTCTACCTGCGGAGCCCGGGTCGGGGGGAGGGGGACTGAGGCACACAAGGCACGGGTGCCTGCAGCCTCACAGGAGAGTCACAGCAGAGACAGGTGCGGGGCGGGCAGGGTGAGGGTGGAGGAGGGGTGGGATTCACGGGGTCGTGGCCTTTGAGGGGTCCGGACGGACGGCTGAGGTTTTAATAACAGAGATGAGCCCAGGGAGGAGGCAGGCAGGAGAGACACTTCTGGGCGGAGACCCCCGGGGGTGGCGTATTTGGGAACCCGAGGGAGGTCCAGGGATTACAACATCAGGGGTGTTTAGGGCAATAATGAGCGAGCACGCGCAGGAGACCGGGTCTGGAGCTGGATGGCAAGGGCCTTGAATGCCACTACGCGGAGTCTGGACTCAGACACTGGGACCAGGCGGCAGATCAGAGAGTCCATCCAGCCCGAGGGAGGTCCAGAAAGCATTCAACGTCCCCTCTTTCCACAGAGCAGTTGACGTTGTCCTGTTTCATGAAAAATGCCATGAGGGTAGGGTTCTACAAACACGGCAACCAATGACCTTTTCAGGTCACAAGCCTTGGGGACCGTGGCCGCGGAGGTGGCCTCCTGTGGGTCACTCCCCCCAAAACACTTCCTTGAATGCTGTAAGAAACACACTTGCCTGCCTGCTTTTACTTTGGGGAGGTAGATTAAGAACCAGGAAGGAAGAATTAGAACATTCCTTTTAGGTAAACGAAATTTGAAGTGGGTTCACAACCCAAGAAACACCACTTCCAACAACAGCATGAGGAAGCATTGCTAATTCTTCACCCAGGGAAACGAGAGTAACAAACACGCACAGTCTGTAAGAGGGCGGAGAAAGTCAAAGGCAAGAATGAATACACATGAAGAGGCCAACAGTTCCCAGCACATAGTAGGTCCTCAAACAATACCGGATGCTCACACGGCCTTCACTTTGAACGGGGGGGGGGGGGACACTTCTGGGCCCTGTGCACATGTTAATGGGTTAGGTGATAGAATAATGATCGTCCTCATCAACCACAATGTCCAGGGGCTCAAGTCCTAACTCCAATGATCATCTTCCAGCCACTGATCACGGACCCCGGGAGCCACCACCTTCTTTTTACAGCACAAAGATCGTAAAGACTGTTCAATCAAAATGCTTTGTTTTGTAAAACGGGGCGGCCGCCGTGGGAGACAGTAAGGTGAACCCTCAAAACATTAAACACAGAATTACGATTACCAGGTGATCCAGCAATCCCACTTCTGGGTAGACACCTACGTTCACGGCGGCGTCACTCATAACAGCTAAACAGTGGGAGCCGCCCAAGTGTCCGTGGACAAAGGAGTGGATAAGCAATCCGTGGAGGCTCCATCCAACAGAATATTACCCCGCTCTAAAAAGGAAGGACATTCTGGGGCGCCTGGGTGGCTCAGTCGGTTAAGCATCCGACTTCGGCTCAGGTCATGATCTCACGGTTCGTGGGTCGAGCCCCGCGTCGGGCTCTGTGGGGACAGTTCAGAGCCTGGAGCCTGTCTTCGGATTCTGCGTCTCCCTCTCTCTCTCTGCCCCTCCCTCCCTCACGCTCTGTCTCTCCTTCTCTCTCAAAAGTAAATAAACATTACAAAAAATTTTTAACTAAAAATAAAAAGGAAGGACCTTCTGACATGTGCTACAACATGGATGAACCTTGAGGACATGAAATAAGCCACAGGCCCCAAAAGACAAGGACCATAGGATTCCACTTAGAGGAGGTGCCCAGAGTGGTCAAATTCCCAGACAGAAAGCCGAACAGCGGGCGCCAGGGGCCGCAGAAAGGGGAGGAGGAGTTAGCCTTTCATGGGGACAGAGTTTCAGTTTGGAAAGACGAGAAAGTTCTGGAGGTGGACGGCGGTGATGACGACCCAGCCATGTAAGTGTGCTGAATGCCTCTGAACTGGACCCTTAAAAGTGGTAGAAACGAGAAATCCTATACCGTGTCATGTATATTTCACCCTAATAGACAATGCTTCGTTTTCTACGAAAATCAGGAAGAAAAACCTGAGGCCTAGAAAAATTAAGTGAGGGAAGAGGGGTCCCCCCTACCCTGAGCTACAAGAACAAATGCTGAGCGAGGCACACGCCTTTGGCCAGCCAGCCCTGGCGGGGCCCGCCCGCCTCTGCCAGCCAAACGTGGCCAAGGTTGTCCGCACACGGAGCTGTTTTCCCAGGAGCCACGCTGGAGGGGGGCATCGGCCCAAGCAGAGATAGAATGTCACCACTTATTTGGCGAACGGGCTCCCTAGACCTCTTGGCCAACTCCCCTTCCTCTCGGTCTCGGTTGGAACACGAGACTTGACTATGGGCAGGCCGATTCCAGGCCCGGTGTGTGCGGCGTGCTCACATGCGACTCCCTCCTGCCGGTGCTTTGCAAACCTTGCTTTGCACGAGGTAGAAGTGGGCTTGAAAAAGAAGCTGACTTATGAAAGACCGAGCCCAAAATGGCTAAGAGGCTGGGACAGGTTGCTGTCCAGGAAATGACTCATGTCTCCCCTGGTCCCTTGGGGCCGCTCCGGGAACAGACACTGCAAGGGGAGACCAAGCTTCTGGAGTTTCTCACAGGAAGGCGGCTGCTGGTGGCTCCCCGCCCCCCCCCCCCCGCCGGGAATGGGAACCTGCGAGACACCTGAGGTGGCCGGCGCCCGGCAGGGCCCACGAGAGCAGCTTGGTCCTCGCTCCCTGCTGAAAAATACCGAAACCGAGCTGGAGGCCACAGGGCCCGGGGGGCCCCAGGGGCTCGCTGCCCTCTCTTGCCACCACCCACACTTCCTGTGGCCTCCGTCACCCTCCAGACGCGCTCAGGCTGCAGAAGCTAACAGGCTGAGGTCAGGCCCCAGCCACTTCAGGGAAAGGGCTCTTCCAAGTCAAGACCTCCTAATGAATAAACTGAATGGCCTGAAACAGCATCTTCTCAATCTCTCAGCCATGTGTGAAAATACTGACCATGTCCTTGACCCTGAAGCATCTGTTTCCCACTCAGTGAGGCTCCCACTCCAACTCCTTTGCCGATTCTGCCTCCTGCCCCTTAAACACGGAGGTTCTTGCTAGTCTCTCCCTCCATGGGGTCCTCTGCTCTCCTGGCTCTAGGGAGCATCTCCCCTTGACCTTGACTCATCCAGCAAATAGCATCTGTAATGGCAACCCCGCCCCCCACTCACACACAGCCGCCCCAACTCAAGCGCGGGCTCCTCCCAGCCTCTACACTCTGCCAATTTTTGTCCTCAGTCTCATGATCAAGTCACCATCATCAGCAAGGCTGCCCCGAGTCCCCAGACTGGACTCCCTGCCCATGACGTCCCTCTGACCCAGCCCACACAACCGATCTTCCTCAGACGCTCTCATTTAGATAGCTTTTTTCATTTTGAAAATCTGCAATCCAAAAACGTATAAAGGGACGCGGATTTTCAACGTGTAAAATGAACGGCTGTCAACAGTTTGTCGCATTCGCTTCTGCTTCTGCACGGCAGTCAGAAGGCCAGGGGACTCGAACAGGCAATTCAGGGAAAAAGTAAATGCCAAGTGGCAAATAAACTTGTATGAAAAGAGGCCCAAACTCCCTGGTAGACGGAGAAACACAGACTTGAAGTAATAATGGGCTATCATTCCATACTCCCTGGGTTTCAGAGAGACGACAGAGAGACAGCACCGACCGCTGGTGGGGAGAGAAAGAAGGGGCACCCCCATGGCTGGTGAGGGCTGAATCAGTGCCGCTTTTGAGAAACAAAATCGAAAGAGAAATCATCCCAGCAAGTGCACTCCTGGGGCCCGGGCCCACAAGAATAAAAGCGCCCACACTAAGGGTGTCTGGATGGGGTGTTTACTACGGGGTCGCTGCCGCATTCCCTGCGCCATGTTACGCACATTGTCGTTGGCGGAAGATTCATCAGATGGGCACCTCTGGCACCTCTGTTCCGTGAACCATTATGTCGCAATTACAAAAACTAGGTAGAGCCGCACCAGAGTGCCTGGAGGTGTTTCGACGTGCGTTTAGAGAGAGGAGCAGTGGAGAATATGAAAGGCAAGGCCTTTTTAGGGAAATAATGCTGTTCCCCCCCAGTATCCCTGGGGGTGCATTAACCTTCAGTAAAAGGGTTATGTTAAAAAAAAAAAAAACAACTAGGGTCACCTGGGTTGCTCAGTCGGTTGAGCGCCCGACTTTGGCTCAGGTCACGATCTCGTGGTTGGTGAGATGTCAGGCTCGCTGCTCTCAGCGTAGCGCCTGCTTCAGATCCTCTGTCCCCCTCTCTCTGCCTCTCCCCCGCTTGTGCTCTCCAATAAATAAATAAATATAAAAACAAATAAATAAATAAATAAAATAAAATAACAACTAGAAAATAACAGGTGTTGGAAAGGATGTGGAGAAATGGGAACCCTCCACGCTCTTGCAGGGAATGTAAAACGGTGCAGCCACTATGGAAAACAGTTTGGGGGTTCCTCAAAAAAACTAAAATTAAGTCTATTGTATGATCCAGGAATTCCACCTCTGGTTATACACCCAAAAGAACGGAGGGCAGGGGCTCAAACAGGTATTTATACACCTGCGTCAACAGCAACATCGTTCACAATAGCCAAGACATGGAAGCAACCTCAATGTCCTTTGATAGATTGATGGGTGAGTAAAATGTGGTGCATCCCAACAACAGAATACTATTCCGCCTTAAAAAGGAAGGAAATCCTGTCACTTGCTATATTGTGTATGGACCCTGAAGACATTAGGCTAAGTGAAATAAACCAGTCATAAAAAGACAAATACTGGATGATTCCACTTACTTGAGGTCTCTAGAGGAGTCAAATTCTTAGGGACAGAAAGTAGAATGGTGGTCAGGGTGGGGTGGGAGTGGGGAATAAACAAGGACACTTACCACGATGAGATGAAATGAAATGAAATGTTTTTTATTTTTTAAAAAGCTGTTCCATACAAAAAAAATAAAAAAGTAAAGGTGTTGACAGGCATGAAGGAGCCTGTAAGGAGACTGCTGTTATCAGGCGTTAGGGCAGCGGGCTTTGGCCCACCCCATGCTCAAAGGACAAACTTCCAACCTAAGTACAAGGTACTCCGGAAGAATCTAGAATGGCAGCAGAGGTCTGTGGGTGGACACGGCCAGCCCGAGGTGACCTCACAGGGACACTCTTCTCCCTCCCTCCCCGTGATCTCCCCACTGGCTGATCCCAGCTGGAGACCAGAGGGTAAGGGAGACCCCCCAACCCTACCCACCCATGAGGCGCCCTCAGGGCAGGGGGCAGCAGGGAGCACAGCAGAGAGTGATCTGAAGGGGCGAGGAAGCCCCAACATGAGCTCCAAGACTGTTTCTTTAAAGCAAGGTACAGAATATGATACGATATAATATAATATAGTAGAATATAATGTGTCACTGTTTCCATGAGAAAGAGTGTATCATCTGCATGGTTACATAGACACAGCAGATCTGGATGGACCCCTTCTCCCCAAGAAAAATGACCATATTTGACACGCTGTGGGGGGGGGACCGGGGTGTCTGAGGAAGAGGAGTTGGTGGCGGAGACTTTTCATGACCTACTGTATTATTATACCTTTTGAATTGTGAACCATACACATGGTTCAAAATGTTACAATGTTTGTTTGGGGGGCACCTGGGTGGCTCAGTCGGTTGAATGTCCAACTCTTTTTTCGACTCAGGTCATGATTTTGTGAGCTTGGGCCCTGCGTCGGGCTCTGCACTGGTGGTGTGGAGCCTGCTTGGGATTCTCTCTCCCTCTCTCTCTCTCTCTCTGCCCCTCCCCCACTGGTGCACACTCTGTCTCTCTCAAATTAAATAAGCTTTTTAAAAACGTTAAAATTTTTGTTTACATCAAAAATTATAAATAAAATTGAATTTTAAAAGTAAAACAAACAAAAAAGAAATGAGAATGGCGGCTGCCAGAGTCGGGGGGGGGGGCGGGGGGAGCAGTGAAGGATAAGGAGCTGTTGTTTCCATGGGGACAAAGCTTCCGGCTTACAGATCAAGGGTTCTAGAGGCGGATGGTGTGGTACAGCCCTAGGAATGTGCTCAGCGCGTCTGAGCTGAACACGTAAAGATGCAGATGATGGTGCTATGGGCTTTCGGTGTGCACCCCCAGAAGCACAGGGGCTGAAATCCCAGCCCCCAGTGTCCCTGTAAGAGGAGACCAGGACTTTGGGAAGGTGCCGCCGTGGCGAATGGGATTAAAGTCCTTGAAAAGAAGAAAGCACGGGGGTGACTCAGTCCGTTAAGCATCTGTTTCTTGATCTGATCTCGGTCCCGATCTCTCGGTTCCTGAGATCGAGCTCCATGTCGGGCTCTGAGCTGACAGCACTGTCTGGGAGTCTCTCCCTCTGCCCCTCCCCTGCTCGTGTGCACTCACATACACTCTCTCCCTCTAAATAAACATTTGAAACATAATAAGAAAAAGAAGAAGAAACACCAGAGAGATGATCTCCCTCTCTCCACCCCGTGACTATGCAATAAGACGGCCGTACACCCACCAGGAAGAGGGGCTCACCCACCAGGAAGAGGCGCTCGCCAGCCGCCAGCGCTGTGAGAAAACCATGTCTGCTGTTTAAGCCGCCCGGCCTGTGGCGGTCTCTTAGAGCACCCACGTCGCCGAAGGCAGAGGGTAAATTTTGTTAAGGGTATTTCACCATAACTTAAAAAAAAAAAAGAAAGAAGAAGAAGGATGGAAAGACAAGTTCCAGGTTAACATCAGTTTGGGATGCGGATGCGAGAGTCGAAGGAGAGAGGGTTGTAGGCAAACACGAAATACTCTCGCAAACAAGTCTGCGTGAAGATGGGGATGCGTGCGATTCATCAGCCCGGCACGGTCAGGCGTCAGAGGGTTAATGCGGGGACCTCGGGATCAGGTGATTTCTGCTTCTCCGCATTTACACATCACGCATCGTTCAGAGTCTTCACGATGTGTGCACACTATACTCGGGAATAATAGTTATTTTCACTGTGGAAACACTTACATATAGAAGGCACCAACCCCCTCTTTTTTCCGTGCGGAAGTGAAAACCATAAGCGATGCTGATTCAGGTCAAGTCGCGTCTCCTGGAAGCATCTTGTGAACATAGCCCCCTGCCCCCACCCCAAATATGTGCATGCGATCTCCTTTAAATGTGCATGATGCTCATCGGGGCTTTCTTGCTCTAAAGCCTTCGGTTGGCTGTCAGGCGCACCTCCCAGAACAATCTCCACCCCCACCGTCTCGTGCCCTCCTCACGAGTCCCACCCACCGTCCTGCATCACCTTCCTGAACATTCCATCACTCCCTGGCTGCAAGGCCATTCCCCTCCTGGGCAGGCGTGATGTCCTCTGCCCGGGGCACACGCCCTCCATCCACTCGGCTCCTTTTCAGCTTTGTCTCCCCATCCAGGACCCCCTCAACTGGTAGCACCCGACCCCAGTGGAGAACGGAACCACCCGTGCATTCCTTCATACCTCCAGGACTCTCCAAGCTTCCTGCCTGGGATGCCCCCCGCACCGCGCGCGCCCCCCACCCCGGGATGCTCCCACACTCATCAGAGCTCCTGCAAAACCCTCTACCCCTGACCGGCGATCCCAGCAAATGCAGGGTTCACACTTATGGGCATAACGAAGATAGAGCAGTGTTTCTCAACTGGGGTGATTTTACCCCCCGGGGGACGTTTGGCCGTGTCTGCGGGCATATCTGGTGGCTACAACCAGGGGTGCGAGGTGCCACGGGTACCCTAAATACCCAGCGCAAGGGCAGTCCCACATCAAAAAAAAAAAAAAAGATCCTGCCTGTAATGTCAACAGTGCCGCAGCTGAAAGCCCAGAGGTGGTGGACGCGGCGATCTCTGGGCAGAACTGTCTTCACATGGCCGTGGCCGTGGCCATCAGCACAGCCCAGGACACCAGCATCTGCAACTCTGTATCAGGGCAAGGCGGCAGCACCTCAATCCCATGGTTGTCCTGAGCCAGGAGGGGAGCGACTGAGTAGAAACACAGCCCAACACCATCCCCAGCCCTCTGGGTCCCCCTGAGCAAGACATTCGACCTCCTTGGGTCTTAGGTTTCTCCGGCTATAAAATAAAACATCAAAGGAGATCGGCTCTTCAGCAAATGGGGCCGGACAGGGTCTTAAAGCCCTGGAAAAGCCGTTTCTGGGGTCGGGGGGGCGGGGTACCTATGATCTGCCCTCGCCTGGAGTCCCAAAGCCCATTAGCATCTTCAAGGCTCAGAAAGAGTCCTGCAGGACAGACACCGGCAGGTGCTTTCACACCTTAGAGAAGGGGACATTCTGCTCGAAGCACACGTTGCCACAACGCTTTGGGAGTCCGTGATGAGCCTCCTGCCTCCTCCCACTGCCATGATGACCTGACCCTGAAGGAGACGGTGCCAGAGTGTGCACACTCTCTGCGGGGTCCACACCATTTCTCCGAGTCCCACAAGTGTATCTCAGCGGAGCACTCATTTGTGAATCCCAGGTCAAGGGCTTGCTTTTTGGTGGGTGAGAGCGGCTGGTTCTGAGCCACGCTGGGCCCCATCCTCTTAATCCAGTTCAGGGGTTTTGGCAAAACGGCCACCCATGGGCCACTCTGGACCGCTGTCGGTTTTTGTAAATAAAGTTTTATTGGCACACGGCCCTGCCCTTTTGTTGACATACTGTCCCTGGCTACTTTCCCACTTGCTGTGAGTAGGTGCAAAGGAGACCATGTGGTCCATAGAGCCTAAATATTTACCATCTGGACCTTAGAGTTTGCTGACCCTTGGTCTAGACCTTAGGAAATGGGGTCTACCGTGGAAGAGACGGGCCAAACCTCTCCCCCAAACTCCTCCACAAGAGCGTTCCTGCAGGCCCAGGCCCCCACATCCACGTGCATGGGGATGACTCAGGATGCCCCAGCACAGAGACAGCCAGGATGCTCTTGTCTGTCACCCCCCGGCCCGCCCACCGCCTCCTTCCCTGGGCACTGCTCTGCCTTCCTAGGCCCACCTCCCCACCACAGCCTTCCTGGACCCCGGGGGAGCCCTCTCCCGTCACAAACCAGAGCCCCCCATTGCCAACACGGCGTACCAGCCTTTTTTGGTTATGAACCTGATTGGCAAACTTTTAAATATGTATTCGCCAAAAGATACATGACGCACATACATTATACTCATGTGTTTCTGTATCTACGTGACATACGTTACAAAACACACATCAAAAAATAGAAATTAAACAGGAAGGAGTTAAAAAAAATAAAGCTACGGATTCCTTCCCGCACTCTGGCAGGCTGACTTAGGCGGGGGGCTCTGGGTCCCAGCACCCCACATCGCCCGGCACCCTTGGGGGCTCAGGCCTGGGGGACAGGGGGGCTGTGCTGGTCTTTCCAACAACCAGCAGCAGATTTATCAGAGGATGAGGGATCACTCTGATGCCCACCCAGCCCCGAGCACCTGTCCCAGAGGACCCCCTGGGTGGGGGGAGGCTCAGGGTCTCTGAACCCGGAAGCCACCTGGCCGCAGACAGGAAGGGAAGGATCAGAGACACACACCGCCCCCCCCCCAGAGAAGGTGCCAGCCCCCCCCTTGACAGCAAACATTGTGGCACATCCAGGGGGATTTTTTGTGTTTTGACTCAGAGGCAATAAGTCTTTCAAATTAAGCCAACTGCTGACAGAGCTGCAGTCATGAGGAAAGCCCCTTGGAAACGGCCAGCCTGGGGTTCGCACTTCCGCCAGGCAGGGGAGGGAAGATGGCCGCCAAGGGGGGGCCGAGAGAGCGCAAGGCTGCCCTGTGGCCCCTCCCGGGAGGCGGTTCCTCAGGGCAGGCAGCGTCAAGGGGATCCCAGGCCCACCCCCAGCTCCCACACTGGGCCTCTGGCCCTCACTCCAGCCCTCCCAGGCCCGCCCACCAGGAAAGCACTAGGCCACAGACAGTTGGAGAGCCCAAGGGAACTGAGGTCCCTGTCGCTCACCTTCTCAGTGCCTTTAGTCACTGTTCAACGGGTGTCCACTTGGATGTCCCCCCCCAGTGACCTTCTGTGGACCCTTCAAGTGTTTCCACAGGGTTGTCTGGTGGCCCTCATGGCACAGGCTTAGAAAAATGACCTGAGGAACTCTTGGAAAGTGCTGGGACCCAACCCAGGTCTTCCCCAGCAGCCCCGCCAAGTGACAGTGCCTGGTGACAGGTGACGCCAGGCAATGGTGAGAGTCCCTAAGCAACCAGTGAGCGCTGACAGTCCCCCTCCGACCAAAAGCAGGGAAGAACAAAGTCAGCCCCACGGAGCACCTTCCGCACGACCCCTCCAGGGCCCGGGGCCAGCCCGGCCACACTCCTGGGGACAGACGGAATGCACTCTGACCTCGTGGACCCCAGACCCCTTGTAGCATCTTCTCTGGTCCCGGGAGGAGTCAGGGCAGACACCGGGGACACAAATCCGTCTTCCCTCGAGTTTCAGGAAGAAAAAAAAAATTCAACCCCAGGGCGCTTAGCGCCAGCCCAGGAAGCAGGGCCACCCAAGTGAAAAGGCGGCCGGGCCTCCCCGGGCAACTAACTGGCTGCTTTTAGACACACACACCCGGCTCCGCCCCCACAGACATCAGCCTGCAGCTGACAGGGACGCGAGGGTGACAGCTCCCCGGGGCGGATGAGGGCTGAGGACGCCGGCAAAGCTGATAACAGGGTGGACTCCGCCACCTGAACTGGTCCAGACGGCCTCACGTGGAGGGGAGCAGCAGGGCAAGCGCGAGCGGACGGGCCTCCCCTGCACCGGCCTCTACCCCCGGGCCCGCTCCCGAGGTCCTGACGGCGCGCCCTCCCAGCCCGGCGGCCTCAAACCCTCCTCTCACTGTGCCACCTCCCTGCCCCAAACCATCCACGAAACACCCGGGTCGCCGGAGCCAGTTTCCTGAGGGACCACGATGTACCGGGCACAGGGCCACCTCAAAGACGACGGGCGAACTTTCACACAGAGCGTTTCGTGACCTGGTTCTGACTACGCCTCTGGCCTCGCTCCCCATCCCTTCCCTGCCTCCAGCCTCCCCGCCAAAACGCAAACACCCGATGAAAACACGCGCAGCGTCCCTAACAAGACAGGCTGAGGGTCTGACGCCTCTCTGCTCACCCCTGGCTTCTCGTCCCGGTGACGCACTCGATGCTGTCTGGGGGAGGGGGGGCTCCCCCTCCCCACTCCCGGCCCCCTGGGCTCTAGGGGTGGGTACCGGGCTCAGCCTGCGGCATCAGGGCCCCACCCGCCCCTGTGACAGTGAGTCTGCAGACCAGTCAGAACCGGTCCTGGGACTTTTGCTTAAATGGCCTTCTGAGAACACGGCCAAAAGGAGAGAAGGCGGATGCTTAAACAGAGAGGCAACTGCCGACGCCAGGATTGGAGCCTCCGGATCCAGCTACGCCTGAAGCCGCCTGACTTTTTAGCTGCTTCATACAGTGCAGCGAATCAGTTGCTTTTTGCGTCAGGCATTTGGATTGGGTTTTCTGTCCCCCGCAAGTGGAAGAGACCTAACTGACTCCAGGCCGAGCTTTTTGAAGACCGCTTTTTTGTTCACGCCATTTCTTCCACCGGAACACCCTGGAAACCTGAACACCCTGGCTTTTCCAGGCTTCTTTTCACGGAGACTTGGAAACCAGACTCAGGTTGCTTCTGCCCTCCTCCCGTGTCATTTCGATGCCCCCACTCTGTGCCTCTCAGCATCTATCTGTTCCTTCCGTTTATTGGCCTGTTCCTCAAACAGGTGCCGAGCACCGGAGTCCCGCCGCCCCTCGCGGGAGACACTGCGGCTGCTGGTTTTCTTCCCTGTCTCCCCATCCTTGAAGCAGGGACCAGGTTGTGCCCAAAGCCTGGCACACAGCAGGCGCCAGATAAATGTCTGCTGAGGAGGATGGAGCAACCCCGCCTTATCCACCGACACCTCATATGCGAGGGATGGGGCAGAGATCCAAGCCGGGAGCAAACCCTGTCAGTCCTGCTTTCAGTCCATCCAGACCATCCAGAACCCAGCCATCCTCACCACCTCACCGCTCCCGCCTGGGCCCAGCACCAGCCTCCTCTGCCCAGACTCTCCAGCGGCTCTGCCCACAGTGGTCTGCAGGCCCTCACAGCCCAGCCTCCTGCACCTGCTCTCCCTTCTCCCCTCCCACACTCTGTCCTGCCGCACTGGCCTTCTGGCTGTTCCTGGCACATGCTAAACCCCTACCCCCGGGCCTTTGCACTTCCCAAGCCCTCTGCGTGGTACCAGGAGCACTGAGCCTGGGTACCCAGGTGACTATTCCACTTCCACCAAACCTCCGCTCAAAGGCCGCCTCATCACTGAGCCCTTTCCCAGCTACCCTACTTTAAACCGTAAATGTTCTCTCCCTCCAGCACCCCTGCCCCTGTGCCTCACTCACCAGTACTTTCCAATGACATTCACTTGCTTATCTGCTTAAGACCTGCTCCCCGGGGCACCTGGGGGGCTCAGTCGGTTGAGCGTCTGACTTCGGCTCAGGTCATGATCTTGAGGTTTGTGAGTTCGGACCCCACATCGGGCTCGCTGCTGTCAGTACAGAACCCACTTCAAATCCTCTGTCCCTCTCCCTCTCTGCCCCTCCCCCACTCATGTCGTGCGTGCGTCTGCACTCTCTCTCTCTCTCTCAAAAATAAACATTTAAAAAAAGAATCGAGTCGAATTCCTAAGGGAAAAAAAAAAAAAAAGACCTGCTCCCCTACAAGAACACGTGCTTCACAAGGGCAGGTGTCTTTTCACTGGAACAGCGCCTGGCACACAGTAGGTGCTCAATGAACATCTGCTGCATGAGTCAGGAGCTCTTTGCATTCCACGGGGCCCCTTCCCACACCGCCAAGCTGCACTGAAATGCCACCTCCTTGAAGCAGGGCCTATTGCCTCTGTGCTCCCAGTACCTCCTTCCCAAAGGTGAAGTCAGGCACCCACCTGTCTATCCGCTCTCTGCTCTGGAACCTTCTGCCAACTGATCTGCAGCTTCTCTGTCCCAGGTTGCCTTCCAGGCCCCTCATCCCTTAAGAAGTCAGTCTACAATCGTGTCAAGAGCTCACCCCTAAACAGCCCAACCATCCCTGGTGTGCAGGGCAGGCAGGTACCCGGACAGCAGGGGGCAGCCTTGGCCCCTTCCCTGGCCCTGCCCCTGGCTGCTCCTTCCCCTGGAAACCCCTGAGCCGGCAGCGGGAGCCGAAGCAGGTCCGTCAGCTGCTCTGCACTGAGCCCTGGGGTCCGGGCTTCAAGCATCCAGACAAGCCATGCATTCAGGGCAGCAGCTGGCAGGTGGCTGGGCGGCCCGACGGGACTCCTGCAGCCCCCGCTGTCTGCCCAGCACAGACCCGCGCGTAGGGCACCTCCCATCCCGGCCTCGTCCCCACCGCCCTCGCCCACTCGGCTTCCAAGAAAGAATGTGTCTGGTCTGGATCCGACAATGCTGGCCCCGTGACACAGAGAGCAGACTGATGGTCCCAAGCACGACTGTCTCGCCAGTGTCGGCTCAGAGAGGTCAAGGATCACAGGAGTTATCGTCACAGTGAGCTGTGGCTCCCGAGCAGTCACACTCGCTCGCGGGGAGAGTCTGGGTGCTGGGCGGCACGCTGGCCACCTCCTCCTCCCGCCGGGAGCCACACACAAAGTCCCCTTTATGGGAACACAGCGGGCTGGGCCCTGGCAGTTTCAGCCTCAGGGAAACCAGGTTTGAGTTTTCTCCGAGGGCACAACCAGGCCTTTGTCTTGCTTCTGGCCCGTCCCCACCCGGCTGGCTTGCCTGTCAGGGACACGGTGTCCAGGACCCCTCTGAGGCTGGGCACGGAGACACCACAGAGGACAGCAAGGGATGTGCCAACAGCACCCAGCACAATCCACGTTCCCCACCAAAACCTCCTTGAGCACCTGCTACGCGGTGAGCCATGGGATCACAGTGGAACCCGCCACAGGGGAGGGCGACGGATGTGACCACAGCTAGTTCGGATGCAGTTCATCGAGGCGAGGAGCCGTGTGGTCCCACTATGTGCCAGCACGGCACCTGTAGTGGGTCCCTGCGGTGAAAAGAACCAAGCGCTGCCCGCCTGGGGCCCACCCCCGCTGCACCGAACACATCAACTTGCTAAGAAAAGCAGGAACGAGTAATTACCTACTGGGATTTGGTCCCCTACTTTGGCACACATAAAAGGTAGGCCCTAAAAAATGTAGGAAAAACAAACAGCCAAAAAACCCAGGAGCTCTGACCGAATGGAACAACTGGGAGTGCCCCGAGGAGGGATTCCAGAGCTGGTTTTCAGGTGGCCACGGGGAAGGGGTGGGGGGGGGCTGGTGTGCATCACGCCCACCCGTCTCCTCTCCTTGGGGTCTGCATCCCGGTTCTTCGTCCTGCAGGAAAAGTCCCCCCGAATTTCCCACCGGCCACAGGGAGGAAGGGAGGAGGCACACAGCCCATGACTCCCAAGCCGCACAGCCCTGCCATCTGCGACATCGCAGCGCCGACCCTGACTCCTCGTCACCCTGGACGCCCCGCAGGGGTGACAGCGGTGTGGACACGGCATTGTCTCATGGAGCCCGAGGCCTCTGCAAAGGCCACTTCCTTCCTGCCCTGTGGGGCTCTCACCGCCCGAAGCCACGGGGCAGCCAGGTGCGAGACAGAAGCCCCTTCCTTGAGGGGACACGGTCTGGTGTTTTCCATTTTCTGCTTTGTGCACCTCTGGATTCCACGAAGACTGAGCATTAAGCCCGAATTAAGCCGTCCGTGACCGGCAGGGCTCTACGGGCCCGGGTGAGGGGGCAACGCGGCTCAGGGTTGCCTTCCAGGCATCAGATGTTGAGCGTGGACCTTTGGGGTCCTTGGCACCTGGGCTACGTGACAGCATCTTGCACGCTCCACCGCGACCCCCCGCCTGCAGGCCCCTGCCAGCCACGGGGAGAATCGGAAAAACGCCAGTGATTTTTCGGAAGGAACATCCCTTGCTGAGCACTAGGCCGAGAGGCTGGAGGCCCAGGGACCAGCCAGGTCGAGCTGTCAGGCCCCCTTGGCTTCAGCCCAGCCGGAATTAGGCTGTTCCTTCTAGACGGTCAGAGCCGCCAGCCCAGCCGGGGCACTTTGAGGAGAGGAAAAGGTCGGACGCTCAGACGGAGGGTCAGGAGTGTGGATTTCCCCTTTCCAGTATGGCAGAGGGGAGGGGCGGGAGCACCCGGCCGGCGGTGCCCAGGGGGGAAGGTCCTCGAAGGCCAGGGCAGGCGGGGGAGGGGGCAGCCACCTTGCCCCCAGACATTCGCAGCCCCTCCACAGACAGCATCAAAGAGTGACAGCCTGACACTGTCACCACGGGGAAGGTCACATGTGGGTCAGGGCGGGCGGCACGGGAAGGGAGTGACCTACTTCCAAGGCCCATTCAGGAATCTCCCTGCCAGCCCAGACGTCTGACGCAGCCAGACAACAAAGGAAAGGGGGGCTGGGCTGGGGGGCTGGAGGTGTCTGATGGTCCAACACGGCACTCCCCCCACCACAGGGGCCCCCACAGCTGTACCCCCACCTCCTGCTGACCACCGGGGTGGCCAGAGCAGGGCCGACCATGCCCAGCAACCTGTCACCTTGCTCTTGGCGCTCCTGGCCCTCCGGAACATTCTGCCAATGTTCAACCTCGGTGGGACCAGGGGTGGCTCTGGGCTCCCCAGAATTTGGCCTTGGGCCCCGTCAGCACACCTCTCCCCAGGACTTCCACCACTTTTCATGCACGCGTCACCCGGGGCCTTTATTCATAGACACCCCCTCTCAATCAACCACCACTCAGGACTTAAATTCCATTTGCAGACGGGTCAGGTCACCACATGAATCAGGGAGGAAAACCCAACGCAAATCTGCTGGAAACTCGTGAACGTTAGAGACGGGCGCGGCCTTTGGAGGTAGCCACCCTGGGTTCACATCCCAGCTCCGACTCCTCCCCAGCTAGGACCTGAGATTCTCCGGGCCTCGGTTTCCCCATCTGCAAAATGAGGACAATAACTGTACCTGCGTCTCAGGAGAGGTTTCAGGGTGAGGGGATGCCGGTGCACCTGCCTCCCGGCGCCTGGCTCATTAAAGAGAAGCCACGGAGACCGGCCCAAGACAAAGAAGGAGCTCAGGAGGAACCTGGGACTAAGCCCCAGAGATCTGGGTCATTACTAAGAGCTAATCAAGACCCAAACAGGATGAGAGCTCTGGGGAGCAGGTGCTGAAACTCCCTGCCCAATGCTATTCCCAGGTGCCAGTTACCTGGGCCGACCTCTGCCCTCCTGCACAAGACACGCACCGCAGCTACTTCCCCGATTGGGTTTGAGGCGGCAGAGCCCAGCTGGGATGCCACCCGGCGCTCCCTGACCTTGCTGCCACTGTTCACTCCTCAGCCGCATCCTGCCCACGCACGGCCACCTGAGATGCCCACTGCAGCTAAACAAACCTCCCCCGTGAACTTGGCCACCATGCCTCTGGCCAGTCCGGTGCCCTCATCCTGTCTCTCATGACTCAGTGTGATTCACAGTTAACTGATGTCGCTGACATCAGGCTGGTCCTGGAGTCCTCGGTACGGTCCGGCGACAATCGGCAGCTTATCTGAAAAAAAAAAAACAAAAACGGCGAGGCTTCCTCTCCGTGGGTCTCGGAGGTGACGACATACAGCATTGACGAGCTGCCCCGTCTGCCTCCCTCACCACTGCCTGAGCTGCTCCAACGGCACTCTCACCCATTTTTTTTTTTTAATCTTTATTTTTGAGAAAGAGAGAGACAGAGTGAGAACAGAGGAGGGGCAGAGAGAGGGAGACACAGAATCGGAAGCAGGCTCCAGGCTCTGAGCTGTCAGCACAGAGCCCGACGCGGGGCTCGAACCCACGAATCGCGAGATCATGACCTGAGCCGAAGTCGGACGCCCAACCGACTGAGCCACCCAGGCGCCCCCATTTTTGGCCGAATGGTAAGCGTTCGCTAGAGGTCCAGAGGGTGGAATTGCCCAGACGTTTCTCCGGCAGGTACCAAGGCATAGCCAAGGTCAGGGCATGTTTACAAGAGGCACACAGGGCCCGCTCTCCCCCAAGAATGCGCCCTGGGGCTCAGAGGCCACCCCGTGCCATCTAGGATATTTGGAATTCCACCACACGCATGCTCTCTTTGTAAAGCGTTCTGGCTTCCTGCTCCATGTGCCACTAACCCAGAAACTCCACACTCCAAAGAATCGGCTAAGCCCTAGGAATGCAAACGTTGAAGGCAACTGCCTGGGATGCCTCTGCAGACTTGAACTAGAAGGGTTTAAGGGCTTTTGTCAGGTTGCGGGGGCGGGGGCGGGGGTGGGCCAAGGAGGAGAAGGTTCAGAGGGAAGCAGGATCATTTCCAGTGCCTGTAATTACGCCAAGGCCCTTTTCAGCCAAAGTCTGTCCTCAGTGCCTTGGCCTGGGGAGTGGGTCAGAGACTCAGGAATTTAGAGACGTGAACGGAGCAGACAAGTAAGATGCCAGGGGGTGCCTGGTGGCTCAGTCGGTTAAGCGTCTGAGTCTTGATTTCGACTCAGGTCACGATCTCACAGTTTGAGAGTTCAAGCCCCGCATCAACAGTACGGAGCCTGCTTGGGATTCTCTCTCTCTCTCCCCCTATTTCTGCCCTTCCCCCACTCATTCTCACCCTCTCTCTCCTCTCTCTCTCTCAAAATAAATAAATGAAAAATTGAAGAAAAAAGAAGATGCCCGTTTCAAATGGGGGAGGGTCTCCCACTGGAGATGGGGGGGCTGACCCCTCCCAGTCACACCAAACTTTCATGAGCAGAGAGCTTCCCATAATTCCATCCCACCCTAACCAGCCACAAGAGCAGGTATGGCCTCAGAAACTCCAGTGACATAAACGAAAAATCATCCTCTCCCCTCCAGGGAAACAAGAGACACAAAGCCCACCCTCCAGGTCACCTTCAAAAGGAAGGTCATGATCAGTGGGATTGGGGGGCGGCCACCTGGGGGTGTGGTCAGACCCACAGCTGGGATCAACTGGAGGCTGAAAAGCAATCAACCGATTCAGTCCTGTGTGTGCCGGGCACTGTCTTAGGCACCAGGGCTGCCAAACTAGGGAGACAGAGCCCCTGCCCTCATGGAGACAGATACCAGCGGGCAACCACAAAACACGAGCTGACCAGGTCAAAGACGCTAACTCTTCCATTGTTGGTGAAGAGGTTGGCTAGCTCATTCATTCATTCATTCATTCATACAACAAGTTCCCACGGAGCCCCCATTGCATCCTAGCCGCCGTGCTAGGCGAGCAGGGGACCGGACAGTGTCTCAGCGACTCCCACCACATCCCTCGAGACCCCACAGTGCCCCCCCACCCCGGGTTCCTCACAAGCCCCCCGGGGCAGGCACCGAGCATGGAGACAGGGCCCAGCTCTGCATCGCCAGCTCCCTCGGGGATGTGGGGTGAACCATTTTTCCTGCTCCACCACCTGAAATACTTGCAGAACGGAAGGGGGTGGGCGCAGGCTTCCTCCAAGTATCAAGGAGTAAACCAGGCACGCTGAGCAACCCCGCTGGGTACAAAATGCTCCACCAGTGGTGTGCTCTGTGGAACAAGATGCAGAGGGGCTCCTGGCTCTCCAGGACCTGCCAAGACCTCCCGGGCAAACAAGGGAGCAGGGACACCCACATCTGTAAAGCACAGGGGGAGGATAGGTGAGAGGAAGCTGAAGCCTCGTAGGGGGAGGGAGGGAGGAAGGAGGTATTGCAGATGGACCCGCAAGATAGAGACGCACCCAACACACAGAGAGAGACAGTGGTTAATTATCACCGTCCCGTCTGTCTTTTTTCTGCAGCAACCCCCTGCCTAAAACAATGGCTGGCACATAGTGGGTGCTCAGTAAATATTTGCAGAAGGAAGTTTCTGCTGGGAAAACTTAAGAGGGAGGCAAAGAAAAACCAAAGTGGGGGTGGGGGGGGTGGGAGGTGCCCAGAAACTGAGAAAGAGACACCAATCTGGACATGGGGACCCCCTGGCAGGGGCCTCTGGCTCAGTCCTGAGTGGGTGAGTCTGGGGGTCACAGCAGAAATCACTGACCCAGTGGGACTGAAAGTATAGACTCCCCTCCACCTTTTGGGAAAGGAGAGCGTCCGGCCTCTGGCTCCAGGACCAGGCAGGCAGGCGGCCAGCCCAGGGCCAGACCTAGTCATGGTCCTCCCGGGAGGTCTGGGGCTGGAGGCTTGGGGACAGGCTTCCCACCCGAGCCAGCAGCCCAAGCAACCACAGGACCAGCAGGTACGGACTCGGGAACTCTCTCAAAATGGGCCGTCCCGTCTCCCACCACCAGCCCGGGCAGTGTCTCAGAGCCGTACCCTTCGAGATGTGGCCTTACCAACGTCACCACGCACCTAAACCACGTCAGCCACACCGGGGACCTGAGGGGGCCCCCCCGCCGCGGAGCCACATAAAACCCATTACTTCCTGCCACCCTGATCGAACTACCCCTCTGCCCCTTCCCGCCTCTGGGGTCGCCTGTCCAAGCTGCAGGTGGACACGGTAAGGCCTTGTCCTCCCTCCACGTGAGCCACGCAGGCCGGGGGCTTCACCAAGCCCCTAACCCAGGATGGTCTCCACCTCCTCCTTGACTCCCTACAGTGGGGTCCCAAGGAGGCGGTGGAGCAGGAGGGGCCCCAGGTCTGTTGTTGTCCCTCCTGCCCGCCTCTCCTCCTGTCCTCGAACTTCAAGGCTCCAGATGGGGGGGTAGCGCCCCAGGTGAAGCTTTGATCGGGCAGGGCGGGGTGTGTTCCTGGGCAAGGTGACACCACGCGTCTGCAGGGGTGCCGAAGGCCGGGCCTCCGGCCAGCGCGCCGCGTCCACACAGGCCCTGCAGCCCACATGTGTGTGTCCCTGCAGCCCCTTTCGCTGCCCCCCAGCTCCACCTCGCCGGTCCCTACCTGCTCTTTAGGGCTTGATGCAGGACGACCCTCCCCAGGGCCGGGGTCCTGGGCCAGGGCTCCCTCCTGTTGGCTTTCTCTGCCCTGGTCACACTAAGCTGTCATGCTAGCATGAGTGACTGTCCCCACCGCGGACGGCCAACCCTCACGGGCAGGGGCCTGAGCCGTCCAGCGGAGTCCGGAGCCGGGTGGGCAGCGCCGATCGCGGATGTGCGAGAGAGCGGTCCTCAGCCCACGAGGCAGCAGCCACACTGTTTCGTCTTTCTGGCGGTTCTGCAAGGCGAGCTTCGTGCCCGCGTTTACAGATGGGGAAAGTGAGGCTCTAGAAGGCTGATTTGTCCGGGATCCGGGTCAGAAGCCAGAACTCGAAACTCAGGGTCTTCCCAGGACGCTGGGAGCCTGGGACTGGGGGTCAGAAGGGCGGCGCCCAGGAACCGAAGAACACGGCAGGAGCGCACCGTGGGCCCGGGGTGCAGGGCTCTGCCCTCCGTCCCGCCTCCTGTCCCCACAGCGGCCTGGAGGCAAGGGCCGGGAGGGACCGCGGTGGAGGTGACTAAGCCAGGGCTCTGCACGGGCCCCTGGGTGCCCACGCCCACCTCCCCCTTGCCCGCTGCGGGCCCTCCCTCACCAGGCCACAGGAAACGGCGTCCCTCCCCGGGCCGCCCCTTCCCAGAACAAGCCCACGTCTCCCCTACCTGCCCGGAAAGGGAGCGAGCGCGGCGGCTTCCTGTGGTCCCCACCTGGCTGTCAGGGGCCGCAACTGTCCACCCCGCTGCCCCTGGCTCCCGCGGGACGCCCCGTCAGACCGTCTCGCCGGGCCTGGGCTCTCCAGGGCAGGCCCCGGGCACTGGGAAGTTCCAAAACAGCACGGGCTTAGAAACCCAACAAGGGCAATTACACAGGGTTGGGACTCCCCTTAGGCCTTGGCCTGTGTCCTTGTTTCCTGTCTGCGCGCTCCGCTCAGCAACCAGGGCACAGGGGACAGCGCCCGGCACACGCAGCCTGTGGCAAACACGTGGGGGGACGGAGGAGGGTCAGCGAGGAATTGAAAGCAGCCATGCGAGAAGCCTGTGGTTCGAACTTCAGGGGCTCAAAAAAAAAATCGGTCCCCTCGACACAGGAAATCAGTTGCGTATGGCTTTGAAACTGTCTTTTCCCACACGGTGACCTGAAGATCTCCATCCCGTGTGCACGGGCGCACGCGCGCACACACACACACACACACACACACACCCTCTACCCCTTCACCCCTTGCCCTGGGAAGGCCATGAGTTTCGATTCTAGCTCCCAGCCCAGATCCCAGGCAAATGACTTGGCCTCTTTGAGCCACATCTATAAAAATAGGTTCTCAGAAACCTAAACTAAAAATCCGCGAGTCGTTGATTTTGAGGGTATTTATTAAGTGCTTACGACCCACTGGGTACCATTGCGCTCCCGGCGGTTTTGTATAGACAGCCTCTTCCACCAGTGTTGGATCTCTTCCCTTCTTCCCTTCCTTCTCTCTCTCTCTCCAGTCCTTACACGTCCTAAGGTTCAGCTTCAACATCACCTCCCCCAGGAAGCCTTCCCGATTCGCCTGCTGAGAGTACTGAACCCCATCTTAAGTACTCCAGAACTCTGCTGACCTCTCACTGCCTTTATTATCCTCTGCCTCACATGATACTGTTGGAGAGTTTTCTGTACATTCTCCCTCCTCCCCTCCAAAGAGCACACAAGGCAGGTTCTCAAAGGCCAGGACTAAAGATTATAAAATCCAAGGCACGTTTCCTCAGAGCAGGAAGGCACATGGAAGGTAAGGTGCCCCTCCCCCCCCATCCCATCTCAGGCTTTGGATTCCAGTTATGGGAAGGACAGCACCTGGAAGTTCACCCATGTCCACTCAGCCATCCGCGGGGTCCTTGTACGCCCCCATTTGACAGATGGGAAACCAAGGCCCAGGGTGCAGAGGCAGGAAGTACCACAGCAAGACTCCAGCCACCTCCACCCGACTCCCAGGCCAGACTCCTAACCGCTCCAGCCCTGACACCCGGACCGAACACAGTTTCCCAATGTGGCTTCCTCCAGAGAAGGAACCCGTGGACCAGAGATGTCATCTGGGGATGCCTTTGTGCCCCTATGGGCTCCAAGCGACCCAAACAGTCCCCGATCGCTTGGGAAGGGGCGACCTCCCCGAGCCCCCGTAGGAGCCCCTCCATCGGTCCGCCCCTTGGCCACACAACCCTCACGTCCTCACCATCCAGCAGCTAGAGGGGTCGCGCCGGGCACGGCCGGGGCTCCGGGACCCTGCCCGAGGCCGACATGACACTTGGCCCTGCTTGGCCAGGGCCCACGCTAAACCAGCGCGCTAGGGTTATCTGGTCCAGCCTGTGCGGGAAGACACACCCACACCCGCCCACGCCCATCCACACCCCTGCTTAGTCCCCCGGGGATGCCTGTCACCCCGGCGTGCCTGGGCACACCACTGTCTCCCACTCACCTGAAGCAGGTGGCCGGTCCAGCTGGGGAGTGTGTCCTTCCCAGGCCAGGCCCCCCGGGGGTGGGGGGGGAAGGTGCAGGGAGCCCCAGGGCAGGTGAGGCCGGCTGTCCGTCCCCCCCCCCCCCGCCCAGTCCTATTCCACCTCCCACTCCCCCGTCTGCAGGGCTGAGTGGGGAGAGCACAGGGCCACTGCACCTCTCTGACCTCCGGCACCTGGTCCCTGCTCGTACATGACTAAGCGATTTCTACCTCCGAGTCCGCCTGCCAAGAGGCCCGCTGGCTGCAGGGACCGCACCAGGATGCCCGGAGCCGCACGCACTTAAGCCCATAATTGGCCAGTCCTCTCCTTGGGAAAGAAAACCCCCTCCATGTTTTGTTTTGTTTTGTTTTCCCCTTAAATGAAACAAATCCACCCACGTAGTTACTGGAAACTCAAGCATGTGAAACTGAACCGTTTGCAAAGAGAATTAGTCAGCAACCTTGCGAACAGAACAGCGGAGCAGTCCCTCCGCGGTGGAGGTGGGGCCGCCCGTGCTCTCGAGGTTCCCAGCCAGGAGGGGACCGGGTGGCCCCTCACGCACACGCCACGTCCCCCAGCCTGCAGGCGATGCCCTGGGAGCGGGTGAACGCCAGGGCGAGCCAGTTCGCACCAGGTCGAGGGTGAAATGCGCTTTTCCGGCTACGCACCAGCCCCGACTTTGTGACACTCGACACTCGATGGTTCTAAGCCCTGGCTCGGGAATCAGACTCGGCATTCAAACCCCACCCCATCTAGTTAGGTGAACCTCTGCGGGTCTCCGTTTCCTCATCTGTAAAATGGGGGCAATGGAACCTGTCAGGATCATGCAGTCTAAGTGAAGTGCTTTGTGTCTGGCACCCAACAGGCAGGGAGACATGCTGATTCTTGAGCAGGTAGGCGCCGTCCATTGGGGAGCAGCCGTGGGTGGAGGGTTGTCCTCGGGCTCTGTCCCTCCAGGCTCTGTCCCCCTGACTGCAAGGGAATTTGCCGAGTTGGGTTCCAGCCCTGCTGCCCTCGCCCAGGAGGTGGCATGGAGGGGCGGAGAGGGGCCAGGCCAGGTGCCCACAGGGGACGAGTCTAATTCGGGAGCCCTGAGCGCTAAGCTCCACGACCCCCTGGGCTCCTGACCCCCCGGGCTCCTTGGCCTTGCCCTCCTCAACTGTACAGGGAGGGCTCAGACATTTCATTCTGTGTTGTTTCTTTAAAACAAAACAAAACAAAATACCCAGGGGCGCCGGGCCCGGTCGGTAGAGCAGCTGACTCTTGATTTCGGCTCAGTCATGATCTCACGGTTCCTGGGTTCGAGCCCCGCGTCAGGCTCTGTGCTGCCAGTGCAGAGCCCGCTTGGGATCCTCTGTCCAGCCCCCCGCCCCTCCCTCACTCTCTCTCCCTCTCTCAATAAGTAAACAAACTTTTTAAAAGCCCACCAAGTTATGTGCCTACATTAAAAAAAAAAAAAAACCCAAAACCTGGATTCCTGGCTTTGGTTAGGAGGAAAGAGAAATGGACCCTATAGCGCGCTGGGCTCTGCGGCCCTGGGTAACAGGCCACTCCCTGACCCCGGACACACGCGCTCCGCTTTGCCACAGCCTCCCCCTCCTGACAGCCTGCCATTGGGTGCTTCCTGGCACCTCGTTCCTCCCCCGGGGGCATCTGACTTTGTGACCCAGTTTAAAACCCTAATTTTATGTAGGAGCGTGACCTCAGCCACTTGTCACTAGAAATATCCGCAGGAAGCGTCCCTAGGGAAGGTAATTAAAGTCTGATGCCGGGGGCTGATTTTTCTCAGAGAAAAACAAGACGATGTGAGAAGAACAACTACACCCCGGTCTGGCCGAGGGCAACTCGGGGATGAAGAGAGTCATTTTCTGAACTCTTTTTACGTGATTTACTAGACAACAGAAGCAAGTGTCCGGGGCTCCTGCCCTCATTTCCCTGATATCTTCCC
Source organism: Cryptoprocta ferox (assembly GCA_028646485.1). Taxonomy (NCBI): domain Eukaryota; kingdom Metazoa; phylum Chordata; class Mammalia; order Carnivora; family Eupleridae; genus Cryptoprocta; species Cryptoprocta ferox. The sequence continues at coordinate 95,236,588 of CM053570.1, forward strand.
TCTCCTCTGCCTTGTGAACCAGAAGACGGCCTCCCTCTTTGGATCTCGCCCCCTGGACGCGCAGAAGGTGGGCGGTGGGGGTCAAGATGCTGCCGAGCAGGCCCTTCTGGAGGGTTCCAGGATGGCTGTTTGCAGAACCGGAAGTCCCCCCCTCCAGCTCTCCCAGCTGGCCAACGATTTTGTTTATCTGAGGGGGCAGGGGAGGTAGGATTCAGCAGTCACAGCCGGCTCTACTCAGCCCAGCGGAGATGCTGAAAACGTCAAGTGAACATTCGAGGGCATCTTCAAGCTGTCCTGGTCACCCCTTAGAGGCCAAAACACAAGCCTCAGGATCTCTGGCTTCTTGACTCGCCAATGACCATCTTCACTCAATCTCCACGGAGCACCGGCTAAGGGCTGGCCCCTCGAGACACGGGAGGGACGGGCCGACGGAACCGGTTCTCACCCAGTCTGTGCTCTCGCGCCTCCTCCACCTGGGAGCCCCTCCTGCACCCTCCCCTTTGCCTGGCTAAGGCTGCTCTCCTCCAGAAAGTTCTCATCCCCCCGGGAGCACCCCCGGCACACCCATGTCACATAACTTAACACTGTGTGGAGGTCTGATGACTGCTGCCTTTTGACCCACTCCCCATCCCACCAGATCATGAGCCTCCATGTGCTCGGAGGCCTTGCCGAGCAGTGACTCAGAGCACAGACCGGGCTGCATCCAGCCTGACTTCTTGGCTGTGTGATGCCAGGCAAGTTATTTGACTCTTTTGTGCCTCGGTTTCCCCATCTGTAAAATAGGCATAATCAACACCACTCAACAGAACTCTTGGGAGCAGTAAAGAAGTTAATGCGTGCAAAGTGCCGAGCATGGGCCTGGACATAGTAAGTGTTCAAGAAACAGTAAGCAAACTGGTCTAAACCCAGGAGAAAAGGGCAGTCAGTGCGCACAGTCCACAGGGGACACGCACAGCCTCGTGCCCAGCCTTGGACAATCGGCACACACGACTGCGGGTCACCTCCCCTTCACACCCAGGCGGCCGTCAGCAGGCGCTTGCCGGGACTCATGAGACTGAGTCCCACGTTCTGTGCGGTCAGCGAGGAGCCTGCTTGGAATTCTCTCTGCCCTTCCCCGGCTCTCATGTGTGCGTGCGCGCACGCTCTCTCTCAAAATCAATAAATAAACATTATTTTAAAAAGTGGACGTTCACATGGGTGAGCTGCATGGCGTGTGAATTATATCTCAGTAAGTGCTAGAACTGAATCCTGCATTAGCTCCTGCTGTATACGCTCTGAGCCTTGAAGAGACAGCATCCCACTAGAATACCCAGGAAAGTCGGGTTCTCCCTGCTTTGTCTTTAAAAATTTAGGGAGAACAATTACACCGCGACAAAAACTTGGTCATCACAACGGCTCCTAGATCTCCGTGCTGGCCTACTCTCTGGCTGAAGGGGAGAAAGCCAACTCCATTTTTCTACTTTGCCCAAATATGGCTATTTTACCTGGTTCCCCATGGATGCTTCAAACCCACCTTCCCAGAAAGAAAACAGAGCTCACGTCCCTAATACCCAAAGGCGGTGGATGAAGCGACATCTCGCACCCAATACCCAGCCACTCAGGCAGAGCCATGCTGCCTGGGCCCTGACACTGACCTTTATGCGTTCCTGCTGGTTCACCAAAATGTTTTGGCAAAAGGGCAGAGGTGCCGGGGAGTAGGGGGGGTGGGGATGAGGGCGGGGGGCGGGGGTGACGGAAGACCACTTCCAGTCTGCTTCTGGGACAGTGCAGTTCAAACAATTTCCCCCAAAGTTAAGTCTTGCACAGAATGCTGCACCCCTCAAAAATAAAAAGATCAGGGGCGCCTGGGTGGCTCAGTTGGTTAAGTGTCCGACTTCGGCTCAGGTCACGATCTCATGGTTTCGTAGGTTCGAGCCCCGCATTGGGCTCTGTGCTGACAGCTCGGAGCCTGGAGCTGCTTCAGATTCTGTGTCTCCCTCTCTCTCTGCCCCTCCTCTGCTTGCGCTCTGTCTCTCTCTGTCTCTCAAAAATAAATAAATGTAAAATAAATCAATAAATGAATAAAGATCAAAGGCAGCCTGCTCTGGTTCCAATGACCATCTTCCCGCCCTGCCACAGCCCGAGGCTCTGCGTGAAACCAGCAGCCAGGGGGTGAGGTGTCCAAAGCCACAGGATCCCCATCTGGCCCTTTCTGGGACTTTGACCTTTCCAGAAAGGAGGGTGTCCCGTGCACATTAACACAACGCATGAAGGGGCATTGAGTCATGGACTGGTGGGGCTCATGACACCGGTCTCCACTCCTGCCTGTGCTCCAAATCTCCTGTTAAAAAAAAACGCATGTAAATGCTGACACCGGAGCAACCCCTCAGGAGTGGTGAGACACCCCGGGGAGTGGGGGGACCCGGTCCTGGGTCAGCCCTCAGCTCTGACATGGCCCCTGGGCTGGTGCTGTCCAGGCATCGTCGGCGCTGAATGATGAAGGGATTTTAAAAAAACAAAACCTTTATCCTGAGCTGTCTAGACACCCCTGAGTGTGACCCAGGGGTGAGGAAGACAGGCTTGCTGGGACCCTGGGGGGCACGTGGGGATGGGGACGAAAAACACAAAATGCAAAAACAGCTCACACTTGGTCCAATAGGATGGAACTAGGAGAGTGGGGAAATCTCTTTCTTTTTGAACATTTCTCCAAAGAAGATGAAGTTGGTTTACAGGGACCCTGACGTTCCCATATAATTTATACATAGTTAAACACATTTCACACTGGTGTTGCCCCTCAGGGTGATTCTTCCAGGCTTCACAAATGCAAGGTGACCTGTCTCATCAGAGCTTCTCAAAATGTCCAAACTGTGAAGACCCTCAGACAAGCAAACACCCTCCCGTGTCTCCCCCTGCACCCCCCCACCCCTGTCTTCAGAGTAATTAAGCAAGCAGGGTCTGATTCTCAGGTCCTCCCGATCTGTCCAGAGGTTTATCCCCCCAGAAATCCATGTAGGTGCCCCAAGAACTTGGCACACACCCCCCAACGTCCCCACACAAAAACCGCTGTCGTCTGAATCCTGTGTTTTGTTTCAGGACCGCATGAGGCTCCCTGAGATCAACCTAGCAGCCAGGTCCGGCCACCACGGCCCATTTCCTGTGTGGCCTCCCAACGTCCAGAAGGGAGCCCCGGCTGGCGCGGGAGCCTCACGGAGCCTCCCCAGTGCCCTGGCCCACGAGAGATTCAGGCCACGGCGCAGCACCACCCCAGCCAAAAACCCCAGTCTTGGCCAGACCTGCAGCCGAATTGCTGATGGTCTGCTGGGAGAGGTCCCCAGAGCATCCAGGCAAAGGACCAAGGGCTTGATTGGGGCTCCAATGAGGACCAGAGAGTTCAATGAAGGGGGCAGAGGCAGATGGAGACAACACTTTCTAGTTTATTCGTCCCTCTTAGGAGCAGCTTTTGGGGTGAATGGGGCAGGGAAGGGATGCAAGTGTACCTCCTACCCAACCTTGGGCTTGGCATTCAGGGCCTCCCTGCTATACAGCAGCCTTCCCGTGATCCTCCTCCTAATGGCCAGCCCCTCCTCCCCGGGGTCCCTCTACCTCCCTGCCCCTTACCACGACCCGCCCCCCCCCAGCCTAGAACAAATGCTCCTCGTCACACGAGGCTCTCCGTGCCCAGGCAGCACACCTGCCACCTGTCATCCCCACCTGCTCCGTCATGGGCTCTCCAGGGCTTAGGGCCGCTTCGTACCCCTCCGGCGTCACGCCTGGCCACAGGAGGTGCTAAACGACACCCGTGTGTCCAACAGAGGAGAAGGAACGCAGGCCAGCTTTATGTCAGCCCCGCAGCCGTGTCCCCTCTGGCAACTTAGAAACCGTCTCGGAAGCTCACTCTCCTCAAAAGCTGGTGCGGGGGAGGTCACACCTAATCCCTAGGGCTGTTTGAAGAATTAGAAATCCGTCTACAACAGCAGGGCCTAAAGCCTGACACACAGCAGGCATTTGAGAAAGGTTAACGCCGTTTCTGAAAGATCATACTCGGAGCAGAACAGAACGAGAGTGGAGGCAGCCTCGCCGAAATGCTGGCCGGTCGATGGGAGGGAAAAGGCAGGGAAAAGGTTGTCAGGAGCTCCAACGACGAAAGAGCCAACGTTCCCTGAGGTGGTGACAGGTCAGGTCTTGTCCCGAGCCAGGGCCCGCGGCCACAGTGCCGGTGACCCAGCCAAGGGTGGACACGCCAGTCAGGGCATCTCTGCCCCGGAGCACTGGCAGGAAGCTCTGGGTCATATCTCAAACGAGACAGAGACAGTCCATCCCCTTGGGGCCTGATGGTCGGGTAGCAGCCAGCACTGGTAGGGAAGGAGGGCGCGTGACCAGCTAGCGCTGAGGCTCTGGTCCCAGACGGGCCGGCGGGAATTGGAAGTGGCACCAAATGATATGGTCAGCGATCGATGCTGCAAAACAGCGGCCAGCCCCAGGTGGCCTGGGGGAGAAAAAGCTCTGTGAGATACTGGCCCCCCAGCCCCAGAGCCGGTCCGCGTGGGGACACGGGTGGCATCGCTGCTGGAGGTGGGGGCTGGCTGCACAAAGTAAGCTTGAGGCCAGGCCACGCCCCGAAGGCCATGTCACGGATCTGGGAGCTTTCCCCAAGAGCAATCAATGTCCCTGCTGACGGGTTTCGAGAAGGGAGTGGACGTCGCCAGGTGTTCGTTTTAAAAAGATCGTTGGAACACAGTTTAACACGATGACAGCGGTGGCTGGGAGCAGGAGGGCAGTGGCTGCATCTTGGGTGGATGGATGCGGAGAAAGGCAGGTGTTTAGAGTTCTAGGTGAACGCTTTAGACGAGCTGTCTGAACGGAACCGTCTCCACCTTCAAGCAGCCCCCAAGTGAGCCAGGAAGGAAAATGCGGCTTCCATTCAGGAAACACTGCAACCTTCCACGCCAAACGTAATTAGCCAGGAGCCAGACACAAAAGGGCCCGGAGTGGATGATTCCATTTATAGGAAAGGTCCAGACTAGGCAGAGCCAGAGAGACAGACCAAGGCAGACCGCTGGCTGCCGGGGGCTGGGGGAGGGGGCGTGCGGAATGACGGCCGTCGGCCACGGGGTGTCCTTTTGGGTGATGAAAATGGTGGGAACTCGGGGCGCCTGGGAGGCTCTGTCGGTTAAGCGTCCGATTCTTGATTTTGCCTCAGGTCATGATTCTCAAGCTTCGTGGGTTTGAGGCCCACATCGGGCTCTGCGATGACAATGTGGAGCCTGCTTGGGATTCTCTCTCTCTCTCTCTCTCTCTCTCTCTCTCAAAATAAATAAATAAGCATTTTTCAAACAAAGAAATGTTGGGAACGAGATGGAGGTGGTTGTACAACATTGTGAATGTACTAGATGTAACTGAATTATTCACTTTAGAATGCTTAGTTTTAGGTTGTATGCAATTCACCTCAATGTTTAAAACAGCAGTCAGTATCAGAGCATAGTAACAGACCTCCTGTGGTTAAGGGCTCCCCAGTGAGCCACCAACCCCATTTCTGCTGGGGGTGCCATCACATCCCCACAGACCCGGGGCCCCTTCTGACTCTGTGATCCCCTACGTCCAATGTCCCGGGCCACAGTGACCTCCAGCCCTCCAGCCTGTCCCCTCTGGCCCCTCACTTCCGCTGCTCCCTTCCTCCGTGAGGACTGACTTCATACACATGGAGCACCGGGAAGCCACCGGGCCCCGCCGGCCCCCAGCTGGTCACCGTTGTTACCGGGCCCCAAGCCCAGCCCCGGCCCTGAATTTCTGAGACCAGCCCTTCAACACTGCCTCTCTCCACCTGCCCTCCGTGCAGGCTCCTCTTCCTCCATTACGTCCAAAGCGTCTGGCCGGGCTTTCCAGTGTCGCGAAGCCCAGCCCATCTGCCTACCCGCAGGTCCCTGCACTCCAGCCATCTCCACCTCCGCCGTCTGGACTGGAGGGTGAGGGGCATTTTTCAGGAAAATGAGTTCCCCCACCCACCACCACCACCACCCACACCAGCTCTGCTGTGCCCAGATGCTCTTCGTGGTCGAAACCCGGCTATTTATAGTGACGCGCGCTAGACCAAGTACTGTAGGAGGCAGCGTCCACCCCGAGAAGGCCATTCCGCCCCAGGGACCCACGGCCGAGGTGGTAAAGGCAACAGACCCAGACGAGGCGTCGTCCCAGAGGCCCTCAGCCACTGTCTTGGGCAGCCCAAGTCAGAGCTCACCCTCGAACAGCATCCTGTGCCCGGGCCCCTCTCCCCACAGGCCCCCTCCCGGCATCCTCAGGCCTCTCACCCTCACTCAGCCCTACCCCAGCCACAGGCCAGCCCGTGCTGCCATTCTTCCACCGGGGATGCCCACCTCCCTCCCCCCACACTCTCAGCCTCTCCACTACACCCGGGTGAGGTCATCACGGGAGACGGGCCGGCCTCCCCCACTAGACAGCGAGGTCTCTGAGAGTGAGACACCCCCATCCTTTGTATCCTCTGCCCATATGTAGGGGCTCAATATAAATGTTTGGGTGAAAGAATGAATGACAAAGAGTCCAAAATAGCTCAGGAGGCTTGTTTTGCACTTCTGGGCCTCCCACAGGGTCACGGGGGACATTCTGGGCAGTCAGGGGGTGGGTGATGGGTGGGTCCGTGGGGAATGAAGCCACCAGCCCCCCAGGGCGTCGGGACTGTGCACCGTGGTCAGTACTGATGCAGGTCACCTCCCTGACGCCTCACAGCCACCCCCTGAAGTGGCTGTCATACTGCACAGTCAGGGAGGCCGAGGCTCTGAGGGAAAGCTGCCCGCATTCACCCCTGCAACAGGCACCCAGCAGGAGCCTACTGTGTGTGCCGAGCACTGGGGACGGAGTGAAGCACGGGACCCCCGTGGCCTGGCCCTGCCCACCCCACCCTCGCCCCAGGTCGTCCATCGAGACAACTGCCAGCTGCCCGTCATGCCTCGAGAGGGTGGATGTGTGTCTGGCTGGGTCCCTAGGTGGAAGGCGTAGGCAGGCTGCCCACCCAGGAATACCACGTGAGCAGTGGGCCCAGGGGGAGGGGCAGGAGTGGAACTCAGGCTTTACAAGTGAGGGCCGCCTGGGTGGCTCAGTCGGTTAAGCGTCAGACTCTTGATCTCACGGTTTGGGGGTTTGAGCCTCTCGTCTGGCTCTGCACCCCCTCTTTACTCGCACCCCCACCCCCCAGCACCAGAAAGGCCCATGGCAAGGCCCCTTCCAGGAACCTGTGCTCAGGGAACACAATAAAGAGACCAGGCGTTCACCTGCCAGTGAATGAATAAGCACAATGTGGGAGGCCCATGCAATGGAGTGCTCTTCAGCTTTGAAAAGGAAGGACACTCAGACGCGGGCTACGACAGGGACGATCCTGGGAACATCACGCTGAGTGAGACAAGCCAGTCGGGGAAGGACAGTCCGCAGAAGCCCACCAAACTGAGGGAGCTATGGGAGTCAAACCCGCGGAGACAGAGGCAGAATGGAGGGAGCCAGGGGCTGGGGAGGGGAACGGGGGTTAGTGCCCAACGGGGACAGAGTTTGAGGCCTTCTTTTTTAAGTTTATTTACTCATTTGGAGAGACAGAGAGAGTGAGAATGGGGGAGAGGGTGACTCCAAGTCCAGTGAGGCGCCTGACACGGGGCTCGAACCCACGAATTGTGAGATCATGACCTGAGCCGAAATCGAGAGTCAGACGCTTAACACACTGAGCCCCCCAGAGTCTGAGGCTTGTGGGCTGAGGAGTCCTGAAGATGGATGTGCTTAGCGCCCCTGCACCGCACACCTGAAGAGGGTAAAACAGCATATGTGGTGCTATGTGCGTTTCACAATAAAGAGATAAGCACGTAACCTTGAACCCGAGAGAGGCCTCCCCAGATGGCTCTTTGGAGAACCTGCACACAGCCCTTGCTGTCAGAAGGGAACCCTCCGGAACATGCAGGCCTGGGAAGGAGCACTAGGGCCTGAGGACACTGGTGCAAATCTCTCCCCCTGTTCTAGAAGGAAAAGCCAGAATGAGGGTTCTACCCATGGGCATGCCACGTCTCATCCCAGGTGCTCTTCTATGAATCCCTTGGAAAGAAGGTTCCAAAGTTTCCACTCCAGCCCAGGCCTCTCACAAGAGCCCCAGGCCTAGCCTCCATCCCGACACATCCATGGACCATTTCTACCTGGAACAGATTCAAGGCACCTCCCATGCATGCCCCTGGCCCCCAGCCCACCCACTGGGACCCCCCCCCCAACTAGCGAGGAGGCTCATGGACATCTGCACGTCCAAACAGTTCTCAAACGCGTGGATTCCACCTTGAAAACGCCGCCAGCCTCCGTCCCAACCAGCAGGAAACAGTGCAGCATGACGCCAGGAAACACAGGCCCCCAAACAGCCAGCAGCTGTGCGGCCACAAGCAGCCTGTCTGGCAAGGGCTGTCCACAGCTGGGGCAGCTGTCAGGACCCTGACACCAGGTAGAGCCCGGGTTCCTCCTCCGTGCGGCATTTACATCCCACACGCCCATAGTCTTGGGCTCAAATCACCCAGCGCCTCCCTCATTTTCCCAGAGGCACCCCGAGGGTGGCAGGTGCCCCCACACTCCTCCATCTGTCCGTCACCCACACAGGGAATTCAAGGTGGTTAAGCTTGGGTTTGAGGGTGGGCGGGTGCCATGTTTGTTGACAAACGTCTTCTACGTCCTCTGCCGCCCAGGCACTATCTCGAACGCCCTTGCCTGAACGAGGCCCAGCCTCCAATGGGGGGCAAAGCAGGGTTGAGTCTTTCAGGTTCCCCTCCCCATCTCCAAGGGAGGCCCACGGGAGCCGATGGGGTTTGTCTCGTGACCAGCGGACTCATCTGTTTGTCATGTTGAGCAATGAACGGGATTTTCAAAACACAAAACAAGCAAGTGGCTGCCCCAAAACTCTGGGGGGTGGGGGACAAGAAGACAGATCTCCCAGTGAGCCGTCCTCACCTTGCCACAGCCAGGAGGGACCCTCAAGTCCAAGTCGGGAAGAATACGCTTACCCCAACCTGCACCCAGTGGGGTCTCACTCTACCTCTTTGAGACATGATATTTCCCCTTAAATGTTTCAGAACGACTTACAGACGACCCGAGATTCGCTTCAGAACAGTCCAGCCTGAGTGTGCACACATGTATGTATACATGCGTGTGGATATGCACACACGTGTGTGAGCGGGGGCGTGTGTATGTGCTGACACTTGAAGCTGGTGAGGGCACCTTAGACTCTTCTCCCAACTTTGGTATATGTTGGAAACTTTCCATCATAATAAAAAGTTTTCATTAAAAAACAAAATTGCGCATGCTTCTTGGAGAAAAGGCTAGGGTGTTGGAGGTAGCATACTGTGTTGAGTAAGAGCTTACGCACCGAAATTAGGACTTGAGTTTTGCTCCCACCACCCGGTAGCAGCAAGACTTTGCCCACATCATGTGGCCATTCCACCTCCAGGAAAACCAGCTCGGTGCCCAGGGTTCTTAGGAAAAGCACAGGGTTAATGTGTCAAGGACTCAGATCACAGCCTGGTACTAGCACGTTCTATGAGACCATTTCCTACCACTTCCATCATCATCATCATCATCATCTCCAATAACATCATGCTCATAAAGCACTTAGCAGCACGTGCCCGGCACCTGCCTCTGGGCTAGACTTTCGCTCTTAGATTAGGAGGGACTCTCTCTATCAGATAACTGGGAAAAGGAAAAGCCTCAGGTTGAAAGTCCAAAACAAAAGTGCTTTTAGGTCTGGATTTCATCCGTCAGGGTTGGGAGGGAGGGACAGGGTTGTGCATCCTTCCGGCGGAGAGACGCATACCAATCCTCACCCTGTGCTTTGGTCTGATAAGGATCCTCATTCTCCAGCTTTTCAGGAACCATAAAATGAACCGACGAGGCATGCGAGCCACGACCTATTTCTTGAAAAGAACTGCTGTGAAATTCCGGGACAAAACTCTGAACACCGTAGAGTCAGGGGTTTTGCTAAATGTGCGAATGTATCAGCGGGCAAGTCTCTGCCCACCTGAGGAGGGGGAAGGTCCAGGAAGGGGACCAGGCACGGTGAGGAGAGCACAGACTCTATCACCCTTAGTGAGCAGGGACAGCACTGGCCTCCGCCAGCTGGACGCCCGGCCCGTTCCCAGGCTCCAGTGGAGAAATTAAACGTCTACGCCAACTGCCCAGGGGCCCACAGAGTTTTAGAGGGCAGCCCCAGGAGCCCGCTCGAGGGTGGTTTTAGGCTTGCTGGAGCAGCCCAAGGAAGGCAGCTTCACCCAGCAACAAAGTGACGTCACCCAGGGCCCCTGGTGGGACCACTCCTTCCTAGGAGCCCTGCAACTGGTATCCCCATAGCCACGACCTCCCTGAAGCTATATCTGCCCCTGCTCGTGACCGTCAGAACCACTGAGGGCCATGGGCCACTGCTTTTATTCTGTTTGCTTCCCCAGTGGTAGCCAGGCCGGGAAAGAAAAGGATTTGTAAAGTTATTGCATTAGGCCACTCCACACCTCCCCATTGGCAAACACACACACACACACACACACACACACACTCTCTCTCTCTCTCTCTCTCTCTCTCTCTCTTTACTGGATAAAGCCCTCTCTGCAGAAGGAAAAGCAGTAAGAGAATAAGAAGTGGCTAAAATGATCTAATCTACCCCATCACCTGACAGCTGGGCAGCCGTGAGGTGTCTGGCCGTGACCTCAGCACCAGAGGCAGTAACCCACAGTCACGGCCAGGGCTCTGGAGACTGTCCCCGGCCCTGGGTCTGCAGTTTGCATAAGCCACCACCCGCTCTGGGCCTCTGCTGGGAAGGGAAAGACCTGCAGAGATGCCCTGTAAGTAAGATAGGGCTTCCCCAGCTCCGGGATTCCTTAGCAGGGTGAGGATGGGGGGGGGAGGGGATGCCTGTCTACCCCCCCCTCACGCTTAACCTAGCGCTTTCTACCACCCAGAACGGGAGTATCAGAAAGGGATGGGGCAGAGAAGGGAGGAGCAGCCCCCACCTCCCCCCTGCCTTCCTTGCTCGCTCTCCTCAACAACCAGGGATGAAGTTCTAGACCCACCCCCCCAAGCTGTCCTACCCCAGGAGAGAATCCTGCCAAAGACACCAAACTGGGATGGCGGGTTTTCTTTTTTTCTTTTTCTTTTTCTTTTTTCTTTTTTCTTTTCTTTTTTTTTTTTTTTTACCATCGCCACCTGTTAAAACTCAGCTCATGACCAGTTTCTGATGCTACCGGCTGGAGTGTTTAATTAAATATTACTCACTCAGGAAGCAGCCCCTGCCAACTCACCCCCCAAACCGTGCAGTTCATTTTCAGAGAAAAAGAGAGGGAGGGAGAAGGAGTCTGGGTCCTCCTCAGCTGACACCACGTGCAGGGTGTCCCTGCGTCAGGTCCCCGCGCAGCCCACTTTTGAGAACCAAGCAAGGGGGAGTCAAGTAACCGTTAGCTCCCGGTAACCAGCAGCCCCACAGCCAGGGCACCATGGAGGGCATGCACACACACCCCCCACGCAGACACACTCACACGCACGCTCACCCCAGGCACACATGCAGAGACGCATGCACTAACTCACCCACAGACATGCAGAAACATTCAGAGACACACAAAGACACAGAGACACAGCAGATTCACACTTCAGGTCACACCGACACACCCTCAGACACACCCACACAGGCAGGCTCAGAGACACACAGACACACTGTCACCAGACCTCTCACACACAGACGCGCACTCAGGCACACACCACACTCACCCACGCACAGGCTTGTAGCCTCCCATCACGGCAAGCCACCGCGCCAGGGGCCAGTTAACATTCCAGGGACCTTTGCCTTGAACTTGAACAGGACAACTACCAAGTCCGCACACACCCCGGGCGCGCGCGTTGACCCATCCCGCGGTTCCACCGACCCACCCAGGCCGCTCTGCCTTTTCTGTTCTAATCGATTTGCTGACATAACACTCGGCTCCCCCTCGGTTGCCGGGAGAAACTGCGGCGGCTCCGGGAGGGCGGAGAGGGCGGCGCCGCCCGGGGTGTCGCCCGGCGGGCTCCCCGGGGGAGGCGCGGAGGGCAGGGCGGGGGAGCCCCGAGGGGGCCTGTAGCGCCGTGCTGCAGATCCGGGTCCCGACTGGCGGGAAAAGCGAAACTAACTTCGCGGAGCGGGGTCGCGCTGCCCCCGTGTGGGAGGGGCAGGTCGGCGCCCCCGCCTCCGCCGCGGGGACAGTCGCTGCAACAGAGGCCCCCGGGGCGCCCCGGCACCTGGAAGTCGGCGGGGGCCGCTGCGCGTCCGGGGTCCCCTCCCCGGGTCTGCAGTAGCTGAGGCTGGACCTCGGGTGCGACAGTGGCCGCGGCCCGCGGGGACCCCCTCCCTGTCTCGCCCCCGCAGGTGGGATCCCGGGGCCGCCGCGACCCGCAGGCGTCCTCAGCGGCGGCGGCGGCGCTGGGCGGCGCCCCGGTCCCCTAGCCCGGGACCTGTGGCGAGAGGAGGGTCCCCCGCGGGACCCTCACCCGCCACCAGGTCCCCCGCGCCCGGCCCCGCGCCCACCACTCTGTCCCCGAGTGCCGCGATCCCCGCGCCCTCCCCGCCCGGACCCCGCACCCACCCTGCGCCCGTGCCCGGCTCTGCCTACCGCTCCAGGGAGGGCCGCCGCCGTCGCCGTCCCCGTCGCCGTCGCCGCTCTCCGGGGCCGAGGAGGCCGGGGCGCCCCGGGCCGCGCCCGCCGCAGGGAGCGAAGTCGCCTCCTCCCGCGGCCCCGGCGCCAGCGCCTGGAGCCTGGTTCCTGGTGCGAGCGCGCGGGCAGCCCGAGCGCGACTTCTATGCAAAGAAGAAAAAGCAGGCGAGGGCTTTAAAGTGCAGGGGGAGAAGCGCGCCGGGGGGCGGGGCCGCCGGCCGGCCCCGCCCCGCCCGCCCCGCCCCCGCCCCCGCCCCGCGGCTCGCGCCCCGGCTCCCGCCCCGGCCCCCGCCGCGGCCCCGGCTCCCGCTCCGGCGCGCGGGGCGCTGTGCGCTGCAGGGGGAGCCGCGGGGCGCTGGGTGGCGGGGGCGCCCCCTGGGCCGCGCGCCCCCTCTGCCGCCCCCGCCTCCGCCCGCACCACCGCCCCACCCGGAGGCCATCGGGGCGCGCGCGGGGCGGCACCGGAGCTTCGGTCCGTCCGGAGGCGTCTTCGGGAAGCGCCGGGCAGCCTCCGCTGGGCGAGAGGCCGGGGTTGCAACACCCCGCGGGCCGCGGCTGGGGGGAGCGGGGGGGGGTGCTTACTAATAATAATGTTTTAAATCTCTTGGGAGGGTGGGGGTTGTTTCACTAACCTTGGGAGCAAGGCCTTGCTTGCCTCATCTGAAATTCCCGGCAGTTGAAAGTTCCGTAATTCGAGGGCACAGGACAGGAGGACGGAGGGACGGTACCCACAGGGACGGGGCTCTCTGGACTCCCAGACCTCGCGGGCCCGGGCACGTTGGCTCAGGGCATACAGCAGGCGGCGCTCCGTGAGTGTTTGTTGAATGAATGCGCGAGCGACTGCCTGGTGGTAGGTCCTCCACCCCTCCAGGAGACTTCTTACAGAGTCTTGCGGCGCTTGGCTCATCCAAGGAATTTGCCTCCTTAACCCTAGAACCGGGAACGTTCTAAAGAAATTAGTGTTTCAAGAGCAACATCTCCCTGCATCCCTCCACCCTTCACCGTGTGCGGTGTCCATTGAAGGAGGTGGAGAATCAGCGCGGTTGGCGCTGTAACAGATAATGTGGTTCCCTCATTATTTCATCTTTGCCATACGCTCTAGAACCGACCGCTGTTACTACATCTTCACTACTGAGAAAGAGCTGGACTCTTAGAGTTTCCATGTGACGTCTTCGCATCTCACTGCTGAAGATCAGTTTTGTTTTGAAGGTTTGTTGTTTATTTTGAGAGAAAGAGAGAGAAAGTGTGAGTGGGAGAGGGGCAGAGAGAGAATCCCAAGCAGGCTCTTTGCTGTCAGCGCTGAGCCCAGCTCGGGGCTCGAACCCACCAACCGTGAGGTCCTGACCTGAGCTGAGATCAAGAGTGGGGCACTCAAACGACGGAGCCACCCAGACGCCCCTGTTTTTGTTTTTAAATTAAAGGCATTACTAAGCCCCAACTGGCTGTCGTGGGCAGAGTGAGGCTCAGTGGGCATTCTGGAGGCTCAGTTAACATTCCTGCTTCCGGTTGTCTGGGAACCCAGACCGCTGGGGCGGGCAGCCATTGTCAGCCACCCAGGGGCCCTTGGAATGTAAAGAGAGCAAGGGACTCCCTTTCTCCACTTTGCAAGGTGAGAACGTTAGTTGTCCCAGGATGTAATAGCACGTGGGACAACTGCGAAAACATCCAGGAAGGTGGGGGTCTTTCCAAGTTACCGGTATACCTGGGGGGTAGTCTAATTCCTGCAAAGTACAGCCACTTCTGTGCTTCGGGTCTGTCCCCTGGAGGAGTACATGGAGGGGTGTGTTATGCGGGCGTGTGCACCCCTGCCAGCCGCTGTCCTCTCCTGGGGCTGTTGCTACAGCCTCCTGAGTGGAAGTCCCCCAGGCTCCGCCTCTTATTCTGGAAGAGACCTTCCGGGGCAGACCGGGGCAGACGGTGTGTAATTCAAGTGGTGAGATCTGTTCCTTTGGGGCCAGAGACCTCACCTTTGATGTGTGGGCCCTGAAATAGATGGTCCCCAATTAGGAGTCCTTAGCACCCCTACTCCACCCTCCTTCAGCATTAATCTTGAAATCTCAGCTCTGAGCCAGTCGGGTAATTAGATCCCGCTGACCTAAATTTCCCAAAGGAATCTCTGGGGTGTGAGCCTTCCTTCCTCTCCTCTAGGACTCTGGGCAGGTGGGCAGGACCACGCTGGAAAGCTGGCCATCCAGCAGTGACCCGCTGCTGTATGGAACACTGTGGAGCAATCGTGGGGACCAGATTGTGAGAAAGGGGTGTATGCTCAGCCTGTCAGTGCTGATACTACGGTTTGCTAAAAAGATACAAAATCTTGCAATATTGTGACATCAGCTGATAAACATCCAGGAATTTGAGGACTGACTCAAGTCTTAACCCATCTGTGTTCCACTGGGGTGAGTAGGGAGGGGCGCAGCTCTGGGCCTGATGATGCCACCCCCGACTCCACTCCCCTACCCCCCCAACCCCCACATTTCATCACTGATATCTGCACATACAATTTGTTCCTTTCTGTAATCTGTCTCAGGAAAATGACGGGAAGAAATTACTAGATAGCAAATTAACATCGGCTGTTTTTTCTGATGATGGAAAATCTGTCCAGGGAGACCTTGGACACCCTTTGAGCCCTTAGAACAGAATCTGCTGTCCTCACAAGCTCTTGTCTCCTGGGGCACCCACCTTCTCTGGGTCCCTTTTGCTGCCTGGAGTGAATGGACAAGGGATGTAGAATTAGACAAACCCCAGCTCTGCCATTCACTGCCTGTATGACCTTGAACAAATTACTTAACCTTTCTGAGACTCAGTTTCTTCATCCGTAGAACAGCTCTATGTGTTTGTTTCCCCATGATTTGCTGGGGGTGGGGAGGGGCAATCATCCAAGAAATACTGAGTGCAACCCATGCAGGGCAATGTATTCGAAGGAAATCAGGGGTTTTTGAGGAATTTCTGAAAATAGACTCATTTTAGATATTATTAGTGACCAAAAAACAAAACAAAACAAAAAAACAAAAGCAAAAGCAAACTTTCCGGGGAAAAGCATGGGATCCCTATAAGAAAGGGTGGCACGATTCACCAGAACAGAAAGAACACTGACGCGTATGAATAAAATGTAGGCCCATTCTGCATCCCTAACATAAGATATACTTATCTCATGAAGTGAAATTGAAATAGAGTCGACTTTATCTTACAGAACTTTGATCATATAACTTTCATGAATTAGTACATTGGTTCATTTCCTAGACTCTGGGCCTTAACTGGCTTTGGGTTTCACACAGAGGCATGTGTTGGTAGGCAGTGACACCTGCTGGTGAATTATGGTATTGCAGTATAGCTCTATCAGACATTATTAATCATGAGCATAAAGGGAAAATGCGGAGCAGAGTTTTGGGAACTTTAAATGAGACACTAGGTGATAACCAAGCTTGAGGAGACTTCCTGTGACCTTGAGGAGGGATGATCTTAGGCTCATGGCACTAATTATTGCAAAGTTCTTCAAAAACACCTCCAGTGAATTAAAAGTGAGCAGGCTGTGGTCTTGGTACCTGCCTTAACTCTTTACCAGAGTCTTTCGGTGGGTTTTGTCCCCATGGGATGACATCTTCGGTGTTACAATAAAATCCCATAATAGAAGGGAAGCTGTCCTCCAAGTATTTGTTCATTTAATCCTTCAGTATTTTTAAAGATTAAATAGTGAGGCACTGAATGAATAAATATTGAGCAGCAGTACTCTGCACACAAGAGAAAGAAGAGTAAACAAAGTAGACCAGGTTCCTGACCTTAGAGAATTTCAATTTAAGTGGGAGAGACAGACAATAAACGCTAAGTGAGATCATTTCAGAGAGTAACAAGTGATAATAATTAATCATTTTATGTAAGTTTGCTCCATGGTCTATTTTTCTTTAGACAGAGATCTGTATTCGGTGGCCTCAGTTCATACTCGGTTCAGACTCTACATGAAGATTCTAGAAAGGTCATCCTTCTGTTCTCAGAATGACAGATCAGAGACCTCCAATAGTCAGGAACGCATTTTTCCTTCCTGTCGCCCACAGAAGGGCTTGCTGTGTTTGGTAGACACCCTGAAAATGAGCCCAAACGGACAGGTCCAGCCTCTCTCAGCGTTCCCCGGCCCCAGCCAGGGGGTCAGCTGCCTCACTCCCTCGGCAAGCACTTACCAGGAATGAGCTCCGGGCTCCTCTGTGCCAGGAGCTTGTGAAGTTAGCATTGATCCCACAGAGACCAGTTTGAAGAGTGAGGATGGACCAGTTCCTATCCTCACTCCTGGAAGAGCATCTCCAAGACCCTGGAACATTGGTCCTGCCATCCCTCTACAGACAGCCTGGCACATTCTGGCTGAGGTTGGTGATGCCAGCTCTGGTTGGACTGTTTCCTCATCAGGGATGCCCTGAATTGTTCTCTCTAGGGGACATCAGGTTGGAAGAAGGAAGAATTAAGGCATCCAAATCCATATGACGGTCACAGATACATACATACATATATATATATATATATATATATATATATATATATATATATATATATTTAAAGCTAACATTTGTTGAATGCTTACAAAAGGCCGGGTACTGTGTTCTGTGCTTTACGCATACCATCTCCTGTGACCCTCCTACGAGGTAGGTACTATGATTATCTACATTTTACAAATGGAAAGCTGGGCTACAAAGTAGCGAAGCAGATCACCCAGAGTCGCCTGGCCAGAAAGTGGCAGGACCGGGACTTGAACCCGGAGAGACTCAAAAGCCCCAGCTCTATGTTGACCCTGGTTGGATCGACACCTTGTGAACCCAGGGCACCAGGAGCGCCAAGTGGCAGAGAGTAGAGTAAGTGCCAACTTATCAGCCTGTGGAAGGGGTCGGGCACAGAACAACAGCCAAACGGGAGACAAACCTGCTGAGGAAATGAGTGGACAGCACCTCCAAGGGGCGGCTCTGCGTCCAGGTGGGGGGTCAGCAGGGTGATCAAGAGAAGAGTGAGGTACCAGATGGCCAGCAGGAGACCCAGCTCCACGTTCCATTCGTTTGACGCCCCCCCCAAGGAACTCCCCACACCGTCTACTCCTTGTCACCTCCCCTACACCCCCATCCTATGCCATGTGCACTGGGGTTGAAGAGCTTGCCCCCACCAAATCCTTGCCCACCCACAAGCTGTGAATATGACGTGAAATGGAAATAGGTCCATAATGTCATCAAATTAAGATGAGGTCATGCTAGATTAGGGTGGGACTTAATCCAATGGCACATGTCCTTATAAGAGGGAGTGTGGACACAGAGGAGAATGTGATGTGATGGCAGGGATTGGAGGGAGGTATTTACAAGCCCGGGATCACCAGCAAGACCTCCAAGCCACCAGAGGCAGGGAAGATTCTCTCCCAGAGCTTTCAGAGGGAGCACCGCCCTGCTGACAGCCCGATCTTGGACTTCCAGCCCCCCGAACGGTGAGAGAATACATTTTCTGATGTTCAAAGCCGCCCTCAAGAAGTGATGCACATGTCCTCCGTCACCTGTCCCCCAGATGGCCGCCACGGCCCCCCACCCGTCTCCCTGCTGGCACTCACGGCTCCTCCGATCCGTTTCCCACTCGACGGCGAAAGTGATCTTTGTAAGATGCATATGGCCCATGGCCCCCACTCACGCTCTTCACACAGAGTGCAGGATTCGTACCGTCCCCCCAGGCTCTAGGTGGTCTGGCTTCTGCTGCCCCATCAGCCAGCCCCGCGTGGCGCCCTGTCCCACCTCTCCTGGCTCCGCCGCTTTCCTCCGAGTTCCACGGCCTCCCCACCCCCCCGGCCTAGGAGCATCGCCCCACAACCTCTCCGCCTGGAGTTCCCGCCTGTGCGTTCTGCTGCCACCACTGGCTCCTCCCCCTGCTCCCAGCCCCCACTCTGCCTGACCTGGTCATTGTCTCCTACTGCACCCCGTCCCATTTACCCCACCCCGCGCTCGTCACAGGGAGAATGTCACACTTACTTCTCGCAGACCTTAGCACGCGTGGGCCCTTGTAACAGTCAGCTGTCGCTGTGTAACTAACCACCCCCAAAACTGTGGCCTCCAGCCACCATCATTTATGCTCGCTCACATTTCTGCAGCGGGGGGCCGGGGGGGGGAGGCAGCTGGGCCTGCTGGGCTTGGCTGGGTAGCTGTGCCGTGGGTGACTTTGCCTCGTTTGGCTCATTGATCTGCTCTCTATGTCATCCTGGGACTGAGACAGAAGGGGCGCTGGAAACCCCTGGGAAGCCCAGCACATTTCAGTCTCTGCTTGAGTCATGTCTGCTCAACCCCCACTGGTCGAAACAGTCACACGGCTGAGCCCTCAGTCCTGGCAGGGAAGGACTTTCTGCCTTGGGTGATGGGGGGACAGTAAATACTTACTAAACAATAGTCTAATCTCCTCCTGCCCTCAATCAATATTTGTCGCCTAAATACATTTGATTGAACAAGATTAGTCACACGGAGATGGAGGGATAGTCGTTGGAAAGAAAGGGACAAGAGAGGAAGAGCCCCTTGGGAGGGTCCTGAGTGCTTTGCACGGTTGGCATGCCCTGGTCCCCGAGCTGGACTTCAGGAAATGTCTCCTGGAGATCCCACAAGGGTCAGCATTGTGCTCCTGTGGGGAGGACACGGGACACTCACGACCTTCCTCGCAGGGTGAGAAACAGTGTCCCTGCCGGGCCCGGGGGGGCAGACTCGGGGGGAACTGCTCCCCCCTCCCTCCCGCTATCCATCGTTCGGTACACTGGCCCCTCGTGCCTCACTGCCCACGGCCACTGGCGGGCCAGGCCTGAGTGTCGCAGTCCCCCCACCCACCTGCTCCCCAGCGGTGACCTGCTCACCCTCCTTGTGGTTTAAGCCCCCCACCCCGTTCCCTGTCCTAGAAATTGTCTCGGAGACGCCCCTCCTCAGAGGCAGCCCGGGGGCCAGGCCAACACTTCCCTTCTTTGCCATTAGCTGGGGAACCTGTGACTCATAAAATCCCCCAGTGTCAGCACTGGGGGAAGGGAAGATCCTTGAACATCATGACAGCCAGGTGGGGAAACTGAGGCATGCAGGCATAAGCGACTAGCTCAGGGTCTCAAAAGTAGCCGGCACAAAAGCCAGAGATTATCTTCAGTGCTTTAGATTTAAATTCCAAAACTGGAAGCAGAACTATGTACCAGTGACACAAAGCAAACTCAGAAGTCACATGGGAGAGCCCCTACCTTCTTCCAGAGTGGGCCCCAAGCCTAGCCCCAGACCCTTGGATAGAGCATTATTGTTATTATTGTTATTATTATTAATTTCTGTTGTGCAGAAATTAATTAAATAAATAAATTAATTAAATTAATTAAATTAAAATAAATAAATTAAAACTCACAGAAAGACAGGTGGCCAAGTGAACTCAGGCACCCAACCCCCAGGGTTGAATCCTAGGCCAATCATGACTTTGGAAGAATTGCCTGATCTCTCTTGCTTTAGGCTCCACCTCTGTGAAATGGGGATAATAATAGCGATCACACGAGTGTCCCCGCAGACCCCACCTTTGTCTCTTCCGTCTCCAGACCCAGGTGTCACTGGGACGACACCCCCACCTGCTTTGCTGGCCCACTGGCCCCAAGCGGAATCTAGCAGTGACCCCTGGGCGCTCCTCTGACCTGCGTGGGGTTCCTCGCTGGATGCCAGGCTTGGAGAAGTGTGGGGCCCTGGCTCGCTCGCGCGTGGGCAGCCCAGAGGCACAGGTGGCTGATGCCCGTTGGGGCAGACCTTTGCCTAATGGGACACGGGGGCCAAAGGAGAAGTTCTTGTTCCTAAAATGCAGTCCCAGGGGTGCCTGGGTGGCTCAGTCAGTTAAGCGTCTGGCTTCGGCTCAGGTCATGATCTCACGGTTCGTGGGTTCGAGCCCCGCTTCGGGCTCTGTGCTGACAGCTCAGAGCCTGGAGCCCGTCTTCAGATTCTGTGTCTCCCTCTCTCTCTGACCCTCCCCTGCTCGCGCTGTCTCTCTCTCCCCCTCAAAAATAAATATAAAACATTTAAAAAAAAAATGCAGTTCCAGGGGCTTCCCTGAGAGGCTGAGCAGGGGCTGAAAGATCACCTCAGGGTGTCCCTCTCGTTCCCTGTCCCCTTTCCCTCACCTCCGGGCCGCAGTCACTGACGTTGAGAGCATCAGCATTCACTTCATAAAGCCCTTCGAGCGGTGCCTGGCACGGAGCCTCCGTAGGTGATAGCGCCATGGCTGTCCCTGCTGTTACTGGTATTCTCATCCTAGCAGGGCTTTCAGGAGGGGGACTTCGATGACACATGGCCACCAAACACTCCTACTTACTTGCCTCCCTCCCAACATTGCATTAAAATGGATTTTTGGGGGGGACACCTGGGTGGCTCAGTCATTTGAGTATCTGACTTCAGCTCAGGTCATGATCTCACAGTTCATGAGTTCAAGCCCCGCACCGGGCTCTGTGCTGTCAGTGCAGATCCTCTGTCCCCCTCCCGCCCCCCCCCCCGCCCTCCCGTCCCCTGCTCGCTCATGCTCTCTCTCTCTCTTTCAAAAACAAATAAACATTAAAAAAATGGTTTTTTTCAAGTATAAATGCATGAGGACAAAGAAGATGGGCAAGAAGACAACTGATGAGGGATGGTGGTGAGATTTCAGAGCGGGAAGTGGGGGGCAGAGCACAGCCAGTGCCCGCAGGGGGAGCCCCGAGAAGCTGCCACCACACCCTGCAGGGGGAGCACCGAGAAGCTGAAGCCCAGAAGCCAGCCGCCACACCCTGCAGGGGTGGGGAGGGGGGTGCTCTACGGATCTGCCTCTGCCAGTGGCAGGAGGCTAGAGAGAAGGGGGGCCCTGGTTGAAAGCGAAGGGGCTGGATTCACAGATCCCTCCTGACCAGACGCAGCCAGGCTGTTTCCCACGAGCCCTGGGCAAGTGGGTAGGCAATTCCGAGGTGTCCTGGGCTCGGGACACCAGGCAGAGAGGAGGGGTGTGGGCTGATGCGGCGCCTTGCTGACCGCAAGCAGGTGAAATCTAAGCCTGCACGCTGAACCAGGACCCCCCCTCCTTCCTCACCCCCGGGGCACTGGCTGCCTTTCCCCAATGACGAGACCC
The DNA here is from genome assembly GCA_028646485.1 of Cryptoprocta ferox. NCBI lineage: Eukaryota > Metazoa > Chordata > Mammalia > Carnivora > Eupleridae > Cryptoprocta > Cryptoprocta ferox. The sequence continues at coordinate 95,258,346 of CM053570.1, forward strand.
CATGGAACTTTTCTTGGGAAGCGACCTGCCCAAGAGATTCGGAGGGAAGAATTAGTGATAAGGAATTAAAAGACAAGGCACTGCTTAACTACAGAAAATACACACACACACACACATTCACACAAATACCAGAAAGGAACTGTAATCATAGTACACTACACGGCTCCGCTGTTAACAATACTTAGATACTCATAATAATGGACACAGCGAATACTGACGTACTCCATAGGTTGTGATTTAACTCTATTCTGAAGTTGGAAGGAGAACACGGAATGGAAGATGGTGATGATTATAATATTAACGGCCAACGTTTATTGAGAGGCTATTTTAATGTGCCAGTCCACTGCCTGCTCACGCGAGCCCGGTGGGGTGGGCACTACTACCCAGCACTACAGTTAAGGAAAACTGAGCACGGATGAGGTAAGGCGCTTGCTCAGGGTTGCTCCATTGTAAGAGGCAGAGTCTGGTTTCGAACCCGGGTAATCTGGCTCAAATTATTCTCTTCTATGTCGTTTCTTAGAGTTTAGATATTTAGGTGGTGTCAAAATGAAAAGAAATATGAAACTGGAGTATAAGCAGGCTATTGAGAAATATGGCAGTAGATATCCAAAATAATGGCTAAAAAGAATCGCAAGTAGTCACTTCTCGGGTGCAGCACGTGGGCGTGGGGGTGGGGCAGGAAATTGCTGGGCTGTTTGGTTTTGCTTGTAGCCCTCCAGTGTTTTAAAAATGACTTGCATGTATTATTTTGATTCAGATACAGATCAGATCGAGAGGGGCGCCTGGGTGGCTCAGTCGGTTAAGCATCCGACTTCGGCTCAGGTCGTGATCTCCCGATCTGTGAGTTCGAGCCCCGCGTCGGGCTCTGTGCTGACAGCTCAGAGTCTGGAGCCTGCTTCGGATTCTGTGTCTCCCTCTCTCTCTGCCCCTCCCCCACTCACACTCTTTCTCTCTCTCAAAAAATGAATAAATATTTTTAAAAATTAAAAACAACAACAACAAATCAAATCAAGGAAAGGAGCTTCAAATGGTACAAAAGGGATCCCCAGTCTCCCTTCGCCAACCCCCAAGAGGTAAGACTCTGGCCGGCTTCCTCTGTGTCCTCCAGACCTGTCTGGGCTCTCTGACGTAGGGGCTGCACACGGCACCCACCAGATCTCCCTTTTGTATCTCCCCTCTCTTTGTTTTATGTTTTTTAATATTTATTTTGAGAGAGAGAGAGCTCAAGCAAGGGAGGGGCAGAGAGAGATGGAGACCCAGAATCCAAGCAGGCTCCAGACTCTGAGCTGTCAGCACAGAGCCCGACGCGGGGCTCGAACTCACTGACCGCGAGATCATGACCTGAGCCGAAGTCGGCCGCCCAACCAACTGAGCCACCCAGGTGCCCCTGTAGCTCCCTTCTTAATGACCTGTCTTGGAAATGGCTCCCACGGGGTCTCTCTAGACTTCCACTGCATGGGTCCATGAGCATCTAGGTCTACCAGCTGCGGGGGGACCTAGGTGAGCACTTCCCCAAGTGCCTGGGGACTTGTATGGAGTCAGCCACCAAGATGTGGGAGCAGAGCCATCAAGCCCAGTGGCCTTTTGTCCCAGGGAGTGTTCACACCCAGAGGGAGAGCTCCTGTCCCGGCCACTGGCTACTGTTGGCACAGGCCCGTGGAGGACCTCGGGGGAGGCAAGGTCAGTTAGCCAGGTGGCCTCGAGCATCAGAGCCTCCCTGCCCCCTTCTTGTTTTATGGGTCATCTGGCTTCCCCTGTCCTGTGATGTCTGTGCCACAGATGCCCGCCCAGTGCCCGTGGATGAGTGGTGCTCTGGGATACGGGGCCAGCCAAGTGCCAGTCTGCTCCTCCCAGCCGCCTCCAGGAATCGCCTCAGGAGAGAGGGGGCCTCCTCCCTGTCCTCCACCCTGTCGTGTCCCCCCCCCAACCCCAGAGTTGCATCTGCTCAGTATCCAGGAAGCCGAGTCTGGGTGAGGTCCCCGGGGTGCCCACTCAGAACCCAGAAGGAGGAGGACTGGGGTGGAGTGAGCTGAATTTCCTTTCTATTTAAAGAAAAAACCCAAGTCAATATTTTTAGGTGCCAGCTAAGAAGTTGCTTCCTTTGCACAGGGTCTTTGTCGGCCATGTGGCTGGGTGGTGGCTGACCCAAGGCTGCAGAGTTGGGGAGGGGAGAGGAGGAAGAGGAGGGGGTGGAGGGAGTGGGCGGGGGTGGGGGGTGGGGTTCCATCTCCCTGAGCTGGTTCAGGACAGATGCTGACATCTGGTTTTAAGTGAGGGGTCTCCCCCCCGCCCCACTCAACCAGTGGGTGTGCCTAGAGCTCCAGAAGAAACTTTCAGGAAATTGGTGGCAATTCGAACCCAGGCTCGTTGCGGCCTCTGGGTTTCACTGGGATCCCAGGCCACCCAGGCAGCTGGCACTTTAGCAGGAGTGGGCTGAGCTCTGTCTGGAAGCCGCATCTGGGAGACACTCCACGGCGGATGCCTAGAGCCAGAGCCATCTGTGGGATCGTCAACCTGTGTTTTTCTGTGCCCAGAAGGGCCGGTTGCAGGAAAGTGTTCCAGGCGCCTCTGCAGTGTGTGTGTGTGTGTTGGTGGGGGGCGGTGTCACCTCCGCCTCCCAGGACAGCTGGGAAGGACACAGGACCAGCAAAGGTGCGGAGAGAATCTCTACCCACTGCCCCCCTTAGAAGGTTCTGGGCTTTGGGGCAACAGATGGGGAGGTAGAGCCTCCGCTGTGGTGAGATGGGGCACATTGGAGAAAGCGAGGGCAGGGGAGAGGCTGAGCAGGCGGCTTGGGCTGCCAGATGCACAACTTTGCCTCCAATGGCTCCGGTGTTGACAGTTAAGGGGGCACTGAGAGGACTCTGTGCTCTCCAAGGGCCCAACGCATACTTGGGGGCAATGTGACATCGGAACAGCTCATTGGTGGCCACAAGGCCACCTCTCCCTGGTCACCTGCAGCACCTGAGAACGCTCCGTTCAGGGCGTCTGCTTCTTACTCTCCTGTCGTTTCCTGAGTGCAGGGCCGGGTCTCAGTCACCCTTGCAGAAGACAAATCCGCGGCACACGAGAGACCTGCGACTGTGAGAGGAGCAGGCCTGAGAGGTGGGCACACGTCCCTGCCTTCACTGTGGCACCGGCCACCCAGGTGCGCTATGGGGCTGTCCCAGCGGGGGCCACCCCGGCACCCAGCTCCGTGCCTCCTTCGCGGCAAGCAGAGTGTGTTGTCCTGGTTGACAGAGGAGGAAACAGCCCACGGTGGAAAAAATCAGCCCCATCGCTCCGCAGCGGAACAGCGGGGCCTGGGTTTGAACCCAAATATTCCCGACTCTAGGGGCCAACCAGCTCTCAACCTCACAACGTGCCTCCCAGGTGTCCTGGAAAAGCAAGGACGGTAGGAATCTCGCGTCCTCGCTCCCACCATCCTACTCAGGGGGCAGAAATGGGCCACAGGCTTCCTGGGCGTCACTGGCTGCTGGCACCGGGCTCGGGTGTGGAAGGAAGTGTCAGCAGCAACTCTGAGAGCCGGAGCGGGCCGTGTGGGCAGAGCCGCAGACACTGGGCCTCGGCCCCTGATAGAAAACACATGGCGACACAGCCTGACACACAGCTATTGATTCAGTCACTGACAGAGTCAACAAGCACCTATTGGGCACCGGCTGTGTACCAGGTAACAGGGCCATAGCGACGAGTAGATGGCCGTTGCTGGGCTGCGGTGCCCAGTGACAGATCACCGCTTGGTGTGGAAAGGGAGGCCCCGGCCGGCCTCACCCGCGGCCGAGTCCCCGGCGCGCCCCTCCCCGCCGGTCCTCTGCACGCATTGGTATTTGCAGACTGAAGGAATGACTCCACGCGTGAGCGGGTTTGGGAGCTGGGCCCACCTCCTTCTCGCTGGGCCCTCACACCACAGCCACCCGGCGGGCCTTCTCCAGGGCTGGAAGCTCCTAGAAGACCCCGACTGCCCAGGAAGTGACTCTCAAACTTTTCCCCTCACACCACCCTCACCCACCTCACAGGGGAATATTTGTGAAGCCTTGTGTTTTATATTGGAAAGGGATAAAGTTTTGCTTTTTTGCTCCAGGGTTGTTTTAGTGAGAAAATAATATCTTCCCGGGCGCCTGGGTGGTGGCTCAGTCAGTTAAGCGTCTGACTCTTGATCTTGGCTCAGGTCATGATCTCATGGTTTTCGAGTTCGAGCCCTGCATCAGGCTCTGCCCTGATGGTGCGGAGCCTGCTTGGGATTCTCTCTCTGTCCTTCTCTCTCTGCCCCGCCCCCACTTGTGCGCACGTGCTCTCTCTCTCTCTCAAAATTAATAAACTTTTAAAAAACAGTAATATTTTCCTTCAACTCTGGGAGCACGGTTTTTTTCTAGAACATGTTTCCTCTGTCCTATGTCTTCAAGTCACCCCATCTCTGTGTGATGATCCAGGATGAGAAGTTGGGAGCGACCTGGGAAAAGGTCCACACTCCTTAGCCGGCCTTCAAGGCGTGAGGGTCTGCCCTCTGTCACCTCTGCCGCCCACGCCCACCACTGGCCTGTCCTCTCCAGCAGCACAGGACTTCCATGTGGCCCCGTACCCTACTCAAGCTGCTTGAGGCCTCCCGCCTGGGATTCCCCGTGTGGTCCCCAGCTCCTCTCCAGGTTGAGGTCTACTCATCCTTCAAGACTTGACTCAGCCCCTCCTCCTCCAGGAAGCCCTCCTGACCCCCAGGTGGGGCCCAGGGCTCTGCCTGCGTCCTCCGTAATGCCCTCTAGTATCAGCCTTCTAATTTGGCTTTAGGATGGTGTCTCCTATCTTTCCACACTGTATTATCCAGGATTCTTTAATTCCAAGTGACGACAATCCAATCCAATTAGTTTAAGCTGGGAAAAAGGTGAGATTGCTTGGCTCACGGCACTGGACAGGGATGGGTGGCGCAAGCCTCTGGGGGTGACCGGGACGTTGGAAGCCCTCGGGCCTCTTGTCTAACTGGCTTCTTTGCCCGGAACAGGAGCCCTGCCAGCTCCAGGTGGGGAAGTCCCCGGGAAGGTGTCTCAGCCCAGGGCCCGGGCTTCTGGCTCCCACGAGGCAGGGCCATTGGAGGAGAGCCGGGAAGGAGTTCTCTGCGAAGGTCGGGGCCTGTTGTGGAAAGCGCGCGGGCTGGTGCGGGCCTGGCCGCCGACAGCATCGGGGAGGGCCTTTCCCAGCCCCCAGGCCTGAAGGGCCAGTGGGAGGGACCAGGAGCTGAAGCCCCGGGGAAGAGACACACAGGGAGGCCATGCTGCATGGGCCCTGCGACCTTCCTCCAAGGCCACCCCAGGTTAAAATAGCCAGTGATGGAGGGGCACCTGGGTGGCACAGTTGGTTAAGTGTCTGACTCTTGATCTCGGCTCAGGTCATGATCTCACGGGTTTGTGAGTTCGAGCCCCGCATCGGGCTCTGAGCTGATGGTGCTCTGTCTCTCCTTCTCTCTCCCCCTCCCACACCTGTGTGTGTGCACGCTCTCTCTCTCCCAAAATAAATATATAACTCTAAAAGACTTATTTTTAATAACAAAATAAAATAAAATAGCCAGTGATGAAGGCACAATTTGGGTAAAATGTAACCGGTGGCCCGGGGATCTCAAACTCACTGGAAAACTTAAAAGTGTAGCACCAGGGGCTCAAGACTCTTGAAGGAGGATTTCGGGACCTGGCGCTCTGGCTTCAAACTCTCCCCTGCTTTTCTTCCTGGGTCATTGATTGTTGCCGTCATTATAATTACTGTCCTGTCGGAGTTTGTTTTTCAATTACAAAGTAATTCATGCTTACTGGGTCGTTTTAAACCCCATATTTCTCTAAATTTAAAAGAATAAACAAGTTGCTGGGGTTTTTTCCGTGTAAACACCCTATGTCACAGCATTATCTCCAGCAGGCAAATGCTAGGTCTGACGTCCATGTTCAATGACAGAGGATAGGGAATGTTCATCAGGACACTGCTGTCCCACGGGGTGTTAGGCACAAAGTGCGAAGACCATGAGGAAACACAGAGAATGTTCATGAAAATATATGCATAAAATAAACAGAATATGAAAACCTGTGATGGCAGAGATAACCTATCGCAGGAGGGATCACCGAACACGAAAACGATAGGTAGAGTGGCAGCCAGGGGGAGAGGGAGACACAGAATCCGAAGCAGGCTCCAGGCTCTGAGCTGTCAGCACAGACCCCGACGCGGGGCTCGAACCCATGAACCGTGAGATCATGACCTGACCCGAGTTGGACGCTTAACCGACTGAGCCCCCCCAGGCGCCCCTAAAATATTTTTTTTATCTCTTCTATTTGTATCCATGTCTTGCAAGAAGTTCACCTACTACCACGGCTGCTCATTTCTGGGAGACCGAATTGAATTCTTTTCCCTACATTTCTTTGTGTACTTTTTGCCACTGTTAGAATTCAGTTATAACAGGCACGTGTTATTTTTACCAAAATATGTGTGACTTTGTTTTGCTCTAAAAAAAAAGCCAATATGCAAAGATCTTCCAGTGGGTACTGGTGGGTGGAGGTAATCTGTGTGGGCTAGTATTCTTATCTTTGTGCTTTTGTGTGTATTTTTTCTTTCAGTTAAAAATAAAAACATATGGGGCGTCTGGATGGCTCAGTCGGTTAAGCGTCTGACTCTTGATTTTGGTTCAGGTCATGATCTCACGGTTCATGGGTTCGAGCCCTGCGTTGGGCTCCATGCTGACAGTGCAGAGCCTGCTTGGGATTCTCTCTCTCCTTCTCTCTCTGCCCCTCCCAGAGCAGGGGCATCACGCCTGCCAGTGTCCAGTAGCCACACTGACCTCCCGGCCTTGCTCTCCACCTGCAGTGAGCGGGAAAGTCCCAGGTGTGGGGTCAGCCCGTGCCTTTCATGGCCCCCCATCCCTCTGCTGCCAACATGAATTCTGGCCCCCGCTGCGGCCACTCCGGGCCGCTGTGAGCAACGGAGGTCCAGTTCCCCCTGACGACGAGCACACCTGCCGGGCTCCCTTCCGGCTGCCACGCAGCCCACCCTGCCGTCCACGCGTGGAGAAGCTTCGTGCGCTGACCGCACCCTGTGCAAGCCTCTCGATCGCAGCCGCCAGCCCCTGGGGGGGAGGGACCGACATCTGGGCGACCCATGGACGATGACACCTGGACACCCCCTGAACTCTTCGGGCTGACGATTCTTGCTCTGCTTCTGTGACTGCTCTTCGTTCACTCACTTACACACTCCCCGCGCGGTACACGCACGGCGTCTCTGAGGTCGGGTCCTCAGTGGACAGGTCGGGGACGGCTGGGCAGACGGGGAAGAGGACAGAGGGCAGCCAGCGGCCCAGCCACACTGCGCCCTGCTGCTGGGGGCTGGGCAGGCCGGCAGATGCCCCCCAGGGCTCTGGCAGCGTTGGGCAGGGCTGGTAGGGGGCTCCGGGGGAGACCTTTAGGCCAGTCCTCCTGAGCTTCTGCACCAAAAGCTCCTTCTCTGATGTGCACATCCCTCCCTCCCTCCCGCCCGCCCTTCTGACCTGCTTTTCAAAGACTGGTCAATCTGGGGTGCCTGGGTGGCTCGGTCGTTAAGCGTCTGACTCTCGATTTCAGCTCAGGTCACCGTCTCACAGTTGGTTAGTTCAAGCCTCACCCCTCCACCCCACCCCCCCGCCATCAGTGCAGAGCCTACCTGGGATTCTGTCTCTCCTTCTCTCTGCCCCTCCCCGGCTTGTGCTCTCGTTCTCAAATAAATAAATAAACTTACAATGCCAAACAAACAAACAAAAAGGCTTTGTTCAATCAGGAAAAATGGTCCAGATGAAGCAATGACCAACAGCCAAAGCAGTGGAGCACCGCGTCAGCCGGAGCTCATGCGAGCACCCCGACTGATGAAATCCCGGCCCCAGATGGAGACATCTGCCCTCTTGTTTGGCCCGAATCACCTCTGGGGTCAGCATCGGGTTTCCGCTGCGCTTCCTGAAACCCCCACCCCCCCCCAGCTGCCTCTTGCATTCTCTACCCCAGGTTACGGCCCTATTCTCACGAAGTCAAGCCCTTGCAGATGACTGGCCATCTGGGCCTGGGGACGGCTCCTTGGGCCCTGCTCTCTGCCTCGTCACTGGCTCTCAGGCTCCCCATGGTGGGCAGACAGCTGCCAGCAGCTCCAGGGCGACACACCCTCAGGCTGGGGTCTAGGGACATGGAGCAGCTTCTGGCCATGTCCTTGGATGCACTCTGATCTAACCAACTTGGGCCACAAGCCCCCCGCCCCCCCGAACCAGTCACTACAGCCGTGGGCATTGGATGTCTTCACCCGCCAGGATCCCCGAACACGAGTCCAGGGAGGCTCCCCGAGGGAGGAGCAGGTACTAGTGGCTCTCCAGTACCGCCCTCACAGACACGAGCTGGGCCCAGTAGCCTCAAGTGTCAGTAGGTGGGGAGCCTGCCTCACCGTGTTTCTGGAAGGACAGTACCACCTTCCCTGCAGAGAGTGGGAAACCTTTGTCCCCCCCTCCCCCACCCCGCTCAGGGCCACCCCCCATCTCAGGAAGCATGTTCTCTGCGTGCTTCCCAGTCTAAGTCACGGTCAAGAACTGCCTACGGCCTCTGGTTTCCAGCCTTCGTTACTGCCCATGGGCCTTCCCTTCTTCCCCTGGGGACTCTGGGCACGTGTCTATCTCCTGTGCCTCTTGGTGCCTGGGGACCTCACTCCTTTCTGGATGGGCCTGCGGCTCCTGTCGCTGCCTTGTGAGTTCACCAGATCTGTGTGGGTCCCACAACCAGCAAATCGCTGGCTCCTGTACCCCCAGGGGTTCTGGGGTTTTATTTGACTCCCCCAAAGTCCTTAGGCTCCTGGAAACATGGCGTGGGTTGGAGGTGAAAATCAGGCAGAGGACACGAGAGGAAACCAACAATGGTATCAGGCCCTGTGGCTTTCCGAGATGCTCCCTCCTGGTACCTCCCTCTTAGACACCACAATATACTCCCTCCGGGCAAGGTCTTCCCCACCTGGCACACTGCCAGCAATGCCAGGGGGACTGGTTAGGGACCTACGAAACCCAGTCACCTGGTGCCTCTCTCCCGGGAGGCCTGAGGGCCCTTGAGCAAATGGGATGCAGCTGGTGGGCCCAGACACCCCTGTATCTGCAGTGGGGATGTAAGGATGTAAGCAGATTCCCCCCCACCCAGGATCTAACTGTCCCTCCCCCACCACCAGAACACACCCAGTGCAATGGCCGGGTCCGTAACCCGCCACACCCGGTGTCCCAGAGGAAGAACAAGAGCATGGGTTTTGGCAAAACAATTTTATTATTTAAAAAATAAATGTCACATCTGACATACAAAAAGTCATCTTAAAAACTCGGTTCTGAATGCGTCTCACGGTCTGAGACATCTTTAAGTGTCCACTACTTCCATAAAAACCAGGGGCGGTTTCTTTGTGCAAAAGGCAATGGCACCGTCCTGCCACCTTCTCGCCCGCCGTCTCCCCACCACAAGCGGGACGCAGTCCCTCTGAGAACAGAGCCTCCCCGTGTCTCTTCTTGCCCCACAGAAGCCCAGGACCGAGCGTCCCAGCACAGGACAGACAACGCCCAGACACGGTCCAGATTGCAACACGCCCTGGTGTCCACGCTGGCACCACCCCCCCATCTAGGTCTCTCACTGGCAGGGGACCCACTCGGCCTCCCCAGCTGGAAGCAAGGCCCTGCACCCCGTCCAGGCAGCAACCGCCCTCGGGGCCAGCGGATGCCGTGCCGACTGCGCTCAGCCCTGTTCCTCCGAGAGGACGGGCCCGGAGGGGGGGGGGTGGCAGGTGGTACAGGTCACCCCTCAGAGAGGTGGATGGATTCGGGGCCCTCAATTAGCACTGACCCAGGGTCCTGTCCTCTCCCAGTTGCGTATCTCATGACGTTTTATAATTTCTAGGCTTAGTAGCGATACAGCTAAAGGCCCAAACTGGACAAACCGATGCCGCGTCTATTGACACTTCCACTTTCAAGGCGAATTACTCGCCATTCATATGTGCTCCGCTGGGCTCGCAGCAAATGAAAACCTGTCTCCTTGGCCCTACACCGGAGGGGCAGAAAAGATGCAGAGACTTCCTTTCGAACACCTGAGAGCAGGGCGGGAGGGAGGTCTGCACACAGAGCAGCCTTGGGAGCCAACAAGGAGCAGAAGCACAGTTAATCTTGACCTGTCCGCCTGTCGCGCCTCCTGGTCCGGCACAGACACGTCCCTGGCGGGGGGCGGGCGGGGGATCTGCTTTGCAAATAGATGTGTTCCCGGAAGCCGGCTGGAGAGGAAGTTTCCCCAAAAGGATTGTTCTCCCCACCCCCCACTTGCTATGCTAGGATTTCGGAGAGGCCTCCTCAAATCACTCGCTGCTTCTGTCTCGTGCTGGGAAAGCATCGGTGACCTTGCACTTTGCTTAGCAACGAGCCTGGGATCCTTGCGCCCCACCTAGGCTGCAGGTAGGGGAGGCGGGAGCGCAGGCCCCTGGAGCAGACCTCGGCCACGGCAGGTGGCAGGTCCCCAGGGACACAAGTGGCTCTGGGTTCCCGCGCTCCAGAGGCACACCCGAGGGAAGCGAGGACAGCTCTGAACGGGGCGGCGCTCTGCTCTAGTGCTGACCGGGGACCGGGCACGAAGAGGCAGGGGAGCCCCAGGCCAGCAACATGAGGTGGACCCCAAACCGCAGGGACTGTAGCTCGGGTCACCCACCGGTTGGCAGAGGAGAGACAGCGGGCAGGGCCCTTACCCTCTTCCTCCAGGAGAGGCCATCTGGACCAAGCCGGCCGCACCTCCAGGGCCACCAGCGAGGCTGCAGCCTGGCGTCCGGGCGCCCAGCACAGGAGGCGCGGGAGGGGGTACAGGCAGCAGAGGCTGCAGGTAAGCACACTGACGGCCAGGGGACAGGAGACGGCCTGGTGACACTGGGAGGTGACCGCCCTCTTAAGGCCCTGGCCCCTCTGAACTTTGTGTTTCAAGGAGTGGGTGGGTGTGGATGGTGCTAGCCTGCCACCGTGGGGGTCGCTGGCCTTTCCTGCGCCTCGCTTCTTCTGGAACACGCTGCCAGGTAGCTTGTCTACAAGTGGACTAAGTTCTGCAGGGTCCTGGGTGCTTAGGACAAAATCGACCTGGATAAAACTGATGCTGAGTCTGCTTCTGTGAGGCTGCATATATTTTTGCGGGAACCAAAGTGTTTTGTTCCCGCAAAAATATATATATGTTTCGTGAATTACACGAAACACCCCTCCCGCGGCCACACACACACACTTCTGTGGAAGCTTCTCCCTTTCTCTGTCACACTGTCCTCAGCTCTCTGTACGAACGGGGAGAGGAGGGAGCGAGGCAAAGCAGGAGCGCACTCTGGGCCCCGGGACAGCAAGCCTGCGCCTTCGGGGACGAGGACCCTGGAGGAGCATTCCCAGCCATAGGTCACTGGCAGAGCTTTGATTCTGCTGCTAACCCGGAGGAGGGTGGGGACAAGTCACTGTCTGCAGAGAGCCCACAAGGAGGGACGGTCATTGAGACGCGACTATTTTGACTTGCGGTTTGCAGAAAACTGTGCTCCCAGATCAAAATCAGATTCTTAGCCTGCAGCCACCTGGAAAGTCCCTCAGCTCTTTCCCCACAACAAGTGGTCAGAAGCTCGTTCTAGAGATGCTAATCTGAACGGGGGAGGGGGGGTGACTTCGGCCTCTTCCAGCAGGTCGGCAAGGGCACACAGGCCGCTCCGGAACCACCGCTCTGGGCAGGAGGGGGCGCCACCAGGCGGGCACCTCTGTTGTCATCAGAAGCCTCCAGCTTCAGCTTCTGTGTCATCGGTACACAAGGACCCTCCCTCGCCTCACAGGGTGGCTGAGAGGGTAGCCGAGACCAAGGGAGCAAAGCCCGAGTGATCGCTGACTCCTGAGGGAAGGTGTGTTTCTTGCAGAGAATCACGGTCCAGAAAGGGTCAAGGCCATCAGCCCCCAGGGAGCCCGGTTCTGAGGATGGCTTCTTCCCCGGGGCACAGGGCAAGGGAGGGAAGGGGAGAGGCAGACGCAGAGGAGTTACTGGCAGTGTCTCTCGGTGGACTTTGCTGGTGTGAATTTTGAAAGGGCACTTGACCATGGCAGCTCCACCCCACCCCTACCCCGTGCGCCCGCTCCATGGATGAAGGGGGGGTTTTCTGAGGCCGGGACATGCTGGGCTCACCCCCGCACCGACTCCCTGTAATGCAGAAATGGTGACCTCGGGAGCCTGCTGGCCCTACACCCCGGAGGCCTCCGTGGGCACGTGGCGGTCCCTTTCTCTGTGTTGCAGCCGCAGAGAACGGAGTTCCTACAGAACACGCGGGGCGGTGCCGGGACCCACGGCCCGGGGGCGGGAGTAGGAAAGCGGGAAGGAGCGCACCCAGGAACTGCGAGGGGCTCTTCCCTGGTCAGCCGCCCAGAGGGCAGGGATGGTGCGAGAGCGCCCCCATGTGGCCGCGGGTGCCCGAAAGCTAAAATGCTGACCCTCCAGAAAGAGGGGCATTTCCCGACCCGAACCTGGGATTCTGCCTCGCCAAGGTCAGCTTTCTTGGCATAAAGAGAGGCGCCCTGTCTGGACGGGTCGCTGGAGGCCAGGGGGTTTTCAACAAGAGCGCCTTCCACACCGGGAGCCCCCCTCCCAGGCACCAGAGTCACACGCACACATCTCAAAGGGAGCCCAGACTTCTTCTAAATCCATCGCCTTGAAGAAAGAAAGTGTAAATGATAGGAAGTAGAGAAACAGATCTGGCCGGGCTCCTCCTGCCCAAGGAAACCCTCTGTGACACCCACACCGGGGGCACAGTGTGACTTCAAAACAAGAGCAGTCACAGAATCATCGGTCTGATCCCTTTACAGTCCCGTCTTGGGGGCATGAGTCTGTGGGAAGCTGGAATAAAAATTACATGGGTGAGAATATTTTTTAAAAGAATTTCAGAGAGACCCCCCACAACCTTGGGGGTTCCAGGGAAACAGGTATTACCGGCCCACCGCTAATCAGGAACAGAGAACCCCCCTCCTCTTCAAGAGGGTTCTTTCTCCCCAGCTCTTCAGCAGCATGCTAGCAGGAGGGGCCAGCAGACAGCAAGTCAGCCACTCCATCCACTGGGGGGGGGGAGTGGAGGTCGGTGGTCCGCCTGCCCCCCCCCCAGCTGTGGCCCCGTGAACCGGCCATGTCCCTGAGAAGGCTGTAGGCAGCCGGCGCTGCCAGGGAGCAGCAGCTGCCCTCCCACCCCACCCCGAGGAGGCCTGGCTCCCGTCTGGTCTCCACAAGCGACGTGTCACCACCAGGGAAAGACTTAAGTGGATCTTCCCTGGTAAAGCACGAGGGCAGGCCGAGAGCGGAAACACCCCCGGAAGTCCCCTGAGGTATAAAGGAACCTCTTAAGCGAGGGATCCCGGGAATGGCCATCTGTGCCTGCCGTGCATCACGCAGGGGGCCGGCTGCGGAAGGGGGCGCAGGCAGGGGACCTCCCCCCACACGGAGGAAGGGAGCTCCAAACACCAGCTGCGAGACTGCTTTTCACTTCCTAGTATTTGGTGCTGTGTCATCCATCTGGGGGGGACAGCAGAGAGACAGAGGGGATAGGAAAGGACCCCCACCATCGTCAGAACTGAGGAGAAAGGAACCCAGAGAGACAGAGAGAGCAGGAGACAGAGCCGCAAAGAGGCCAGAACAGTAAGCTAAATGTCAGAGGCCCTGGAAGAAGGAAAGGAGGGGACAGAAGAAACGGGGACTCGGCCGATTCAAGGTCTCCGGACAGTTCCCAGCATCCTGCTCTGCGCAGCCTTGCAGCCGACGGACACCTGCCATTCCCTTCTCTCTGCCATCCATAGCCTTCATTTCCATGGGAGCCAGCTCAAGGATCACCCCCTCCAGGAAACCTTCCCGGATTAATGTTAACCCCTGCATTCTTGCTGAAGCTGGGAGCTTTCCCACTGCCCTGTTTTGTGCTGCTGGTGTTAATGTGGAGCTGCCACAGGTATGTTCTTAAGGTGGATACTCCTCTCCTGAACCGGACCAGAAACTTCCCAAGAGCACAGACTCCGTGTCTTCCTCGCATCTGTGTCTGGCCGCACAACTAGATGGGGACTGTCGAAGGGACTGGGATAAGGCCTCGTCCTTTCCCCTCTGGTGGCCCAGCCCCGAGGCACCGGGTTCCAGACGGTTCCAGAAGGGCAAGCGGCAGGACTGAGGGGAGGGGAACGGTACAGGGAGGGCGAGCCTGGGAGTGTGCCAAGGCCAACGGCACCCTCATCCCAGAAACGCCTCGTAATCCATGTACCAGACCAGCTGGCCGGAACTAGGCAGGACGCCTGAAATGGGCCATTTCTTGGGCTCGCGGCCCACACGGCTCACCAGCATGGTGATCTCACGCTTCACCCGGCCCATGACCAGGACCGCCACCTTCCGGGCGCGGTTGATGAGGGGCAGGCTGAGGCTCATGCGCTGCCGGGGCGCCGAGGGGCTCTCGGTCAGCACGACCAGCTGCTCGCCGTCCAGGCCGGCGGGCGAGTGCGGGAAGAGGGAGGCCGTGTGCCCGTCCATGCCCATGCCCAGCAGCACCAGGTCGAAGCTGCTGTTGGCCACCAGGGCGGAGATCTCGCCGGCGTACATCTGGGCGCCCCGGTCCTCCTCGGCGCAGAGCCGCTGGCGCAGGTGCACGGGCATGGGGTGGACGTTGTAGTAGGGGACCCTGACGTGCTGCAGCAGGTGAGCCTGGAGGGCCTGGAAGTTGGACTCCGGATCCCAGAGCGGGACGCAGCGCTCGTCCACCTGCCACAGGTGAGTGTGGGCCCAGGGGAAGCCGTAGTGCCCGGTGGCCAGCTGCTGGAACAAGGGCACGGGGCTCGAGCCGCCTGACAGGGCCAGGTGGAAGGTGCCGACGCGCCGCACAGCCCGCACGGCGGCCGCCTCGATGTCCTTGGCCAGCTTGGCGATCAGCTCCTCGGGCCAGGCCGAGATCAGCGGGCTGTCTCGGTACGTGGCCCTGAGAACCTGGAAGTCACTGGGCATTGGCGCAGAGCCGGGCCCCAGCACCAGCTGCTCCGGCTGCTGCTGGGAGAAGCACAGCTGGGCGCCGCGGAACTCAAAGTCCAACAGGTGCCCGTTCTCGGCTCCCCCTGGGTAGAGGCGTGGGACCTCGTGGGCCAGGCTGTCCAGCAAGGGCGTCCAGAAGCCCCAGGAGGCCAGCAAGTTCTCTGTGGTGATGAAGGAGTCCTTCCGGCCGTGGAAGATACGAGAGATGAGGACGGAGTAGGCGTCCTGCTCCCTCACGGGGCTGTAGGCGTAGTAATCGGACAGAGGACGGCCGAAAAGGCGGAGCCCCGGGCGGCCCTCCAACTCCTTCCAGCTCTCGGCGGGCAGGGAGGGCCTGAACAGGTTCCGGCTGACCAGCACGGCGGGGCCGCCCAGCTCACCGTGCCCAATGTAGAACACGATCTGCCGAGGGAGGCACTGGCTCTGCTCGGCGACCCAGCGCTCGTCGTTCTGCGCACAGTAGGCCCGGTTCCTGAACAAGATGCGGACGTAACCCACTCTCTCGTCCAGGGCTTTGCCGGACATCAGGATGAAAGGGACGCCCTCCCAGCGAAGGTTGTCTATGTGCACGAGGACGCCTGAGGCGACAGCAGGCAGCAGGGGTCACACTGTGGCACAGAGAATCAGGGGACCCCCCCCCCAGTGCGCTGGCCTTCCCTTTCTCACCTCCACTGGTCCTTCTCCTCGCTGCCCCCCCTCCTCCGGGCAGCCCACCGCCTGTGGAGCACCCCTGACCTTGCTATGCTCGCTGTTTCCAGCATCTTCTCCTCCCAGCCGGTGCCTGAAGGGCAGCCTCTGGGCAGCCCCAGACTCGCACCTCCATGCGGTGCCTGAGAGTCCCGGTCCCCCAGAGAGACAACTGACGTCTCGTGGTGGGGGCGACCCTGGCTCCTGGCGGGAAGGGACGCTTCCCTCCAGTCTGCAGAGCACCCGGGGTGGGGGGTACCTGAGGCAGGGTGGTGTGCGGGTAAAGGGGCCTGCAGGGCGTCCCTACCTGTCCTACGAGCCCGTGGCTGAATGTGCTCCTGAGCCTGGTTTTCCCATCTCTGCATGACCTTGACGGAGCCTCTCATCTCCTGACCTTTAA
Source organism: Cryptoprocta ferox (assembly GCA_028646485.1). Taxonomy (NCBI): domain Eukaryota; kingdom Metazoa; phylum Chordata; class Mammalia; order Carnivora; family Eupleridae; genus Cryptoprocta; species Cryptoprocta ferox. Next base: position 95,274,459 of record CM053570.1, read on the forward strand.
ATGGGGATAACAGTCATCCCGGCCTTGTGGGTCCGTGCATGTGGGGACTTCATGCGGTGACCTGGCACGTGGTAAGTGCCCAATCAACAGCTGCTGCTCCCGTCGTGGAGTTCGTTACCTGCAGCCTTAGGGAGCCAGCCCGTTCCAGGGACACTCTGGGCCCGTGGGACTGTCCACAGGACGCCTCTGGTGGACATCTGTCTAAGCGGCAGGGTGACTGCCTGCCAGAGGGGCCCTGGGCTGGGCCCGGACACACCTGCGGCCTCACTGGGAGAGGCTGGGGACTAGACGTGAGCTGGAGCCGGGTCTGAACCCCGGCCCAGAGAGCTCTGGAAGTGTGTGTGGACACAGACTGGACCAAGCCCACCACTGGGGTGCCCTGCACCCACATGGACCCAACAGGTGCCCTGCTTCTAAGATGGGGGAGGCCGGAGACACAAAGGAAGGGCCTCCTCGCTGAAGAGCACCCTGGCGCACACCCCACCCGAGGTCCCTTCCCACCCGAAGCGAAGCGTGTCTGCACCCGCGACAGCTGCCCGCGCCCGGCCCCCTGCGCGCACCTGCGAAGGTGGGCGTCCGGCTGTGGAAGGTGTCGGGCTTCCGCTGCTCTCTGCGCACCTGCTCGCTGTACGCCTGGTACTGGCCCAGGACGGCGCTGCCCTTGTGCAGGCCCCGCAGAGCCCGGAAGGCGCGCAGCTTGTGCTGGAGCACAGACTCGGAGCTGCTGGCGTTGTGGGGCAGCTCCATGGCCACGAGCGTGAGGACCTCTGTCAGGTGGTTCTGGAGCACGTCGCGAATGACGCCATACTCCTCGTAGAAGCCGGTGCGGCCTGTACAGGAGCAGACGGGGAGCAGGGCTGTAGGGAACGGTCAGCGGGGCGCCCGGGGGGCTAGGTCGGTTGAGCGTCCGACTCTTTGATTCGGCTCAGGTCACCGTCTCACAGGGATCGGGCCCTGCGCTGGGCTCTGCGCTGACCGTGCGGGGCCTGCTTGGGACTCTCTCTGTCCCTCTTCCTCCACCTCTCCCCCACTCATGCTTGCTTGCTCTCTCAAAACGAATAAACTTTAAACAAAAAAATGGGCAATGTGCCCGACTTCCCAGAGGCACACCTGGCCCTCTGCCCCCTGCCCCAGCCCCTGCCCCCTCCCCCTGCCCGCTGCGTCTGCCTCCCCCCCCCGCCCCCAGCCCCCTGCCCCTGCCCCTTCCTGCTGCCCCCTGCCCCTGCCCCTGCAGCCAGGGTCTCCATCTCCCAGTCCATAGAGCTTACAAACATGACTTATGCCGGAGCAAATCCCAACAAGAGAAGGAAGGTGGGGGTCTTTGAGCATTCTTAGTGAAGCTGTCAAACTCTTGGGCCTTCCCAGGAATCTGCGTGGGGAAGGGTCTGGTCCCAGAAAAGACCAGATTGCATTTATCTGCAGGTATGCGGCCTGACTCCTGCCCCTCCCCAGGCATCAGCCGGGAGGTCTGGTGTCCCAGGAGGCTGCAGCATGGAGGCGAGGGCCCGGGGCTCTGGGCTCTGACTGCCGCCTGCTGGTGCGCAGTCCTGGGCGTTACCTGACTTCTGGGTCTGTCTCTGCATCCTGCCCTTAAGTGGGGCTAACGGCCGCCACCTCATCACCAAGGGTACAAATGCGCCAGGCAGCGTGCAGGGCCCTAAGACGTCCCTGTCCCCAGCTTTCAGTGGGAGGAAAAAGTGAGTCAGTGAAGAAATTACCAACAGAGAGTAAGCAGACGACAAAGGGAGGGTCCTCTGAGGCAGAGGAGTCAGCACTGCCAAAGCCAGGGCAAGATTGCCGAGGAGGCCTTCGGCTACGACAGTCCGAGGCAGGAAAGAGCTCGGCTGGGAGGGTCTACAGGAAGGTGAGCAAGATGGAGAGGCCAGGGGCGCAGGGGCTGGAGTTCTACGTTCGGGGAAGCCAGTGGAGAGTCGGCAGCAGAAGACAAGATCCCGGCCTGCTGTGGGGGGAATGGACGCCAGAGGGAGGAGGCCAAGGAGGAGGCTGTGCGGCTGCCCCAGCAGAAAGGCCACCGCGCTGGGGCTGAAGGGGCAGCAGGCGAGCCGGAGGGGGTGGACGGTCTGTTCTGGGGGCAGAGGTGACCGGATGTGCTGAGCGCTGGGGGCAAGCACGAGAGAACTGCTAGAATTGGGGCCTACACCAAGGATGGGCGGCACTGGGGGACATGGGGAGCGGGACAGTCTGGTGGAGGGGAAGCCGTGAGTTCTGTCTTGGATGTGGAAGACATCCAGGTGAGGACAGTAGGTTGACAGGTGGATTATGGATTAGAAACAGTGGAAAAGAGTCAGTCGTGAGCAGACAGATCTGATGAGACTGTCCTGAGCACAGGATAAAGGGAAAGATCCCCCCCCACACACACATACGCGCACACACACATACGCATACAGGTATGCCTCCCCTTCGAGATGAAACAATATATCGTGTAGGGAATCAGCCCTACATACAAACAATGAAGAGAAGGAAGCAACCTACCCCAAATCTGGAATAGTAAAGGAGAGGAAACGGGACAGAATTTGGGGAAAGACACAATAAAGCTCTTTTTAAAAACGGGGTGCCTGGGTGGCTCAGTCACCTGGCAGACTTCAGCTCAGGTCATGATCTCAAATTTTGTGAGTTCAAGCCCCACATGAGGCTTTGCGCTGACAGTGCAGAGCCTGCTTGGGATTCTCTCTCCTTCTCTCTCTGCCCCTCCCCTACTTGTGCTCTCTCTCTGAGTAAATAAAACTTTAAAAAATTTTTAAAAATGGCTTGGTTGGTCCTTGACCTCAGCCGCAGCAATTTCTTACTCAACACATCTCCAAAGGCGAGAGAATCAAAAGCAAAAATGAACTATTGGGATCTCATCAATATAAAAAGCTTCTGCACTGCAAACGAACAATCAACAAAACTAACAGGCAACTGACGGAATGGGAAAAGGTAGTTGCAAATGACATATCGGATAAAGGGCTAGTATCCAAAATATATAAGGAACTCACCAAACTCCGCACTCGAAAAACAAATAATCCAGTGAAGAAATGGGCAAAAGACATGAACAGACACTTCTCCAAAGAGGACATCCAGATGGCCAAGAGACACATGAAACGATGCTCAGCATCACTCATCATCAGGGAAATACACATCAAAACCACACTGAGATACCACCTCACGCCGGTCAGAGTGGCTAAAATGAACATATCAGGAGACTATAGATGCTGGCGAGGATGTGAAGAAACGCGCACCCTCCTACACTGTTGGTGGGAATGTAAACTGGGGCAGCCGCTCTGGAAAATAGTGTGGAGGTTCCTCAAAAAATTAATAATAGAACTCCCCTATGACCCAGCAATAGCACTGCTGGGATTTACCCAAGGGATACAGGAGTGCTGATGCGTAGGGGCACGTGTACCCCAATGTTCATAGCGGCACTTTCAACAGTAGCCAAATCATGGAAAGAGCCTAAATGTCCATCAACTGACGAATGGATCAGGAAGATGTGGTTTATCTATACAATGGAATAGTACACGGCCATGAGAAAGAATGAAATCTGGCCATTCGTGGCAACGTGGATGGAACTCGAGGGTATTATGCTAAGTGAAATAAGTCAGGCAGAGAAAGACAGATACCATATGTTTTCACTCATATGTGGAACAGGAAAAACTTAACAGAGGACCACAGGGGAGAGGAAGGGGAAAAAAATAGTTAAGGAAAGGGAGGGAGGCAAACCGTAAGAGACTCTTAAATACGAGAACAAACTGAGGGTTGACGGTGAGGGGAGAGGGGGAAATGGGTGATGGGCATGGAGGAGAGCACTTGTTGGGATGAGTACTGGGTGTTATATGGAAACTAACTTGACAATACACTGTAATAAAAAAAAAAATGGCTTGGTTGGGGGGCGCCTGAGTGGCTCAGTTGGTTAAACATCTGACTTTAGCTCAGGTCACGATCTCATGGTTTGTGGGTTTGAGCCCCGCGTCAGGCTCTGTGCTGACAGCTCAGAGCCCGGAGCCTGCTTTGGATTCTGTGTCTCCCTCTGGCCCTCCTCTGCTCGGTCTCTCTTTCAAAATTAAATAAACGAACTTTTAGTAAATGGCTTGCTGGGTACACTTGTATTTGTTATATCGTAGTTCTACACGTCCTACATATATTTAGTAAGAATTCTCTTTTATCTAGTTAATATTTAGTTCAAACAAGCAAAAAGAAGTGGCCCCTAACTCAGTCCTGGCTGGCCCCGCACGCTCCCTCACAGGGGCTGCCCGGGGTCCTCGGCACCAGTCCTGAGCACCTGCCCCAACCAGGCTCGTGGTGCACGCTTGTGCCAGCTGGACGGCGAGGAGGGCCAGGCCATGACTGGCAGAACGTGCCCTGAACTCAGCCCAATATGCCACGCCTGAGGGAGCACCCGTGTTGCGGAGCAAGAGATAAACCCAGGAGCCTGCTCGGCGGAAGGCACCCCTGTCCTCAGTAGCAGGAGTCTGAGTCCTGTCCTTAGCGAGAACTTGAGGATGTGGCTCTGGCCAGCCACGCTAAACCCCAAAGGAGCGGGAGAATCCAGCCCAGCTGTGCCAAACAAAAGGCCAAAAATGCCCCCCGCTGAACCCATGGCTGAGCTCCTCCAGCCCCACAGCGTCTGGTCTTCCAAGTTCTTATGATACAGCTGAGAAGAAAGACATCAAGAAAAGATAATAATTATAATAACAGTGTTCATCAGCCCCTTTATTCCTCACACTAACAATATATAAGAAGGTTTTACTTTTAAAATACAAGTTTTAAGCGACATGTGAGTGGCTCAATCAGTTGAGCATCGGACTTCAGCTCAGGTCACGATCTTGCAGTCCGTGAGTTCGAGCCCCACACAGGGCTCTCTGCTGTCAGTGCAGAGCCCGCTTCAGATCCTGTGTCCCCCCTCTCTCTGCCCCTCCCCTGCTTGCCCTCTCCCAAAAATAAATATTTTTACAAATACAAATGTTAATCTTAAAAATACAAGGAAACTAAGGTTCAGAGAAATTAGGTACCTTATCCAAGCCCACAGAGCTGGCAAAGGGGTAAAAATGAGGTTGGACCTGGGCAGTTAGCTCCAGAGCCCGCATTTCTTACCACGCAAACACCTCCCTTTTAACCTCCTAGCACTCCCATTTTAACAACCATACAAGTGAACATTCAACTCGGGAGTGGAGCTGAATGGTATGAGCACCAGTGGCTTTCATGAGTGAAGTGGAAGAAGCAAGCTGAGTTGGGCTCTGGAAGGATGAATCTAGGTCAAAGGCCAGGGACCCTGCCTGAGGGCAGAGGCCCCAACACACAGTTCATACGACAATGTAAGCCTGGCCTGGCAGAACAGGCAGAAACCGAGACCAGGCAGAAAGGGCCTTGGACACTAGACTGAGAAGTCTGAGGAGCTATTAAAAGGTCCTGACCTCAACGAGTTACGCAGAATTACCGTAGGCTCTAGCAGTCTCACTCCTACGTGTGCACCCAAGAGCAATGAAAACATACGCCCACACAAACACTTTACACAGATGTTCACAGAGGCATTATTCATAGTTGACGAGAAGTGGAAGCCACCCAAATGTCCATCAACTGATGGACAAATAAAATTTTATTATTCATGATAAAAAATAAATGAAGTATTGGTACACACCGCAACATGGATGCACTGTGTTGAAAACACGCTGCTCAGCAAATGGAGCTAAACGCAAAACGCCACCCATTGTATGATTCCATTTATATGAAATGTCCAGAAGAGGCAGCTCCATAGACACAGAAAGTAGATTAATGGCTGCGCGAGGCTAGGAGCATATTGATGAGGATAAGGGGTACAGGGGTTCTTCGGGGAGGTGATGAAAATATTCTAAAATTGACAAATCCACTAGACTGTGTACTTTAAATGGGTGCATTGTCTGATATGTGAATTGTATGTGAAATATGACTTTTTTAAATAAACAGGAAATAGAACCGTAACAGAGGTGCCGTGGGACGATTAGGCCATCTCCGATCTACCTGCAAGACGAACTTCCGGAGAGGGGACTGGTCCGACAAGGCAGCATTCGGGGCAGGTAAGGGAAGGAACCAGGGCCAGAGCAAATGAAGTAACAGGGAAACGCAAAGACATCATTCAGGGGATGAGCAAACGCTTCCTGGAGACTGGCTGGATCTGAGAGGCCGTTCGGACTCATGATCTGGAGTGTAGTCTCTGGAGCCAGAAGGGACGGGTTCAAGCACCTGCTCTACCGTCTCTCAGCTCTGCAGCGCCACGAGAGCAGCTCTATCTCACACGTAAAAGAGGGACAGTCCCATCCCTCCCTTGCAGCATTAACGAGTTAACACATCTACGAGGCTTGGAATGGTGCCCGGCACATAGGAAGCGCTGGGAGATACCGGCTAGTATTTTTATTATTACAGGAGCTGCAAAAGAGGGGCCAGCAGCCGGCAACGCAGAGAACAGTCACCATTTGGAGATAAAGAAGTTAGACAATGCAGGTGTCGTGTCATGAGAAAAATTCGATGGCGGTTTAAGTTCTCAATCTGCTGAGTCTGAAAGTGGTGACATTTGGTGCAAATGTCAAGAAGGCAGCTAGAGGTTTAAGAGTAGAGTTTGGGTAGGCAATGAGTGCCAGAGACATACTGGATTTCATCAAACCCAAAATGCCGGCGACGGCGAGAGCATCACGGTTTTACTACCACCGAGAAAGAGACAGGCCACCAACCACGTCAACTACTGTGCCCCGTCAACGGTAAATGCAACTTCAGAGATGTTCAAATATGGAAAAAAAAAAAAAAAGTGCGTCCTGGAATCAATGGGTTACAGACTTACGAATATAAAAAGGAGAGTTAAAGCTTTGAGAACAGATGAATTTTTGATGGAGGGAGCACAGCAGAATCCTTCAATAGCCCCGTTATCTGTTTACTATTCATTAGTTTAGCAAATCCCTAAGTAGCCCTCTTCCTATTTTTATCCCCTCTCAATGCCGGGGAGAAGCACTCACAGGTTTACTACCCGCTGTGTAAAAGACAGCTTCCTTTATTCCTTAATTTCAAGCTTCAGGGGGTGCCGGTGTTTAGCACAGCCCCGAGACTCGAGCACTTGCAGCCCTTCCCAGCTAAGCTCTGCCTTTCCAGAACCGCCTCTCCGGGAGAGACCACACAGCCAACTGCAGGACAGGGGTCGAGCCGGGGCACCGGCTCTCCTGCGGAGGCCAACCACTCCAGTTTCCCACCAGCGACTGTGACCACCAGGGACTGTGACCACCAGTGACTGTGGACTGATTCTTCCTGAAAATGATCTCTATTCCCTCCTGGTATCCTTTCCTAGATTGAAAGTTGAGGGTTAAAAACCCACTGATGAACAAGGATAGAGAAAAGCTCAACCAGGTTGGACAACTGGGAGCAAGACCATAAACCTGGCTTCCAAACGGCTCGAGTCCACCGCTATCCAAGATCACAAGGTCACAAGCACGGGCGCCCCACTGCTTTGCCCCTCCCACCCTCGGGGGGCTGCATCCCATGGCAGGCAAGACAAGCTGTGTCCCAGGTGCTTGAGGAGAGCTCCCAGAGACCACCACCCCGGCGAGGACGGGGGGACAGCAGCACCCACGCAGGCAAAGCTGTAGGAACACGAGGTCTGAACGCCGCGGTTGCATAAGTTCTGGAAAATGGTCTCATGAGACGTAATGAGAGCCGTAATGCAGTTTCCACCATTTGGCCTCGCAATTCCACTTCAGAAATAGACTCAAAGCAAAAAATATTTTGTTTTAATGCTCATAAATGTTCTAGAATGACAGTGGTCAAACGACTTTGTGAATAAAGGTGAGTGTTATAATATGTGAATTATATCTTAATTTTTAAAGCCTGCAAAGTGCTATTTAAAATAGCAAAAAGGGGGCGCCTGGGTGGCTCAGTTGGTTGAGCGTCCAACTTCGGCTCAGGCCATGATCTCACGGTTTGTGGGTTCAAGCCCCGCATCGGGCTCTGTGCTGACAGCTTGGAGCCTGGAGCCTGTCTTCAGAGTCTGTGTCTCCCTCTCTCTCTGCCGCTCCCCCACTTGCAGTGTGTGTGTGTGTGTGTGTGTGTGTGTGTGTGTGTGTGTCTTTCTCTCCCAAAAATAAGTAAACGTTAAAATTTTTTTAATATAAATAAATAAAACAGCAAAAAGGGAAATGCCTGATAATAGGGCAATTCATATTCTGTGATAGAAACAGAAATTTCACAGAAATACAGTTACTACAAGGTATATATTTTACAGACTGTTGAAGCCAAAATACATGTTCACATCCATATGAGAGAGAGAGAGACAGAGAGAGAGAGAGAGAGATGAACCAGGTGAAGGATGGGCGTAGAGCAGTGTTAGAGAGCAACTACGGTCTTCACGGAACCCGGCGCGAGTCACATGTATACAGGCAGCCCCGGAGAGAGAGCGAGGACACGGCGCTTCCTCTCCTTGGCGACTCGGAAGGGGGAGAGCATTTCCATGTATGTGATTTCACTTAACCCTCCAAACGACCCCAAGAGAGAGGCAGCAGAGATTATCATCATCATACAGAGATGTGCTGCACATCGCACCCTTCAGAACGGGGACCGCAAACCCCCTCCCCACTGCCTCCACGCTGTGGGAGATCCAGATTTTCCCAGGAAAACACAGATTTCAGAACCACAAAACTGAAAGCTAGCCGTGATCCCTACCAGCACCTTCGGGGATACCTAAAAATAAAGAGCAGGGAGGGCCAAGGAGAGAGCAGGCCCGCTGGCCGGCCGGCGCTCTTCCCGGGTCGGGAGGCCCGGCAGCTGCCCTGAGCTCACCTTGAGGACACGGAGGTGGGAGGGGGCACCAGGCCAGAGGGCAGGACAGCTGGTGCGCACCTGGGAGGACCCAGGCTGCCTCGGTCCCTGCGCGAGAGGCACTGAACGGCCACTCCAACCCTGGGAGGTCAGCGTGCACCGTGCCCCTTCCCCGGTGGGGGACTGGGCGGTCAGAACGGACCCTCCCCGGCAGGGCCAGCTGCACCATCCTCTTCCTGTCTGGTGGCTCCGTCAGTTCAGCACCTGACTCTTGATTTCGGCTCAGGTCATGATCTCACGGGTTGTGGGATCGAGAGCCCCACGTCGGGCTCTGAGCCGACAGAGCAGAGCCTGCTTGGGATTCTCCCCCTCTCTCTGCCCCTCCCCGGCTTGCTCTGTCTCTCTCTCTCTCTCTCTCAAAATAAATAAGCTTAAAAAAAAAAAAAAAAAGCCTTCCACCCAGAGGGGAAAGTAGGGCAGCAGACGCCCTGAGCACCTCCTGGCAGGAAGGCCCGCCGCTCCGGGGCCCGGACAGACTGCGGCCACGGGCACAGGGGTTAGAAGCGTGCGTTCTGAGGTGTCACAGAACTTGGATCCCGTTCCAGCGCCCCCAGGAGAAAGGGCAGCCCAGCCTGGACAGCTGTCTCTTGGGCCATCAATGACGCAGCCCTCCCTTCAGCAGAGCCTCCCAGCGGCCACCACGGGGGCCAGTAGGGGTCATCTCCACACAGCCAAGGTCACTCCTTGTATAGCCCATGGTGCTGCTTTAGGAGATCCGGCCCCCCAGGGTTTCTGTGGCTCTGGGAGGGGCACCCGGCTGAGACTGAGGAGGGGGCCTGGGCCGGGAGAAGGAAGTGCGCTTCCTCCCCTGCTCCTCTTCGTGCACTCTCCCTTCAGCCTGTGCAGCAGCCTTGACACTGCAGCAGACTCCTCTGGGCCAGAGGCTGCGGCAGGGAAGGAGAGAGCCACTCACAGGGCCAAGGAGGGAGGGAGCTGGGGAAGCTAGCCTCACCCCTCGGATGTCTGGGGCAGGGCGGGGGGTGGGGGGAGACATCCAAACGACCTTGCCACCAGAAGTCCCTTTCCTGGGGCCCAGGGGCAGCCCCTTCCCTTTGCAGCACTTGGGTGACAGTGTAGCCTGGCCTCCCTGGGGATCCTGGAGCAGGGCCACCCTGGAGCCTCCCCGCTGTGCGCCTGAAGCCCGGGTGAGGGGAGACTGCCCCTGCACTTGCCCTTCTGAAGCTTGAAGCCAGACTGCTGGGCTCTAAATCCCACCTCGGAAACTCCCCGGCTGCCCTCAGTCCCACCTTAGCAGCTAGCTTGCTATACACAAGGAGCCACAGCAAGGCACCCTTGACCCCCAGCAGGAGGTCGGCCCCTCCCCCTGCCCAAGCTTCCATCCCGATGCAGAAGTCATGGCCAAGGCCGGGAAGTGCTGGCCACGGGACTCACTGGCCACGGGGGCACGGCCACGGGGCCCATGTCTCCTGTCCTCTCTCTAGCCAGCCTGAACTAGAGTCTGTCTATAAGGGGCCTCCCGAGGGACGGGCTCCAGAGCAGGACCTGGAGGGGATGGAGGGGACAGGGAGGAGGATTAGCATTTGGGTTTCCGGAGCCGCCCCAGGCCACTTTCTCAGCAGGCAGACAATGCTTGTCCTTGGCCACACCCTTGCTGGTTCAAGCCCCTGGGGGGGGGGGGGTGCTACAGAATCCCCCCCTGCCTGCCCTGCCCTGTGTCTCTGCCTCTGGGCCGAAGGTACAGGGCCCAGCTGAGGGAAAAAGCCTTGTGCTCCGGGGTGTCCCCTCTGAACCTGTGCCCTGCAGGCAGCCAGGCCTGCGCCTTGGTCCCACCCGCAGCCTTGAAGGCAGAGCCACAGTGCCCACCCTCCTGGCCCTCGGTTGTCTGGCATCATCCAAACCCGAGACCCCCTGCCTCAGGCCGTGCTTGGGCAAACAGACCTGCCCAGGCCTCTGTCTGCCTCTTTGCCTGTCTTCTCTCTTCCTTTCTCTGAAACCCAAAAGTATCTTTGCTGGGTAAGCAGGCCTTCGGTGAGCCCAGCCCCTGGCTCCCTAGGGATCCCGCAAAGAAACCTCCAAGTGACATCAGGTATTAAAAGCAAAATGGGGTGGAAGGGCTGGAAGGAATAAGGGGCAATGGTGCCAGCTGGTAACCCCAGACATCACTGTTCTTCCCCAGTGCAGGGGTGGGGGCCACCAAGGGGCTGCCAGAGCAAAGTCAGCATCCTGGTGTCCCAGCCCTGCCTGGGGTCCCACCCTGACAGTATCCCAGCTCTGCCGGTGTCCCAGCCCTGCCGATGGCTGAGCCAAGTCTGGGCAGAGGCTGGTGCTGGACTGCAGAAGGGGACGGCGGCACCTTGTCACACCATCCCACACTCTCCGCACCAGATCTGAAGCTCAGCTCTCTGCAGAGGAAGCGAGAGCCAGGCCCAGCCCTCACCCCCACGAGCATGGCAGACACGCAGTGGCACACGGAGGCCACCCGCAGCCCGAGCCCCTGCTGAGGACAGAACGGAAATAACAGGAAGCGCTGGGGCAGGGCCCCGAGATCCACGAAGGCTCAGTGCAGCAGGGAGGGGGCCAGTGTCCTGACAGGGGCTCTGGAATCAAGAAACCCAGCTCCGCTCAAGGACAGCAATGCTGTCGGAGGCTTGGCTCACAGGGCCCTGCCCAATGGCCCCAGCCAGCACCGCACCCCATCCCCGCCTCCCACAGCACTGCCTGCCTGCATCATTCATTTTGGAGTGTGTCCTACTATACCTCCTCCCCCAGTGAGTCTGTGAGGTATCAGGGGACAGAGGCTGTGCCTCATTACGCTCCACATGGCCACGAGCCTCACACGGAGCCTCCAGCACTGGATACACATTTGAAGAAGAAAGGAGGAAAGCCGGAGAGAGTAACCAAGGGAAGGAGAAAGAAAAAGAGTTAAAGGCAAACAGGAGACAGACCTCCTTGAGCCCTAGCCAGGCCCGAAGGGTCTGGAGCCCTCCTGTCTGCCCAGGGGCACACTGTGGGCTGGGGACAGTGGCCTCGGGCAGCCCAGCCCAGGCCACAGCCAGCAGCCAGCGGGATGAGCTGGGTGCAGTGGTGCAGAGCCTGGAGGCCAAAGCCAGACCTCTCACCCCAAGGACCCAGCCCCACCGCTTCCTGCCGTGTGACCTTGGGCACATCACCAAACCGCATCTGTAAGTGGAGGCTAATAATAGGACCCACTTCAGATGGCCACTGGGGCGACGGACCCAAGAAGAATTAGCTTTTATTTTCTTGGCTGAGAACCGATGCTTTGACCATAATGCAGTCAAGGCTCAACAAAGTGGATGAAATCACAGAAGGCTGGCACTCCGAAGAGCGTTGGGTACCGTCTGCTACATGACCTGCTCATCTCGCAGCGGAGGGAGGTGACGTGCTGAGGTTACCCAGCACAGACAGGCCACACGCGCCCAGGTCAACGCTGCTCATCCACTCAGTATTTGTTCAGCACTTCCGAAGCACGTACCAGGAGCCAGAAAGGAGGCACCTGGCACCCACGGTCCGGGGGGGGGGGTGTGGGGAGGGAGAGAGACACACTAGACCCAGATAAGACACAGAAAAGACTGGAGGGCGGAGAAAGGAGGCACGTGGTGCTCTGAGAGTGTGAGGGGAATGGACCTTGTCGAGAAGGGGCCCAAGAAAACCTTGTCGAGAAGGCCCCTGAGAAAGTGACGGCCAAGCTGGGAATGAACAGGAGGGGTGGGAAGCCAGGAGAAGGTGAGAAGCAGCAGCTGGGCAGAGGGCGTCACCGGTACCGGCACCTGGGGCAGCTCCGACGGGCCCCACCACACCCACGTAGAACTCAGGGTAACTTCCAGGTCTGGGCCAAGTTTACCCACCTAGACTGCGTTCCCTTCGGGCAGCGAAGACGGCGCGGGCTCTACCCTGGGGGTTAGCACGGTCCAGGGCTGGGCCACCGCAGGCCCTGGAGGGACGCCACCTATCTGTGGCTTCCCGGAGAAGCACCAGCCGAGGCACAGAGGCTGGGCCGATGCCCGGCCCTCCCATCTCACCGGGCACAGGGCCGGTGGAGGCCGCGGAGCCGCAGGGCCCCCTCACTCACCCTCTGCGTCCACCGTCTCCTTCATGATGATCTCCACCCGTTCCACGTGGTGCCGGTTCCAGAGGCCGTCCAGGGCCTTGCGGTTCTGGTCTCGGAAAGGCAGGATCTGAGCCACGACCTGCCGGGGGAGGAGGCCGGGTGTGCTGCTGGTTCTCAGCGTGAAGAAGCCATCCTGACTCCCAGAAAGGGCCCACGCCTCTCCCCTCCACCCCCCTGCTCAGAGGAGATGAAGCAGCGGTCCCTGGGCTCTAGGACCTCACAGCTCTGCGCAGACTCCAAAACTGCCACGTGACCTCCACAGGGTTACCAGCTTTTCATTTTGCAGGGAAAAAGTACTTCCGATGACTTATCTTCTACGACCATCAACTTTTAATAAGAGAAAGAGATTCTTTCACCACTCCGAATGGGGCAAGAAAAGGTTTAAATCGAATATGTTCAGTAAGCACTCTTTTCTCATTTTCCCAGAAACAGGTGAACACCTCACCAGGTCAGATGCTGGTCTGAGGACCGCTCTCTGGGGACGTGGCAGCTCCAAACGGGGCTGGAGAGAAAGCAACGCCTCAGTCCTGGAAGACAATGAGCTGCCCGCCCGCGTGGCCCCGGGCCCACCAGCCCGGTCAGCGCCAAAAGACACCGTGCTGTGTGCTCTCTGCCAGGGTCCCTAGGGAGGGCTGTTTCAGAGGCGCTCGGAGGGCATGCTCGGAGCGAAGCGGCCAGAGGCCCACGTCGGCCAGGAGGCCACGCCACACTCCGCCACGGAACCTGGCTGAGAAGCACGGGCCTAGGGTCCCTACTCGTGTGAGATCTTGTTACCAGCCTTGGGCTCAAAACAGAACTCGGGTAGACACGGATACTGAAAAAAGGCAGGAGGATGTCGAAGACGTTAATTCTAATCCCCACACCAGGACCCACTGGAAGGCGGGCCGACACCAGAGTCCTGGGGCCACCTGTGTAGACGATACAGGGCGGTGGTGAGAACGCGGCTGGCCTCATGGACAAGGGCCACGCAGTCCTGCCCCTGACGCTCCGCTTTTCCTGCAGCCTCTCACGGCCTGCCCGCCGCCGTCGGGACAACCGCGGCAGCTCAGGTTGCACAAGGGCTCAGGCCCGACCCCCCGGCAGCGGTGTGGGTCTCCGCCGACAGGGTGTCCCTGTGCCCGGCTTACTCCAACGCCCAGAGCTGCAGCTCACCTGCTTGCCCAGGTAATGGTCCACCCGGTACATCTCCTCCTCTTGGAAAAAGCTCCCGAGTTCCGTGGCCAGCTGCTGGGCTGAGAGGTGGTCGTGGCCGAAGGGCTTCTCAAGGACAACCCGCAGCCAGGCGCCTGGGCCCGGGCGGCAGCTGCTGTTAATGTTGCGGGCAATGTCCGCGTAGGCAAAGGGCGGCACTGAGAAGTAGAAAATCCTGCCGGCCTCCCGGAGGCCCTCCTGTTGGACCTGGGCCTCAATGTCCGTGCTCAGGGCCATGTAGTCCTCACTGGTCCTCAGGCGGCGGTACCCACTCAGCCGCTGGAACTGGCCCTTGAGTTCGGCACAGCGCCCGGGCGCCATGTCTCCTGGGCAGGAGAGGGACTCCAGGACCTTGGCTATGAACTCCTGGCCCTGCTTGGTGGCCGTCAGGGCAGCCCCGTGGAAGCTGAAGCTGTAGGCCTTGCCCGCCTCGTCCAGGTATAGCTGGAACAGCCCCTGCCACAAGTACTTTCTGGCCAGGTCCCCAGTTGCTCCCAGCAGGATTACAGAGACGTGTCCCCGGAGCTCCTGGGCCTGCAGGCAGCCCAAAAGGGCCATGCACATCGCCACCGTGAGCATCTTCCAACAGCCAGGGTGCCTGGGCACAGGTGAGGCAGACAAGGAACAAGGAAAGATCAGACATGGTTCGGGAGGCTGGGACGCAGAGGTAAACACGCTTCCGGGCTGTGGAACATTTCCTGCCTGGCAGAAAACAGCCACGTTTCTCAGGACGGTGTTATAATCCCGCCGCTCCCTCCTCAAGCAGCTCGGCTTCTGTGCCAGGAAGCTGGTGCGGAGGGGGCCCACCCCGCAGTGGCGGCTGTGCACGGGGAGGGGGTAGGCCCCTTGCGAGAGGTGGACCGCCGGGCTGCAGGCAGCTCCAGGGGGGCGCTCCAGTCCTGCCGCAGGACTGGAGCGCCCCCCAGGTGACCCATGGGCACGGGTGGCCAGGCCCATCGGCTCAGCAATGGTGGCAGGCCCTCAGGGGATGGCTGGGACTACAAGAAGCCAGGATCACCCCCTGGCGCTGCTCGCTTTCCTTCTCCTGCGTCTGCTGGGCTCGGGGCCCAGAATGAGTACTAATGACTCCTGCGGCGCGGTGAATAACGACATGGACTCTGGAACCAACTGGGGTGGAATCCTAGCTCAACTCCTTCCTGTTTGACCTTGGACAAGCACCCAGTCTCTCCATACCTCAGTTTCCTCATCTGAAACGGGGGTACCAGTGACCTATACGACCGGGTTATCATAAGGACAAAATGAGTTAATATTTATCAAATGCTTGGGACACTGCCCACCACCCACGGAGCACTATGTAGGTGGCAGCTGTCACTAGGCTGCGTTACTGACAGCAGCCGCCCGGAACGGAGTGCTTCGATGCATAAGATCTCACTGAGTCCGGACAAAAGCCCTGAAAAGAGCCAGTGGAGCGGGTGCCATTACAGTTTCCCTCTTGCAGAGAGAAAAGCTGAGGCTCAGACGGTGAAGGAAGGTGAGGAAGGAAGGAGCCCAACAGGCACCAGGCTCTCTGGACCCTGAGCTGACACACTGCAAACGCATGCTGCAGCCTCCCTGAGGTACGTCTAACACCCGAGGCGCGCTGACACCCGAGGTACGGCTAACATCCCGGCGGGTTTCAGGCTAATTTAAAGCAGCTGACACGTGTGAAAGGCAAGAGGCCCCAGACCCGCCACAAATGCACCAGAGGAGTTGCTTTCGCTTGCCTTCTGTTCTGACCAAGGCTGTGGGGCTTGAACGCGCTCAGTCCTTACTCCATGGCTCTCCCGTCCTCCGATCTCCACCCAGGGCCAGTGCTCTGGGGGAAAGGTAGGAGCAAGGGGGAAAGCAATCGTGGTCAGCTACGCGGCTCTCAGAACGAGACGGGGGCGACGGGGCCCAGCCCGGGCAGAGGCGCTAGGACACCGAACAGGAAACCAAGGTGAAGGTGTCCCGGATGAAGGGTGAACGAAGCCCTCAACAGCGAGGCTGCAATCTGGCTGTGCAGGTAGAGAAAGGGAGGTTCGAGGATACCTGGCCAGCTTCTCTTCCTGCGTCCCTGCGCCATCACCCATCTTGAGAGGGACCAGAGCTATCCTCGGACTGACAGCACCCCCCCAGGCCCCCACTTTCCCCTTTGCCTCCTCATCTCTTTGGATGTTGCAGTTAGTGGGCCAAACCAAGATGAGGCTCCGACAACAGGATGTGCGTCAGAATCTATAGGACACCGGACATTTCCACTACGGCGGCTTGACGTGGACAGTAAAGGGACCGGCCGCGTGGCCCCCGGCCTCCCCCTCGCACTCCCCCCTAACCTGCGCTCTCACTCCCACATCAGATGAGCTATGGGGCCATCCCTCCCTCTCCTGCGTCCCAACCCCTGTCCTTGGCCCTTCGCGCATTTCTTTCTCAACTGGCAATCGCCCCTGTCTGGAGGGAAGACAGAGCTGCAAGGTCAGTGCGGGAAGAGGCGGCGAGAAATCTGAAGCCCGGAGAACAGCCTGGAGAAGGGGGAGCTTCCAGCTGGCAAGCTGCATTCCAGAGCTCCTGATCCCACACCAGGAGCCAGGGCTTGGATGGACGGACGGACGAGCCAGGGACACAAAAGGAGGGGTCCGGGACCTCAGGGAGCCTGGACGGGCAGGTGAGGGAGCCCCACGGACCAGTCCCTCCCCCCAGGCCCAGAAGACTGTAGAACTGCCACGTCCCCAAGCCCGAGCCCCCAGTCACTGGGCTTAAACAGTTTCCTCAAGTCAAGGGGAGGAACGTGGCATTAAGGTCAGAGGACCAGGGCTCGAGACCACCTCCTGGCCATGTGACCTAATGAAGTCACCTAGTCAGTTTGGGTCCCCATTTCCTACCTGTGACACACGGCTAACACCACAGTACTAAACGGGGGGCTTGTGATGATTAGCCGAGGTAACGCAGGTGACAAAACCCTACGCAGACGTTAATGAACTAGCTGAGCGCGTAAGGGCCTCCTGGCTCCGTGCGCATTGCGTGTCTCAGCGGTTACAGAGCTCCCCCCACCCCAGCAGCAGGCAGCCCTGAGGACCGACCTCGGGCATTTAGGGCACATTCCCCAGACCAGTCCCCACACCCTGCGCCGAGCGGAGGGAGGCAGTGACCGCTACGGTCATCCTCCTTGCTGCCCCGATGGGAAACAAACAGGCTCCGAGAAGCCCAACAAAGTAAAGAACAGGGCCACAGCCCTGGAGCAGGGGTGAGGCAACAGGGAAACCGGACAGCTCCAGCACACCCCCACCAACAGTCTAAATCGCCCTCTCGCTGGAAGGCTCCGCTTTTGTGGGTTTTTCGGAAGCGCTTCCCCCCACCTCTCTGCCTGCTCCAAGAGGAACGGGCCTAAACGCACCCCCTAAAATTACATCTTGAAGTGAGCCGAAAAGCATGGATGTGGCGCTCCAATTGCTAGTACTGCTACGAATCGTTCCGGTTTTTAATTAAAAGTAAGTTTTCTGGGGCTCCTGGGGGGCTCAGTCCGTCGGGCATCCGACTTCGGCTCAGGTCATGATCTCACAGTTTGTGAGTTCGAGCCCCACGTCAGGTTCTGTGCTGACAGCTCAGAGCCTGGAGCCTGCTTCAGATTCTGTCTCCCTCTCTCTCTCTGCCCCTCCCCTGCTCACACTCTGTCTCAAAAATAAATAAACATTAAAGAAAATAAAGTAAGTTTTCTTATTCGCAGCGCCCTGGTGCAGGACGGGCAGCGTGCAGGACTGCGTGTTGGGCTGGGTGGTGGTTCGTCTCCGGCTCCTGCTGCCAACGGCCACGTTACCTTGATGACCTCTCGCCAAGCGGTCTGCCCTGGCCAGGCCCCCCTCGGCCCGTCTACGAGACGAAGGGACTTAGCTGAAGGATCACTGCTGGACTGCTGTCCCTGGATCCTGGCTTTTCCCAGGAAAGGAGAGGACCCCTCTCTTATCAGGAGAGAGGCCCCAGCTGAGTGCCCACCTCAGGCAGCCAGGGCAGACCTGGGCAGCGGGGCCCCGGGGGAGCAGACGGGGGGCTGCATCGGGGAGCAAAGAGGAGATAACAGAGTGAAGACAAGACTCTTTGAAGCTTTAGCCAAAGCGTGTGAAGGACACAATGTCACTTATAACACTTTCTTGCCAGAAACACGCTGCCCCCACCAAGTGCCGCGCTGCGGGGCCTCCTCCAGGGAGGCGCAGGCGACCGTCTTCACACAGGCTCATCTCAGGGTCAGGGCTGACGGAGCCCATGTCTGCAGTCCTGCTTCCCCCCCCCCCCAGTCCAGTCGGAGGGGTTCCCCCACAGGGCATCCTGGAGGGCTCACCTTTGGAAGAACAGCTCCGCCAACGTTCCCAAAGCTGTGAACACCGACTCGGCCAGCCACAGGGCCTGGATCAGAATCTAGTTCCAGTCTTTGTTTCTGCCCAAGCGAAAGAGGCAGCCGTGCTGACCGGCCCCCCACAGGCCCAGCGTGTGCTGTGCTCGGGTGGCTGGGAAGCCACAGGAGGGGGCAGCGCTGCTCCTCTGCTCGCAGCTGACCCGGGGCAGGGGAAAGGACGAGAAGGTAAAGGTCGGTGGCTGCGGCCGCCCTGTTCCCTCTCCCAATGCCGTATCGACACCTTTGACCTCCACCTTCTGTTTGCCAAGCAGGAAGGAGGGGCCCTTTTTCTTCAAATCATAGCCCAGGAGTTCGGAATTTTTGAAAGAATGCGTGGGAGTAAAACAGTTCAAACTAATGATCGTTTTTAACCAGCGTGCGAGGGGGAGGGGCCCAGAGCCCCGTACGATCACTGACTCGGGTGTTTTTCCCGAACTCTCCTGGTCCTGGCCCACCTGCACCAAACACACCCGTGCGAGTCAAACCCTTCGGCTACTCTGCGGCCTGTACTCCTCCCTTCCCGGTCCCCTGGGGACCAGGCAGGGACAAGAGTTGCAAGATCAGGCTCTGGGGCCCACTTCCCTCCCAGATCTCAGAGAATCCTAATTCTCATCACCTCTTCAGGTGCCTTGGGACCCTATGACCCAAACGCTGTGCCGGAGCCACCTGGTACCTGCACGCAAGATGCGCCTGCTGAGTTTTCGGGGATTTCTCAAGCCAGTCGTTAAACACAGCCACTGAATTAAAAACCGAATCAGGGCACCCGGGGCGCTCAGTCGGTTAAGCATCTGACTTCGGCTCAGGTCATGATCTCACGGCTCATGAGTTCAAGCCCCGCATCAGGCTCTCTGCTGTCAGCACAGAGCCCGCTTTGGATCTTCTGTTCCCCCCACCTCTCTCTCTGCCCCTCCCCCACTTGGGTTTTTTCTCTCTCTCAAAAAGAAAAATTTTAAACCAAATCGTACAAATTTATGACCCAAAAAATTATATTCAAAGGTAATAAACACTTATAGCTCATCATTTCCTATTTTACTGTATTTTACTACATTTTACTATTAACTTGGGCTCTTGACATCATTTCCGTCTACTAGGTCTGTAAGGTGAAGATGTTCTACAGTGGGGTGCTTGGAACGGCCCGTGCAGGGATATTACACCACAGAATCCAGCAAATGCTGTAAATCGGGCTCCCCCTCACCAAGCCCCACCCCTGCAGAACTGTTATGCAGTTTACCAGCATACAGCACCAAAGGGATATTACACCACAGATGCTGGCATTTACCAGCATAGGACACCGGGTCCTCCCCTCCAGTCTGGGCTCTCCCCCCAGCTCCAGGCTCATACAATCAATGCGACTCGGCCACCAGTCACCGGGTGTCTACAAGACTTACTGTGTTCAAACCTGAACAGACTCATCCCCTGAACTGATCTACTGCCCCAGCCTCCGGAAATAGTAACTCAATCCTTCCGGGCGCTCAGGCCAGAAACTTTGGGGGTCATCCCATCTCTCAGCAGATCCTATAGTTTCTATCATCAAAATTCATCCAGATTATAACGACTCCCCACCTTCCACCACCCCGCTCTGGTCCTAGCCACCGCCACCTGTCTCGGTTACTATAGGAACCACCTAATTGGCCTCCCGTTTCTTTGGCCTTTTCCTAAACACGGCACTCGGCGACCTTTTTATGGCCTCCCACCCATGATCTCTTTGATCTCTTCTGCTTCTGTGCCCCTCTCTAGGCTCCAGCCACCCATCCTCCTGCCTCAGGGCCTTTGTACTTGCTCTTTGCTCTGCCTGACCTACTTTCCCCTGCAGATGTCCACATGCCTCACTCCCTCTCTACCTTGAATTCTTTGCTGAAATGTCTGTAAAACTGCAAACCTCCTACCTCCATCTCAGCCCCTGCTCTATTTCTCTCCGCAGTACATATCATTCTCTAATATACTGTCCGTGAAAAGTCTATTTGTTTTATTGCCCGTCGCCCCTCCCCCTAAGAAGCAAGTGCCAATGGGGGCAGGGGGCTTTGTGCTTTGTTCGCTGATGGTCTCCAGCATCCAAAACGGGGCCTGGCCCACAGGAGGGGCACAAGTAAATCCCATTTTGTAGAAGACCGCTGTCACCTGTGTGCGAGTTATCTGCATCCGAGTGATGGTATGAAGGAAGAAATCTCTACCAGTGACTTCAAGCGCTAAGGCACAGTACACGCTCACAGTACCACCACCAGTCATGATAAAAGAAACACTTACAGAGCATCTACCTGTATGCCGGGAGAGCTTCACATGCACCAAAGCTTTTAAATTCTTGCCACAACTCGGGAGCTAGGTACCATCACTATGCCCATTTGTAGAACGAGCACAGGGGAAGCCGAGGTGCACGGAGGGAAAAGAACTTACTGGAGGGCAGGCAGCTCAGAGGTGATCGGATGTGAACACAGGCCGTCTGGCTTCGGCACTTAGGTCCCACTTACCAGTAAAACGTGTGACTACAACCCCAACGGTGGAATTTAAAACCCTGTGTTGGTGTGGACACGGATTCTGCTCCTCTAAGAGACTGGAACAACAGTGGTGCAAACAATCTATTCCCCTGACGTGTCTCAACCACGGGGAAGGCAAACAAGTCGATAAGAAGCACAAAATGAGGCAATCCGCATACAGCCCTTGGCACCCGTCAGCCTACAGTAAGCACCCAAGAAATGTTTGTTTCTATCATTATGAAACCAACGGCATCATGAGTAAAGGTACTTTTCTTGCTAGTTTCTTGGAACTGCTGCAAAACGAATTGACCATCCCACAACAGAAAAAAGAAAAAAAATGCCAAGAAACGGCTCATCGACGGCTTTCGTGACCTTCCAGTCATACTGGTGAGAAAAAAAAATCAAAGAAATGTAATGCTAGAAAGGTTAAAAGTCTCCACCCCAGCCCTTGAGGGATTTGTAATCTGGCCCAAAGAATAGGGGCGTAACCCCCCTTCACTCTGTAAGTGTCGGCTTTTCACCTAACTGCTAAAGGGCTTTCTTCAGCTGTAAAATGGGGATTATCCACCTCATTTTAACACGGGGCCAAAAAAAAAAAAAAAACACCACCCAGATCATGGATGTGAAAATATTTTGGAGGGCAATGGTGGTAAGAGCTCTCCCAGACAAAGAGCCACCTGGCTCTCAACTCTGGGCAGCGAACAGCAAAACCAGACTTCCTGCTCTGCCCCTGGGTTACGGTGAAATGTGGCATCGGGCAATGACATCTTACCTTGTTCAAATTCCACCAATGGAGTGAGAAGGGGCGAGGCCACTGATAAAGGTACCTCTAGGCTTCCCTTTTAGACGGCCTAAAACCATCCCTCCGGAGTAACTTAGGAAACTCCAGTCTCTGTATAAAAATAACTTGAATGTCTGCCTAGAGAAGGTATTTGCGGGGCGGTTGTGTACCTCAAAGGGAAGTTACATAAAGTACCGTCTGAGAAATGAGATCTCTTCATGCCGAACAGGGAGCATTTTTATCTCAAGTGTTCCTAAAACTAACCCAAAGATTAGCCTCATCGGCTCAAAACGTCTCTCCGCCTTCGATCAGGGCAGAGAATGTGGCAAAGAATTTAAAATATGCCCATTCCTACACCAGTTCCCCCTAACTCGCTACCTTCCAGGAGCCATGGGCCCGGCTGGGAGGATAGAGGGTTGGGTGGGCAAAGAATTTAGGTTTCCGATCTTTCCAGAAGTTCTCACTCCCAACCCAACACTCAAGTGTAACTGCGCCGATCTTCAAGGATGCAGCTAGGTTCACTTCTGGAAAAATATGCGCTGGATGGGTGTGTTGCAAACGCTGACTGAAACCGGAGGGCTAAGGCCAAAGATCAAGCTGATCTCAGGAAAGAAAGCACCGGACTCCTCCGCTCACTGGGCTGATTTCCAGAAGGCCTAGGGAAAGGGACGCCGAGGGCCCCTCCAAACTAGCCTCCAAGGGCTCCGCGGGGGAGGAGGCGGACAATGTCTTCGGAGGAAGCGGGGCCGGAAGGGAACTCGCGCGGGAGCGCGAGCAGCGGCGGGCGGGAGGCCGGGCGCGCGGTGGCCGCGGAGACGCTAACGCCCGAGGAGTCCGGGCCGCGGCGCCGCCGCACCGACCTCCGGCTCGGCCCGGCGCGAGCGCGCAGCCGCCGGCCGACTGCCAACGACGCCCGCGGCCGAAGGAGCCGGAGACCCAGCGGGGGAGGCAGCTTACTTCATCTCGCCCGTCAGAGCCGGCCGCTTCTCCCGGACACGTCGGTGGCGGCGCGGGGCGCGCGGCGCTGCGGGCCGGGCTCGGGCCAGGCCGGGGCCCCGCGCATCCTCTTCCGCGGGCGCGGCGCTGCCGGTCCCGACAGGTGCGCGTCACGCGGCCGCGCGGCCGCCGCGCGCGCTCTGGTTTCGCCGAGCGGAGCCCGGGGCCGAGTCTGGCGGCCCGGCCGCCGCTGCCCTGCCCCCACCCGAGCCGCGTCCGGCCTGGGAGCGAGGGGGCCCCGAGGGCCTGGGCCCCAGACGACCGCGGCCGAGGCGCGCGCGCGCGCGCGCAGTCGGGCCGGCTCGGGGGCGCGCGCGCTGTCGGGCCCCCGGGCGAGAGGCGAGGGGCGGAGGCGCAGGCGAGACCACGCCCCCTAGCTCGAGGTCGACCGAGGGGGGGGGGGAGGCGGGGCCTCCCGAATGATTTCTTGGTTAGCGTGGATAGGGCGGGACTCCAGAGTGAAGTGGGCGGGCAAGCGGCCCGCCGGCCCCACGGCGCAGCACCGGGCTCTGCGGTGCGTTTTAGGGGCTGCCCTGTGGGACACCCGCCCGCATAGCGGGGGAAGTGGTTGTGTGGCGCAGGATCTGGCCTAAGCTCTGGGACCTGGAACAGGTTACTTACCTCCTCAGGCCTCGTTCTTCTCCGTGTGTCCGGTGAGCAGCTCGGTCCATCCCACTTCCAGAGCCCAGAGTCATGATTTAGGCGTCGGAGAGCAAGCTCTTGCCGGGCCTCCACGTTCAGCTTCAAATCTCTGCTCACACCCGTGTGACCTTGAAGACACAAACCGAAGACTCAGTTACTTCATCTGTGCAGTGGGGACGATGAGCGTATGGCCTTGTCTGTAGGGTGGTGGTGAGGTGTATATGTGAGAACACGGTCAGCTGCTTCTGCCAGCTTTCCGTGCGTGGTATGCGAGCCCTCTGCCCCAGTCCTCGCCAGTATCATGCAGTATCTGACCCTCACCTTGCGGCTACCTCCTACCTACTTTTCTCCCAGCCCTACAGGCGGTCAGGGCCTCTAGTGGCATTAGAGAGGCAGCCGATCCTTCCTGAGAGTGAAGGGCCCAAGTGACCTCGGGCTAATTAAAGCAGGGCTACCCAGGACCGCCTCCCCCCATCCCTACTCCTGGAGCATCTTAGCTCTGCCCCTTCTCCAGACCCACCTTCCTCCCACCCCGGGGACAGGAGAAGGCATGGGCACCTCTGCTGAAGAGCGCAGAACACCCAGGAGAGGGGATTCTGACTGGAGAGGAAAAAAAAAGCTTGTCGCAGGTTTTTCTTTCATGAAGGTTCCATGAGAGGTAGAGCAATGAGAACTAGCAGAGGGAACTTGGCAATGGCCAGCAAAACTGAGTGGGGCCAACAGGCATGATTACCACACAGGATATTGGGCAAGAGGGTTCCAGGAAGGCTGGGAAGCTGAAGGGGGCTGGGCCCCACTGTCACCAAGGCCAGGGGCCATCTGGGGGCCTGCAGTGAGCTGTCAGGCCTCAGGAAGAATTCGGGCAGTATGCTGGGTGGGATTGGGGTGGGGGGGCATCAAGGAGCCAGGTACCCACTGGGCTGCCTCCACAGCTGGATGCGGGCAGGAGGGTCTAGGGCAGGGGCCAGGCAAAACAGTCTGGGAGGCGCCAGGACTCTTGGCCAAGAGCCCTTCCATGTTCTGCAGACCTGGGTGCATCGTGTCCTCACACAACTGTGTGAACTGGGGCCGAGGGAGGCAAAGATGGAAGAAGGCAGGTGCCCAAAGACTGAGATGAGCCAAGGGGACCTTTCCCGGGTCCCTATAGAGACATCATAAGGGTGACCTGCAGATACTTGAAGACATCCTTAAAAAGGATCCCATAGGCAAGTCAGCCATAAGCAGCCCATTAGGAACATTCGTGTGTCCACTTAGGTGTCAGCGGGGCGGGGTCTGCACCTCGGGTGAAATGAGCCCAGGATGTTGCCACTGTTCTCCTCGCCGACAACTGCTCGTTCCGACTCCGTACCTTTAGTCTGACCTGGACCATTGCTTTGCCTTCTTTCCATCATGAAAACAATTTGGTCTCATCCAGGTGTAAGAGCATTGCCCCCGCCACACCCACAAATCCTTGTCCCTTTGGGCCTGTGATTGGCTTCTGCACGTTTGCCAACCCGCAGCTTTTCTCATTTCTGTGCTACCGGCAGCTACAAGACGCTCCAGGCGACATCGCAGGGGACCAGGTATGTCTAGAACCCTCTGAAGGAAGCCGGAAGGGAAGAGCAATGTCCCCACACGGCATCTTGTGGCCCCGACGGTGTCTGTGGCTTCTCACCTGTCACGCAGCACCCTCGAGCTCTCTTCTCCGAGCTCTTTTTTCTTTCATCTTCCTAAACTGTGGGGTAGGCAGGGGTCAGGGTTAACTCAGCCCGCTTCACTTCACGGACACGGAAAGTGAGACCCAGAAAGATGAATGACTCACAAGAGATGTCTGTGGAGTTAGAAAGGAAATCACGTGGCGGGTTCTATTTTCAGAACGACTCACCAAGTCACCTCTGCCTCGTTCACTCTGCCTTTCGCACCGGGAGGGGAGGGGGAGAGCAGGGGGTGTGGATTTGCAGCCACGAGTCAACTTTTTCATCCCTAGACATGCGAAAGCTCAGCACTTTTTCTCCCCTAAAGATGGGCTTTGTGAAGTCTACGTGAAGTAGCTACGTATTGTTATTCTGTTGCTGCCATGACAACTTACCGCCGTTGAGGGACTTAAGCAATGCAAACGTATTGTCTCACAGTCCCTTGGGTCCCAGGGCCATCATAGGGCTCCCTGGGCTAACACCACGGGGCTGCAGGGCTACATTCCTTTCCCAGGCAGCCCTGTTCTTGCTCATTTGGATGCTTCCAGAAGTCAGCTCCTTGTGGTTTAGGACTGAGATCCCTCTTCCCTTGCTGGCTGTCCGCTGAGGGCCATTCCCAGCTTCCAGAAGCTACCACATTCTCTGGCTTAGGGACCCCTTCCTCAGTCTTCAGAGCCAGCCACGGAGGATTGAGTGCTTTGATCTCTCTTCTGTTTTGGGTTCATCTTTCTGACCCTTCTGGGAAAGGCCCTTTGCTTTTTAGAGCCCATATATGAGATTGGGCACACTTGAATAACCCAGAATCATCTCCCATCTCAGAGTCTGTAACCTTAGTCACATCCGCAAAGTCTCTTTTGCCATGTAAGGTGACATACGCACAGGTTCCAGACATTAGGGCCTGTGGGACTTCAGGGAATCATTATTTCTGCCTACCACCAACCAGAACTTTCCAGACTCTCAACCCTCTTGATTGTCCAGCGTATTTATCACGTGACTTTGTATGAATAACTTTACTAAAATATAATTCACATACGATATAGTTTACTCATTTAAACTGTACAATTCAGGGGCACCTGAGTGGCTCAGTCAGTTAAACGTCCGACTCTTGGTTTTGACTCAGGTTACGATCTCATGTTTTGTGGGATGGAGCCCCTCATCAGGCTCTGTGCTAACAGAGAGGAGCCCGCTTGGGATTCTCTGTCTCCCCCTCCCTCTCTGCCCCTCCCTGGCTCGTGCTGTCTCTCTAACTCTCTCTCAAAACAAACAAACTTACATTAAAAAAATAAAGTGTGCAATTCATTGGTTTTTAGCAGCCACAGAGCGGTGTAACCATCACCAATATCAATTTAGAACATTTTTATCACCTCAGCAAGAAACCATGTATCTGTCACCACTCACTCCCCATTTCTCCCCGACCATCTCATCCCTAGGCAGCCACTAATCTACTTTCTGTCTCTGTGACTTGCCAATTCTGGACATTTCATATACGTGGAATCATATAATATGTGGCCTCATGTTTCTGTATATGTTACACACACACACACACACACACACACACACACAAATAATGTGTACCAACACAATGTTTTCAAGGTTCATCCATGTTGTAGTATGTATCAATGCTTCATTCCTTTTATTGCTAAGTAATATTTGATTGTATGGATATCCAACATTTCATTTATCCATTCATCAGTTCGTGGACATCAGTGTTATGGGTATTTCCACTTTGGGGATATTATGAATAATGCTGCTAGGAACATATGTATCCGTGTTTTTCTGTGGACTGGTTTTTATTTCCCTTGGATATATACCTAGGAATAGAATAGGCCAGTCATATGGTAACTCTACAATTAACTTTTTAAGAAACTGCCGAGAAACCATAAGATACTGTTAAGTATAGAGAACAAACTGAAAGTGGATGGGGGGTGGGGGAGGGGAAAGTGGGTGATGGGCATTGAGGAGGGTGCTTGCTGGGATGAGCCCTGGGAATTGTATGGAAGCCGATTTGACAATAAATTGTATTTAAAAAATAAATAAAAACAACAGAGAAAGAAAGAAAAAGAAAGAAGGAAGGAAGGAAGGAAGGAAGGAAAGGAAAGGAAAAGAAAAAGAGAAAGAGAAAGAAAGAAAGGAAGAAACTGCCAGACTGTTTTCCACAGTGGCTACACCAATCTGTCTACATTCCCACCAACAACGTATGAGAGTTCCTATTTCTCCACATTCTTACCGGCATTTGTTATCATCTGACTCCTTGATTCTAACCATCCTCATGGGTGTGAGTTGGGGTCTAACTGTGGTGTTGATTTACATTTTCTTGATGGCTTTTGTCATTGAGCCTCTTTTCATGGGCTTATTGGCTACTTGTTTATCTTCCTTGGGAAAATGTCTAGTCAGATTCTTTGCCCATTTTTCAATTGGGTTATCTTTTTATTATTGAGTTGGTAGAATCCCTTATATATTCTAGATACAAGTTCCTTTCCAGATGGATGGCTTGCAAAAATTTTCTCCCATTCGGTGGGGTGTCTTTTCACTTTCTTGATGGTGTCCTCGAAGCATGAGAGTTGTAATTCTGATGATGTTCACCTGCTCTATTTTTTCTTTGGCGGCGTGTCTTTTTAGTGTCGTATTCTACAAAGGGTTTGCCTGAACCAATGTCATGGGAATATAGGCTTGCATTTTCTTCTAAGAGCACAGTAGTTTTATCTCTTACATTTAGACTTTTGGTCCATTTTGAGTTGATTTTTGTATATGACACGAGAGGTAACAGGTCTACCTTCTTTCTTTTGCATGTGGATATCCAATTTTCCCAGGATGCTCTGTTGGACTGTCCTGTAAGGTGCTCCAAACACCTGATTGGACAGCCGTGCAACTGACGTGACCAAAGTCCCTGCTCAGTCCAGTGAGACAGGCCCTTAGCGGACCCATGCCTGGCAAATAATAGACCCTTAAGAAAACGCTTGTCAAATGAATGTGGTAGAAGGTGGGAAGCCAGCACTACCAGGTTCGGGTGTCGGAGTCCCCTCCACTTTGCACGTGGCTGTGAGTCACTCTGAGAGTGTCTTCTCGAAGCGGCCACCTGACAGCAGTCAGCAGTCTGAAGAGGTACACCGGTGCCCTTGGGTAAGAGAAATGAACCAGCGCTGCCACTACTGCCTGAGCCAGGTCTCAGGGGAAAAAATCCCAAGTTTTGTTTGGAGGCTGCCTGGGAGGTAAGGAATCAAGGAAAAAGAAGAGAGAAGATTGGGGAGAAGCTGGCCTGAACGTGAACCAGGACAGGGGACCTTGAGTATCAAAGCAAGAGGTTCCTGTACTCAAGGTCAGTGTTTCTTGCCTTGAGCTTCAAGAGGCGAAAGCAGGAAAGAGCTCTTGGCTGGCAGATGAAATGAAAAGATGAGCCTGCTGGCAGCGGCCCCAGACATCTCTGCACCAGCAAAAGCTGCATCGCGTCCTTCGGGCCAAGTGGAGACGCAGCCTGGGGACAGCCCAGCTCTCGGAGCAGGCACTGGAGGAGCCTGGGGTCTGGGGAAGGACAGGGCACCCTTGCAGGGGAAATGTGATGGTCAGCAGGACCTCACGAGACAGAGGCTGGCTTCCTGGCTTCTCCAGGAAGCAGGCACCGTCTGCCTTTCCCAGCCCTGACACTGCAGTTGTCCTGTCTGGGGCCGGGAGTTTGGGAACCTCTGGTGAGCCAGCAGCTCCCAGGTGGCTACAGGGTCACAGCAGGGGATACCTCCACAGTCATCAGCCCCCTCCACCCCTCCCCTCTGCCGCCGTGGAAATACAGGTAAGGCGCCCCTCATTCATCTGTCCAGTGCTAACTACATGCCAGGCTGGCTAGGCCCAGGGGACTCAACTGTGACCAAGACCCCTGTTCTCAAGGAGCTTCTATTCTACTTCAAGGGGAGGGGCGTGGTGGGGAGGTATAAAAGAGCCGCCTGAGGCAGGGAACAGCGTGGCGTCTCGGAAGAATGGGGAGGGGTCCCGTGTGGCCAGACCCCTGAGCGAGAAGTGACCCAAGACTGGTTGTAGGCGCCAGTGAGGAAATGTGGATTTTCTTCTAACTTTCAGCAGAGGGCTCTGGGGAATCAGAAGGAAGAGAGCAACACAATCCGTGTTCATTTCGGAAAATTCCCCGGGGCTCCTGGGCCACAGGGGATTGAGAGGGTGGGGGGTTATGGAAGGGTCCAGATAGGCTGGGGGCACGGCTCTAGGGTGCTTTAAAAGGTGTGGTTAGTAGGGCACCTGGGTGACTCAGTCGGTTAAACGTCCAACTCTTGATCTCGGCTCGGGTCATGATCTCACGGTTTCGTGGGTTTGAGCCCCACATCGGGCTCTGTGCACTGACCACGTGGACGTAGCCTGCTTGGGATTCGCCCTCTCTCCCTGTCTCTGCCCTTGCCCCCGCTCCTCAGAGCTCTGTCTCTCTCAAAATAAATAAATAAACTTAAAAAAAAAGTGTGATTCGTACTCGGGTATAGGAAGGCCAAGCAACCGATTAGGAGACAATGTCACTGGAAAGATAGTTTGTTACAGTTCCCAGGAAGGAGGGCACCCGAGCCGCCCACACAGGACCACATGGGGAAGCCCCAGGGTCAGTCAGAAGGCAGAGGGAGATAGGGAAAGTGTGCACAAGGGCCTTTCTGTGGGGAAGCATGGGCAAGGCAGGGTCAACAGGCTTAAGATTGGCTAGTTTGAATAGCTGAGGTAGGTGCCGGGGCATGGGGGCTGCCCCCTCGCTGTGTACCTGGTTCCCAGTGATTCGGGCAGGTGGCCTCGAGTGTGAAAGCCTCATAGAGGAGGAGGTTGGAAGTGTGGCCTCTGGATTGATGGGTTGTGTATGCAGGGCACACTCCAGGGTAAATAAATCATCTACAGTCTCGAGGAATTGGGAGGGCAGTCCCTGCAGAGCCAGCCAGGCTGCGGATGTCAGAGCATCAGGGGGGTCCTGTGTTTCGGGAAAGAAACTTGGGACAGAACATGGACAGGATCAGCTGATGGGTTAGACATAGAGACGAGAAAGGAGGAATCCCCCGAGGATGCTGCCTGGGCTTTTGGTGCAAACAATGGGGTCCCTCACTCTCGAAGCAAGTCTTTGGGCGGCCAGGAGACATAGCTATCCCCCAGGGAGCTGTGCAGGGAAGGCCAGCTTCAAGTGGGGAAGGTTGGCAAGTCAAAGTCAGCGGCATTAGGCTCCCTGAAGTATGAGCGGAACTTGCCTTAAATCACAGAAATGTTACTAAAAACGTATTGCATAATACATAGTATGTATGAATACATACATACGTATGAATACATAATTCATAGTAACATTTAGAAGTCGTATTTCTCCGTGGACTTACATCCATTTCAGAAACCATGATTCCCATGATGACTGTCTCTGCTGCCACAGTATGAGGGATATAATGCTTCCCCTGAACCCACCTTATCTGTGTAAGAAAATCTCTTCATAGGAATTTAAGATGAAGACTTTCAAACCTATGCTCTTTTGACCACGTAAATAGTTGCCTTTTAACTTTCTTGTTTTGTAAGATCGTATTGCATCAAATTCAATGACATAGAACAGTAAAAAACTTCTAATATTATTTTGAATCAAGATTTGAAGGACAGCACCCATGACATAAAATAATTTCTGTATGATTTGATTTGATGGCATAGGCTGATGTATTTATACCTGTCACAAAGCTAGAAAGAAGTTTCTCCCTAGAATATAACCTTGACTGGGTAACGGACCAGATGGGCGGGGGATGTTATAACGCCTAAGTTAACATTCTCCAGTTCTTGCTAATTTAGATGTCACACGGCATCGACTGTGAGGGGGGAAATATTGATTGTTGGTGAGAAATTTGATTGTGTGGCTTGGGGCAGGTGATGAAGGACTTGAGTGGCTTTCCCTGCCCAGCCTCCCTGATGCCGGAACGTTCCATCATATCAACTGGAATTCACATTTTAGAAATGATCATATAGGTGCACTTGGGTGGCCGAGTCAATTAAGCATCCACTCTTGATTTCAGCTCAGGTTATGATCTCATCAATCGTGAGATTGAACCCCACATGAGGCTCCACACTGGGTGTGGAATCTGCTTAAGATTCTCTCTCTCTCTCTCTCTCTCTCTCTCTCTCTCTCTCTCTCTCCCTCCTCCCCCCGCTCTGTCAAAAAAAAAGATCATATAGCACCTGCACTTGCAAATATCCATTGTCATTGTTTTTTACCCTCTGTTTATTGGAAAGTGTCTTGTCAACCATACTCTAAACACTTTGAAGGTGAACTGTCTGGTGGCGACTATGTCTTATGAACACAAATCTCTCCCCATCACCCAGCGCCAGGCTCTCCTCGGCACATACTTGTATTAAATACTCTCCATAATATGTGTATAAGTGGGTGAACTAATTAATATACCACAGCTGACAGCTGACAGATCTTTGTCAGATGAACCTTCTTTTAACACATGCAAAAAGTCGCATTTGGTTGTGCATCAAAGGACACCATCAAGAGAGTGAAAGAACACCCTGCAGAATGAGAGAGAATTCTGCAAATCATATGTCCGATACGGGATCAATATTCAGAATATAGAAAGAACTCTTATGACTGAACAAAAAAACAAACAACCCGATTCAGAAATGAGCAAAGGACTTGAACAGGCGATGGTAAGCTGTACAATGGCCAATAGGCACATGAGAAGAGGCTCAGCATCATTAGCCACCAGGAAAATGCAAATCAAAACCAGAGTGAGGTACCCCTCACACCCACCAGGAAGACCATAATCCAACAAACCAACCAAAAAAGGGGGGGGGAGTAACAAGTGTTGGTGAGGATGTAGAGAAAACGGAACTGTCATGCATCGCTGGTGGGGTTGTGCAGTGGTGCACCTGCTGCTGTTCCAAGGTTCCAACGTTCCTCAAAAAGTTAAACATAGAATTGCTGTAGGATCCAGCAATTCCATTTCTAGGTACACACCCCAAAGAAGGGAAAATGCGGACTCAGATACTTGTACACCAATGACCACGGAAGAATTATTCACAACAGTCAAAAGGTGGAAAAGACCTGTGTCAGTCAACAGATGAATAGGTAAATGAAACGTGGTCTATCCCTACAAGGAAATATTCAGACATGAAAAGGAAGAACATTCTGACACCTGCTACAGCATGGATGGATGTTGAAGACGTTATGTTTTAGTGAAAGAAGCCAGACACAAAAGGACACATAGTGTCTGAATCCGCTTACATGTGATACCTAAAGCAGGCACATGCAAGGGGACAGAACATACAATGATGGGTGCCAGGGCCAGGGGAGGGGGAAGTTTAATGGGGTGATGTTTAATGGGGACAGAGCTTCCGTTTGGGGACATGAAAAAAGTTTTGGAGTTGGTTGGTGGTGATAGTTTACTCAACATTGTGAATGGTTTTTTGTTGTTGTTGTTGGTTGGTTTTTGTTTTTAAATTTATCTATTTAGGGGCACCTGGGTGGCTCAGTTGGTTAAGCATCTGACTTCAGCTCAGGTCATGATCTCACGGTTTGTGGGTTGGAGCCCCGCGTCAGGCTCTGTGCTGACGGTTCAGAGCCTGGAGCTGCTTCTGATTCTGTGTCTCCTTCTCCCTCTCTGCCCTTTCCCCACTGGAGTTCTGTCTCTCTCTCTCTCAAAAATAAACAAAATGTTAAAGAAATTTAAAAAACAAAAAATAATAAAGTTTATCTCTTTATTTTGAGAAAGAGGAGGAGGAGGTGGAGGAGGAGAGAGAGAGAGAGAGAGAGAGAGAGAGAGAGAATCCCAAGAAGGCTCTGCTGTCAGCACAGAGCCCAATGCGGGACTCCAACTCACAAACCATGAGATGGTGACCTGAGTCAAAACCAAGAGTCGGACGCCCAACCAAGCCATCCAGGCGCCCCAAGGTTGTGAACGTTTCATGCCACTGAATTGTACACTCAAAAGTGATTAAAATGGTAAATGGTAAATTGTTGTCACAATTTTTAAAATCACGAAAAAGAAACCTAAGTCACATTGGGGCCGTGTCCTGTGGACAAGATGCTGAGAGACACTTGGCTTATTTAACCAGGGTGCCCACCTGTCTCTCCTGCCCCCCAGGATTAGGACAGGCCAGCCACCCCTTTCCCTTTGTCTGGAGAGGGTTGGGCACACGGAGGTTTATCCTAGAGGCTGACATCAGCCAGGACTGGGGCGGCAGCCAATTTTCATGTGGCAGAAACAGAAACTTCTTCAAGGGCCCAGCCCCTGTCTCCCCTGTTTCTTGTCCCTCCCGACGCCCCAGCAATGCCTGTCCAGCCGCAATTTTATTGTAAAAGGCTAATTATGTGTTCGTTTAAGTCAGACACTTTGCCTTGATGACCAGTCCAGTGTGGGGGAATGCTGAGAACGTGTAAGTCCCTGTTACAAAATAAAAAGGCGTAGGAAATTCAAACACATGTGGGGGGCTCTGAGACACTGCATTCCCAGAACCCATGTACTTGGGTAAGACAAGGATGATGTTCTGATTCTTCTAGAATTAAGCACCACATGGATGAGGCCCCAAATGAGTTTATCCATATTAAGTTCCAGGACGCTGGGTAATGTTAGAGCGAGGCTCTCAGGTACTTGAAGAAATCCAAATTGCAAATAGAACCCTAATGAGTGTAGCTCGACACACACAGGTATTTAGAGATGAGGTGGGAAGTGTAGATGGAGCCTTACTTAATGCACGGTGGGTGCATGTGTGCTAATCGTGTTTCCCTGCAGCTGGGAGATTAACCCTGGCATGTCTTTACAGCTTTTGTGCATAGCTGGTGACCTGGTGGGACTCACTGGGGGCAAAAAGAGATAAGTCCTGTCCCTGCTGCTGGCTCACACCTGCTGGGATGCTCTAACTCCACCCTTGGGTGGAGTTTATAGATGAAATCTGACTTTCCTGGCCTCTCTCTCTCCAGCCAGGATTGATATTTATTTATTTATTTATTTATTTATTTATGGATTCATTCATTCATTCAGGCATGCATTCGTTGATTATTTTTAATTAATTAATCACTTTATTTATTATTTTAAAGTTTACCTATTTGGGGCCCCTGGGTGGTTCGGTTGGTTAAGCATCTTACTTCGGTTCAGGTCATGATTTCATGGTTCGTGAGTTCGAGCCCCGCATCAGGCTCTCTGATGTCAGCACAGAGCCCGCTTCAGATCCTCTGTCTCCCTCTCTCTCTGCCCTTCCCCTGCTCACGTGCTCTCTTTCAAAAATAAATAAACTTAACAAAAATTAAAAACTTAAATTATGAAGCTTTTATTTATTTTGAGAGAGAGAAAGAGAGAGAGAGAGAGAGCAGGGGAGGGGCAGAAAAGAGAGAGAATCCCAAGCAGGCTCTGCGCTGTCAGCACATTCAGACTCAGGGCTCGATCCCATGAACAGTGAGATCATGACCTGAGCCGAAATCAAGAGTCAGCCGCTTAAGCTTAACCGGCTGAGCCACCCAGGCGCCCCAGCGGGCTTTCGAAGCCTGCAGACCAGGCACTGGGGAGGGAAGAGCACTGGGGAGGGAAGAGCTCACACTTGCCGGTCTTTTGATTCCAGTGAGAACACTTTCTCTAGCGAGTCTTTTGTTATTGGTAATTCCGCCCCCAGCCCCTGGAGATCAGGGCTCTTCCTCTGGTTCCCCCTCCAGGCTTTCCCATCTTGTCCTGCTGGGAAGGTCTAAGGACGCTCCCAGACCCCCACCTGGTCTCCAGGAGCTCCCACCTGGACCAGCCTCAGGGAAAGAATGTCACTGCCGGGGGCTGTGTTGGCCGGGGGCAGATTTCTCCGGGGAGGGCTGCGTCCCTGGCCCTGGGGGCCCGGCGCTTGCCCGGTGAGCTCTCTCCATAAAGATCCTTCCGGGCCGCTGGAGGTAAGGAGGAAACAAGCCCCTGTTCCTCCACCAGGGGGCGATACTCACAAGACACTGATCCTTGGAAAACCTTCCCCGCACCCCTCCCCACCCCCAACCAATTGCGCTGCCTGCTCTACCTTCTACCTTCCTCAACGTAGTTACCGAAATACTGGGTGCAAAGTGGTCCAGCTGTCCACGCCTCGCTCGGGAATGGGGAATCGGGGCCTTTAAAGACTGAATGGGGCCGGGGTCCCCTGTGACATCCCTCTACACCCGCTTTTCATGACCAAAGATTGAAGGCAAAGCAAGGATTTCTTTCTTTCGTCTTTTAAGAGTTTTGCTTCATACTAAATCTAAAAGGTAGAAAATTCTCAGCAGAGCTTCAGGGACGCATGCAAATCATTGAATGACTTCGGGCGGGGGGGGGGGGGGCAGAAAATTGCTCCCAAATGCCTGTCACTGGTAAGAGCGCAAGCAGCTAGCGAAGGCCTTCGCGGCCCACATGGGGGGAATTCTCCAGCGGATTCGCTTTGTCAGGAATATTAACGATCCCACCCGTGCCCTCCTTCCCAGGCACACGGGTCCAGTCTCTCCACCCACCCTTCTTAGGATGCAGCCCAGGCACCGTCTCAGACCATTTCACACGCATTTACCGCCCCCGGGAATGCTCACCCACCATTGGAGCCCCCATGCTTGCACCCTGCCCAGCACGCGGTGGGATCCAGACACAGGCCCCGGTCGAAATCTAAGGATGGGAAGTGGGGAGAGATCTGCAGAGACCAGGTATTTATTCTTCAAGGAGTTTACTCTTTTCCTTAAGAACATTCTTTTTCATTAGATTTTGATAGAAAAAAATCAGTCTGTTTTATTTTATTACTCTTCTGATATATTAAATTGTGCCCTTGGTGGCTTAGAACTGTAACCAGAAGAGTGTATAAAACAGAGCAGTAGGCAGGTTAAAATTGCCTATATTTTTAAAAAGTGGGCCTTTAACATCCTCCTGCAGAAAAGGCCAGGTGCCCTGGAGAGAGGACCCGATATTCTACGGAGCCTATTTGCCGCCCCGGTATCCATTCTCCCCTTCTTCTAGTAACGGACCCTTGATTTTATTCAGGGAGGCAACGTACACGGTTCTAACACCGCACTTCACGCTTCTCTTGCAGCTAAATAGGGCCACTTGACTAAGTTCTGGCTAATAAAGTGTAAGCAGAAGCTGTCAGAGCTGATGAAAAGAGGCATAGACAGCTGCCATGTGCTTTTTTTCATATTCTTCCTCCACCTGCTCCCTGCTTCTTGCCTGGAATGCTGATGTGACAACGGGAGCTTCAGCAACTCTTTTGGCTCATGAGGCAATTGTGAGACAGGAAGGCTAAGAGTAGAAGAAGGGAAAAATAGGAGGAGCCCAGGCCCGTGGTCACCCGGTGGAGCTACCCAGGTATCCCAGGACCTTTAACCTCTAGAAGTTTTTGTTTTTAACGTGAAAGAGAAACTTCTGTTGTGTTTGTCTGTTTGCAGCTTCTGTCACTCCCACAGTTCTTATCTGTTACACATCTCATAAAGGATCACGTAAGCACCAAGCTTTTTATTTTACCCATTTTGGGTTTTTTTTTAAGTTTATTTATTTATTTTGTGAGAGAGAGGGAGAGAGAGAGAGAGAGAAAGGGAGAGAATATACATGGGGGAGAGGCAGAGAGATAGAGATAGAGAGAAAGACAGACACACACACACACACACACACATACACACAGAGAATCCCAAGCGGGAGGTGGAATCCCAGTGCGGGGCTGGAACCCACGAAATGTGAGATCATGACCTGAGCTGAAATCCAGAGTCGGACGCTTAACCAACTGAGCCACCCACGAGCCCCTTTATTTTACCCATTTTTGGAAGAACATCTTTCTTCCATGTTCTGGAATTATTCTCTTGCCTTGTTAAACCAAGCACGCAGTGAACATCTAGGGTTGCTAGATATATACAGGACACCCAGCAAATGTGAATTGCAGATGAGCAACAGATAATTTTTGGGCACAAGCGTACCCCAAAGATCGCATAGGACACACTCATACGAAATAATAATGTGCCGTTGATCTGACGTCCCGATCTAACTGCGAGTCCCACATTTTGACTTGCTAACCCTGCCAGCCCTAACTGAACAGACTGTTCTTCCGGCTGTTACTCACGCTGGTGTGTACGGTGATGCTGGGGGGCCTAGTGAGGCTGTGAAATGGACCCAGATTGCCATGCTTTTCATTTTTATTCCACCCTTCCTAATGTTTCCCTCTCTTCGTTGGTCGTCAGTCTGTCAGTAGCCCTGTCTGTTGCTCTGAGCAGGCATGTCTGTCCTACCCCTGTCCCCACTGGTGACGTGTCCCGGAAACCCCTGGGCAAATACAGTGTTCAGAGTGGCGTACTTCCTGGAACTGGAAGTCTGGGTTCGACCCCAGGTCCCCCCATCACCTCCGGCAGCTCATGTGACCCGTGTGAGCTTGGATTCCTGCTTAGATAATGTGGGGGGAGTTAAAGCTGCCTCATGGGTTATGTGAGGCCCAACTGTGGGAAGTGCTGGGCCCTGCCTGGCCCTCCACACGCCCTCGCAGATGGGGTAATTGCCGTGCGGTGGGCTGAGCAACCGGATAAGCAAACTGCAGAAACAAAGATCTAAGGAGAGAGCTTCTATGAGTAAAACATGAGCAACAGGGATGCGGAGGTCGGTGAGAGGGGGTGCAGGAGGGAGGGGGGGGGGGAAGCCGAGTGCTAAAGTCACAGGAGAGCGTGAGGACACACACCCAGCCAGTGGGGGTGGTGCCAGTGGATAGCTGGGGTGTTGTTATCTGTTCCCCAAAATTCTTGTGCTCAATCCCTGACCCCAGCACCTCCGAATGTGGCTGTTGGGGGAGATGGGGGTCTTTGAAGAGGTGATTAAGTTAAAATGAGGCCATTAGGGTGGGCCCTGACCCAAGCTGACTGGTGGCCTTCTTAGGACAGGAGGTTAGGACACAGACAGGCACCGAGGGGTGACCCCGTGAGGATGCAGGGAGAGGACGGCCATCTGCACACCAAGGAGAGAAGCCCCAGGAGAAACCAACCCCTGCCGACACCTCGATCTCGGACTTCCAGACCCCAGAACCGAGAAAATAAATTTCCGTTGTTGAAGCTGCCGGGTCTGCGCTCCTTTGTGAAGGCAGCCCCCTAG
Source organism: Cryptoprocta ferox (assembly GCA_028646485.1). Classification (NCBI taxonomy): domain Eukaryota; kingdom Metazoa; phylum Chordata; class Mammalia; order Carnivora; family Eupleridae; genus Cryptoprocta; species Cryptoprocta ferox. The sequence continues at coordinate 95,312,535 of CM053570.1, forward strand.
CAAACCAGTACAGGTGTGAAAACAGAAGGTTCTGGAAAGATAGCAGCAGGCCACGTGCCCGGGTACGGTAGTTCATCCCTTTATCCAACAGTTATTATTATTGTTATTGCTGTCCTTATTGATGTCAGGGAGCTCAGCAATGAGCTCTGTCAATGAGCAATGTCAGGGAGCTCACGGTCCTTCCGGTGAGGGGGACAGAAACCAAGAGAAGACACCACAGAACCAACCACAGGCAGAAGCAAGTGCCAGGCTGGGGGGTGGGGGGCTGTCCGGGAAGGGGGGAGGGGCCGGGAAACAGGCGCTGGGCCAGGGAACCCGTCAGAAGAGGCTCCGAGGGTGGGGCCAGGGGCCAGCTGGGGAAACTTCCAGGTGAGGGAACTGCAAGGGGGCATTTAAAGAACCCGAAGAAGGCCAGTGCTGCTGGAGCCCAGCCTGGCACGAAGGAGAGAAGCCAAGAGGAGGCCGGGGGTGGGTGTGGGGGGCCTGGGCCCCAGGCAGGCGTTTGCACTTCCCCTAAGATGAGGGGCCGCTCCGAAGGGCTGTGCACCTGGAGAAGGTCAGCCCCTCCCGCCGTGCTGAGAACGGCCGGGGTGATTCCCAAGGGCATCATCCCAGCAGCCACAATTCGGACTTCAGGGCAGCAGTTACACCGGAAGTCCCCCGGTGGTGGGGGTCAAGGGTTTGCCGGAATGGAGGAAGAATCCCACTGCGCACAGACAGAAAAGAAAGGGAGGGTGATCATTCATTCATTCGTTCATTCACGGATATGCGTACAGCCCCCACCCCAAGCTGACGACAGGGCAGTAACGCAACAGCCAACTTCTCTGCTTTGGGGGAGGTTGCGTTCCAGTGCAGGGGGGACGAATAATAACACATGAATAAGCGTACAGTGTCACAGTGTGAAGAGAAGTAAAGCGGGGCAAGGGCCAGAGGGCGGAGGTGGTGCTAGTGTGCTGTTGGGAGGAGGGAAGGGCTCTCCGGTGGGGGACATTTGGGCACAGACCTCAAGATGTGGGTTCCACAACCAGGGTGGTAATTTCAAGGACCCCGGGAATGCTTCCTTTTGCACCGGAAATATCTTTCATCTGGCTTCCGGGGCCTGGAAGTGCCTGCCAGCCCTCTGCAGTTACCTTCTTGGTTCTTCTGTCAAACACGGACACTTCCGGGAGGATCTTCAGTCAAACACGGACACTTCCACTTCCGGGAGGATCTTCAGTCAAACACGGACACTTCCACTTCCGGGAGGATCTTCAGTCAAACACGGGCACTTCCGGGAGGACGTTCGGTCAAACACGGACACTTCCGGGAGGATCTTCAGTCAAACACGGACACTTCCGGGAGGATCTTAAGTCAAACACGGACACTTCCACTTCCGGGAGGATCTTCAGTCAAACACGGACACTTCCACTTCCGGGAGGATCTTCAGTCAAACACGGACACTTCCGGGAGTACGTTCAGTCAAACATGGACACTTCCGGGAGGACCTTCAGTCAAACACGGACACTTCCGGGAGACGTTCAGCAGAAGCCAGTGAACCTCCGGCGTCTTAGCAGAGAGACCTCGACGGTCAGTGCTGAGCAAACTCACCTCTAGTCCAGTGTGGACAGAAGCTGCATCTCTCCCCTTCTCTACACACAGTATGTGCTCAACAAACGCTTTGAAACGAACTCGTGAGAAGAACCACTCAGGGCGTCTGTAAGCTGGTGGGTCTGATATCCGCGCGTTTATGGTTCTGTTCAAACGTAGCAGGAGGCAGGTTGGGAGGGTGGGAGATTGTCATTCCATCGCGGACAAGGAAGAAGCCGGAGGAAGAGACAAGGTCAATGTCACTGTTTGGGCCAGAAGGGCGGTCGCTGATCAGAAGCGTATTTGGCTCTGCCTCCCCGTGCCCTCACGTGGCACTGCTCAGGGCGGAACGAACTCCGCTCGGCCCAGTAATCAACGTGCACAGTGGAAGAGAGTCAAGGCGGAAAGAGCCTTTGTCTCCTGTTGAAAACAGAAGCCGCCCTCTTGAACCCCCTCCCTGGTGATGGTGGGTTTGTGTTGGGAGAGAAAAGGCCAAGCACATGGAAGTCATCACAGAAGGCTTTTACTCATCCGGAAAGAAAAACCACTGTGGTGCATTGGACGTCCCTGGTCCCAACCCAGATGTTTTGCTATGCAAAGGTCGCGGGACTTTTTGTGAGTTAAGACGTAGGGAATCTCCTGAGTCAGATGGCAATCCAGAATCTATCTCCAGGCAGCAATGCTCCCCTCCCAGCCCTTCAGGGATTCTACCTAATCCTAAAAAGGGAAAGATCCTCAAATCAACTCCAGAGTCGTATTTCAGAACCACTGCCAGTTAGAACACTTTCCAAAGATGTAACCCAGTTTTCTCCCGTTGTCACCGAGCATAAAAGGGAATTGTCGCATATTAACCTCACATAAGGCGGCCATCGGAGAACACTGGGGCTGTATCTGCCTTCCACCACCCCCCCCCCCCCGTGGGGCCAGCGTGGGAGACCCTAGGGGGAGCTAGACGACACTTTTGTTTTTCAAGGTCAAAGTTGACAGGGTCATTTGCATGCTAAAGATAGGAGGCTTTCTGGGCTCAGAAGAAATCTGTTATGTGTTGGAAGCATGTTCTTGGGGGGAGGGGGGACGAATCATCGGATTTGCTAAAACACCACAAGAAAGACAAGGTAAAACACAGGACCCATTAACACTGGCTGTTCCAAAAGACCGCCACTGTCCCTAAGGTTCTTCTTTCCTATTGATTTAAAAACGAATGCATGCTTCGTGGTCTTTATTGACCCGGCAGGTGTTTTGCTAATCACTAGTGACACAGTGAGATGTGCAGTGGCGTCTCCCCTCCATTCTCAGGATGACCCCACACCCTGATCTGCACTGTCCTGTGTGGGGAAAGGTGCAGACGCCACCCCAGGTAGCGATGGCATAAAATGGTGTCCGACATAGATCGGCACAGAGCACACATCCAAAAATGCGCCATAAACATCTGCAAAAGAAACAAATCTGAGACGTGGGTTGGAGAGAAAACCAATGGCGTCAAGTTGAGAGAGAGGGATTGGAGTCGGCAACCCCAGCGTGAGTAAGCCCAAGTGTGGTTAAGAGCACAGATTCTGGAGCGCGATGGCCTAAATGCTGCCACTGTGTAGCTGTGTGACCTAAACTTCTTTGTGCCTTAGTTTCCTTGGCTGTAAAATGGGGATGATAATGCAGTATCTGCCTCAGAGGGCTCTTGTAAGAAATAGATAAGTCAGGGGGCGCCTGGTGGTTCCGTCGGTTGAGCGTCCAACTTTGACTCAGGTCGTGATCTCGCGGTTTTGTGGGTTCGAGCCCCGTATCAGGCTCTGCACTGACAGGTGTGGAGCCTGCTTGGGATTCTCTCTCTCAAAATAAATAAACTAAAAAGAAAAAGAAAAAGAAATAGATACATCAACACAAGCAAAGCACTTGGAAAGCAGCTGAGCCTACGACAGATGTAGCTACTCACTTCTAACCAAAGGGACCGTAAAACGGCATCTTTAAAGGCTGAGGTGGGATGGGCAGCCATCACACTTCATCACTGTTGGTTCTCACAGGAACACTTCCACTGGACGAGGGAGTGGGTTGAATGATGGCTTCCCCCACAAGGTGTGTCCCGCTGGAATCTGGGAGGTCGAACTCATGTGGAAGAAGGGCTTTTGTAGATGCAGTGAAGGATCTCAGAATGAGACCATGCTAATAAGGGTGGGCCCTAAATCCAGTGACAAGTGTCCCGATCGGTGGAAAGACAGGAGGAGACAGGAAGACAACCAGGGAGAAGGCCACATGAAGACAGAGACAGAGATTGGGATGGTGCGTCACAAGCCCGGGGATGCCAAGAATGGCCATCAACCACTGAAAGCCAGCAGAGAGAGGCATGAGATGGATGCTTCCAGAAGGAACCAAGCCTGCCAACATCTTGATGTCAGACTCTGGGCCCCTAGAGCTGTGAGACAATACATTTCTATGGTTGGAAGCCACCAATCTTGTGGCAGTTTATTACAACGACCCTAGCAGACTGACGAAGATGGAATTCCGGGTCTCCAAACTGGAGGACACCGAAGAAAGCTTGCCTTCGCGCCTAACTAAGGCTTATGCGTGGCCTTGCCCCCGGAGACAGGAAAATGACTTGGTATTTCCCCACCGGGGCTCTCAAAGTCTTGAAATTCCTCAGGCTCAGGCTGCAGATCATCTAGGGAGGGGAAACTGAGTGCCAGAGCAGAGGGGAGTCCTCAAGGTCAAGTAAGGAAGTAGCAGAGGCAGATGGGTCACCTGGGAGAGGGTGACGCCAGGGGCAGGGGAGGATCAAAGGATCTGCAGATCCAAATCCTAATCCAGGTTCTGTGCTTTACTGGGCCTCAGCTTTCCTGTCTGTGAAATGGAAGGATTGGGCTGCGTGCTCTCTGGGGTTCTTTCCGCTGTGACACTCCACGCATCTGCGGCCACCACCCTCCCCCCCCCCCCCGCCCCCGAGGCCGCCAGGGGTACGGCATGGAGGAGGGCAGTGCCGGCAGTCTGACTGCGGCTGGTCCTTGGCTCTGTCTGCCAGCACAGCCTTACCTGCGTGCCAAGGCCCCGGAGCTAGGAAGGTGGGTGAGGGTGGCGGGCGCGATGCGTTGCCCGTGGTGGCCGTGGTGCACTGCAGCCCCGTGGCGGCTGTCCCAGGCAGGACGCGGGCAGCAAGAAGAGTCTTCCCTCCTGGTCCGTTTAGAAGCAAGTCACACACACAGCGTCTTACTTCAGTGATGAAATGGACATGGAATTGATGCAGTTGGTCCTTCTGAACTATTTATTTGTGAGTCTTAGTCGCCCTCCCCCCCTACTTTCTCCTCTATTGTCCTTTCTCGGACTCTGAGGTTGCATTAAATTCAAAATCTGGGAAGACTTATTTCTCCCCACACCCTCTTCAACTTCTCGGTTTATCTACTCTGCATTGTCTCTCGTGGATTACACTAGGATGCGCTATTTTAACCGTATCTGCTTTTAAAGCGCTTCCCTCTCCTGGAATTTCCCCAACTAAATCCCCGTCTCAATTTTAAACGACACCAACTTGCAGAGAGGCAGGAGCAAAAACTTCAAGCATCTTAGACAAGCCAAGACAACATTTACACTTTGTGGCCATCTTGTAACATTTCGTGTGAACACGCATTTCTCAAGTGGGATTTTCTTGAAGGAAAGCAAAACGAGAGGTTTCCAAACTGTTGAAAATTTGCCCGTGGACAGAGAGGAATTTTCCGCTTCTTTTTAACCCTGGGTCTCCCTCTGTCCTTTTTCAGTCAAGTGATGGTGTGGACTTGTCTGGAGCAAAGCAGATGGTCACTCGTCTCTGCTCCTTCCCAGCCATCAGGCTGCAATTCTCAAACTTTGGAACAAGTCCCACTTTCTCCAAAATGTGGTCCCAGAAAGGAAGGAATGAAGGATGCTGCAGTCGTCTTCTCCTTCTTGGTTTTTTTTTTTTTTTTTTTTTTTTTTTTTTTTTTTTGCAAGAAAAGCATCTTCAGGTGAACAAATGCGGGAGGAGGAGCAAAGCTTTGGACCTGGTTGTGAGGAAGTGTGGGGAGGGAGGAGGTTCTTTGGATGGAGAAGCGGGCATCATGCAGTGTCAGGGGTTTAAATTGAGGGGGGAGGAGGACAGACCATCCTAGCCGCCTGCAGCGTTGACTCCTGGCATCATTTCGGTGCAGGGACCCAGCTGACACTTCTTATTTCGGGTCCCGCCTTCCCAGCATCAGTCTGCAACTTGCCGGCATCCGGGGAGCACGGCGGCTGATGAGCAGAGGACAGAGGTAACTTTCAGGGAGGGCTGTGTTGGTTTTTTTGAGGCTACATCAGCTCGTTTCACCGGCTCCTTTGACAGCCGGCAGGAAGATCCCCTTTCCTTCGGGTTTTAAAAAGCTCTCTCCTCTGAGAAGCTTCAGCTGTCTCCCCGCGCTTTGCGGAACTCTGGGCTCCATGAAGTTCTTCCAGGTCCTTCCCCGCATGGCTTTCCAGCCGAGCAGTGCAGGGAAAGCTGAGTCAGGCGCTCATAGGGGTACATTTTCCAAAATAATTTTAGAACGCTGATCGGATTATTATTTTTTAAGTAGTTTCTTGCTCGTGTTGGTTTCACGGTTGCACCTTGTGTTTGAATCAGGCTGCAAGGAATGTTAAGTGTGTGGAGGAAATTTCGGTGGGGGTTTTACGGTTAAAAAAAAAATTCTACTCCATTGCAGTCTTGCTGCAGTTCCAGCAACCTGCTTTCGCTGCAGAGCCTCTCTCGGTGCGGTCTGCCTCTCCTCTTTACCCTTGCTAGAGTCCGAGTCTCTGATTCCCACCTGCCCGGCTTCTCTAAGCAGCCCCCGCCCCCCCATCTCCTGGCCCATCCACCACCTGCAAAGGACCCCCGTGAGTGAGTGAGCTGCCGATGTCCGTGACACTTGGGGTTTGAAGGAGAATTGGGGCGCTGCAGCTTTAAGAATGCCGTACTGCGAAATCTTTCTCCTTCAAGTGACTGCAGATGCTGAACGGCAATGGGAGGAGGTAGCTGGGGGAGGGGGGGAGGGGAGGGGGAGGAGGAGGAAGAGGAGGGGGCGAGGGAGGGGAGGGGGAGAAAGAAAGGGACACCCACTCTCGGGTCAGCCCTTGGCTAGCTCAGCCTGGGGAACGCTCGCGCCCCCCCCCCCCCGGGGCAAAATCCAAAACATACTCAGGACCCGACTTTGGGTCGGTTTCCCTTCTCCCACATGCTTTGGGGCAAGGGACCCCACAGACTTACTGATGAGTTTAAGCTTAGTCCTTCCTCGCCTCGGTGCGGTGCGTGGGTTTGTGTCTGGTTAACTGGCTCTTTAAGTCATGGGGAATCGAGCTGAGGAATTTGGTTCCTTCTCTGTCGTGATTTTCCCAGCCTGGCTTGAACCCTGGGAACGCAGATGCAGCCCGGATTAACTGGGGGTGGAGGTTGGCTTCTTCTGGGTAAACTGGGGTGAGCTTTGGAGGGAAACTCAAAAGGCAAATAAATCACTATTGGCGACCGACAGGGGCAGAGGCTGCGGCAGCATTTGGGAACGGATGGGTTCTGTCTGCGTTGGTAGAAGGTACCGGGTGCTGGAGCATGGAGTGCCATGCGGTTGGGGGGGCCCACCGGGGGCTCATCCAGGTGGGGAGCACAGAGGCGGAGAAAAGCACACTTTGGGCCGTGGCTGTTTCTGGGGGTAGGAACAGGCAGCCCAAGGCCCCTGAGCTCTGGTCTCTGGCACCAGACTCCTCCCCGCCCCCTCCCTGCCAGAGGGCCTCCCCAGAGACAGTTGCTGCCTCAGTGGGTGCCCGCTGGAGGGGCTCCCGGCTGCTGGCATGGCATTCCCGGACACACAGTGCTTGGATCTGGGTCTGCACCGACGGTGATGTCATGTGGGGCCAGCATCCGCCCCGGTGGTCCCGGGCGCTGGAAGGGCTGTGAGCTCCTTGCGATTCCTCCCAGAATGAAAGGTGTCCTCTTACCAAAAAGAAAACAAGCAAGAACACCCCCCCCCCATACGTGTTCAGTCTCACAATAAATCAGTACTAAGGATGTGCAGCAAACCTCTCTAATTTAATGTATATACTCTATACTGTATATAACTTTCATAGGTAGAAATTCTCTCTGGATAAGTTATAGACAGATATGGCCCAGGCAAGCCCCCAAAACAGCAACGGGGCCGAGGCTGGCAGCGTGCCGTGGCCTCCGTGGCTCCTGCATTGAGCTCCAGTTCTTGCCAGCCTGGAGGGCCCATCCTGAGAAGCCCCTGCCCGCTTCCAGGCCTCGGGTACCAGAGTTACAGCTCCTGGGGGCATGCCAGGTGCTCTGCTCAAACCCCGTGGCCATTTTTATACATTCCTTATGTATTTAAAACCATCTCTGACCTCTGCTTATAAATCCGGGAGGGAAGTGGGGGAGGCAGTGCTTGTAGGACCCCCTGGTGACATGCAGTAACGTTATCTTTCCAGACACGCATCCTTGGATGCGAAAGATTTCGAGCCCGGTACACCCAAAAATGAGTCACCGGTGTCCCGCATTCCAGGGTCTTCCGAGGTCATGCGTTGTGTGTGTGGTATTGAAGATGCAGCCTCATTTGTGCGTCAGGCAGGACTTGCCCTCCCCCTCCTCCCCTCCCGCAGAAGCTGCTGGGATGTGCCATTTGGACAGACCTTGATGAGTTTTCCCTCATCAGTGGGAGAAGGTGTCGGCGGCCTGGCCACCTTGGGGAACGGGAGGACAGAGCTGGTGAGCTCAGGCAAACCCCTCTCCCACTTGGGCCCTCCCCACCCAGCCTGGATGACAAACGAGCATCCTTTCAATCTGCAATTAATTCCCTTCTAGCTGGAATTAGCCAAGAGAAAAGCCTCTAGTCAACGGCTGCAAAGCAAGTGCCCCTGCCCCCCCCCCCCCGCCGCATGCCATCCAAGTCGTACTAGTCTCTGGTCCCCTATGGGGAGGTCAGGTGAAACAGGCCCTTCACACACGTGTTCTGAGGGGGAGCAGGTGACCCTGAGCCCGGCACTCGGACGTCGCTGGGGCTTGTGAAATGAGCTACATATGCTGCAGGTGTGAGATATGTGAGGGGCTTTTCACTGCAAGAGACCCCTGCTCGCAGGGAGGCGCCACCTGGGCCAGAGTGACCACAGCAAGGCAGTCGGGGAAGGAGCAGCCGACGTGACAGGAGACCCTCAGGGATGGGTAGGTGGGGACAGGGCCTCGGTCCCTGCAGACCCCTGGGTGCCCTGGTGTCTCAGGCAGCAGACAGGGACACCAGCAGGTGAAGAGCTAGTAAGGCAAGAGCTGGCCCAGGACAGCGAGGGGCCAGCGCCTGCCACGCCTCATCAGGTGGAAAAAGCCAACATGGTTGGCCACGATTGCCGCTCACCCCCAGACCCACTGGCCACGGGGCTGTAAGACGGTGGCAGCCAGGAGAAGATTCTCCCCTGCCTTCCCACGGCTCCAATCCCCGTGGCCTTGCACTTGACCCCACAGCCACATCTCGGGGGTGACGTGGGCCTGGGCTGCTCTTTAAAGAGACTTCTCTCTTTCCAGCCCCCAGAGTCCTTAGAGCAGGGCACACTGTGGTCCAGTACTTGTCGAGGGGAAATGAGGCTATAGTGGGTCCCTGAGTCAGGTGGGGGCCGTGCCTGGAAGGGGGTGTCTTTTACGTCTCCATCGGAGGCTCCCGGGCTCCTGCTCGCAATGCACCAGTGCTGACTCAGGGCTTTCTCCCGCTCTCCCGCCGCCAGTCGCCCCAGCCTCGGCCAGCCCAGCCCTTGCTGCTGCTTCTCCAGGTCCCCTTGCGCAGAGGCGTTTGGAACCAAGCTGCTGCTGCAGGTCCCCCCCCCCCCCCCGCCTTCCCCCTCCCCGCCGCCCGGGCCAAGTCAGCAGTGCTGGCCGCTGTAGGGCTGCAGCGCGGGCGGGGCGGAGGCCCTGCACCACTGCTCCGGCTGGCTGGCTGGCGCTCCTCTGCCTCGCTCGCGTCCCGACGGCCACCTCCTGGCGGCTGCGCGCCGGCACAGGACCCTGTCCTGATTGGTGCGCTGAGTGAGTCTCCGGCTTTATTTATACCACCTTTTCTTGGCGACTCTACTTCATGGGAGTTGACAGCTGGGGCAGCCGGCAGCCTTCCCCGGCAGGAAGGATGACACACAGGGCTCCTGTGCGGACTGCCTTTATGCATCCCCCGACGGGCCGTTTCCACGGGCAGTTGGATCCCAGGCGCCCACCCGAGCAGGGGGGGCGTGATTTGGAAATCTCCACAGAAGAGGAAGATGTGCGGGGCGCCTCGGAAGGGTTAGGAGGGTGCGGGATTTGAGAGGAGCCAGGGAGGGGGAGCTGTGATCGGGGGCCCTGGCTGGCTTTGGACCTCCTACTCCAAATCGTGGACAACAGTTTGGAAAGCGAGGCTGCCTTTCCAGTTGGGGGGTAAGGAAGGGAGTACCAACCCAGCCATCCTCTTGGGGGTGAGAGCAAAGGGACCTTCACATTCTTGAATGCTCCCACTTGGATTTCTGGGAAGGCCTACGGATACAGACTGAGGCACGGAGGCCATGGGAGGTCCTTCTCCCCAGTGTCGTGGACGTAGTGGCAGAAGGTTGAAGTTGGACATGGGGGAGTCCGGCTTCCCCGGCAGAGGGACGGCGCGCCAGCCAATGTGGGTGGGGTCCAGGGGCTGCTGACCCTCCTGGGCGATGGGAGGGGCTGGGATGGCAGGAGCCAGGGGTCTGGGGGATGGAGAGGGCAGCCCCAGGGGGTTCAGACAGCACCTTCTGCCCAGAATAGCAGTCTCTGGTACGGGCTGTCCTTTACACCAGCAGCATGAAAGTGCTGCTCGACTGGTCCCCAGGGACCTGTTCCTGGCAAACGCCCCGTCGCCCGGCAAGATGGGAAGTGATGTCACGCTGCGCACCTAAGCCTGCTCTTCTGGGGCTGCTCATGGCTGAGAGACAATTCAGAGACCGGTGTCTCTCACGGCCCTGGATCCTGGACATCCACAGGAAGAGCCTGGACGCTGGTGGCCACCACTGTCTTTAGCGTCCCCACCTCAGAGGCTGCCCTGGGAGCCTGCATTGCGCTGGGAGAAGGAAGGACATGGGGGAAGGGGAGGAGGAGGAGAGGACTGGGGTCATGGGGTCTGCAGACCCTACTCTGTGGTGATGTCATCAGTCTTGGGGGGTGGGGGCTGTCCAGGCCCACGACTGCCCCAGAACTGACACCAGGAGCCCTACTCAGCCTGGGATGGGGACAGCACTGCGGCTGCCGGTCTTCCTGTCAAGGACGCAGGGACAGGCAGTTCTCCAGGGTACTGCCTGCACCCTCTGGGCACAGCCAACTGGCCAGCGGAGTCCCTGCGGCTCCTGCAGGATCCAGGTCTGAGGAAAAGGTCATGAGAGCAAACGGAGGGCCTGGCTTTCACCTGGAAATGGGACGCTGGGGGCTTCCACCCCGGCAAGGCGACAAGACCCAGAATCCTGAAGGCAGGGAGGGCCAGGTGCTGCCGGGGTCCTGGGGCTCCAGGGCCAGACCCTGACCCACCGCACGACCCCACTGGCCCTTTTTTGCTTTCCACCCAACGCAGAGTCAGCAATTTCTCTGCTGTTCTCATTCACTGCAAATCTGATTAAGGATCAGAACCTGCCTTTCTTCATGTGAACTTTAACCTCACAAATGGAAGATACTCAGAAATCACCTGGTCCAAGCCCCAGGCTCAGCGCTGAGGACAGGGAGGCCAGGAGATGACCGACTTGCCCAAGGACACAGGAGGCTCAGGGCAGACCTGGGAGTCCCTGGGAGATGTCTGGACCTGCCATGGGAGACAAGGATGGAATCATCAGCACTGGATCCATGGGGCGCCCCAACTCGGGTGAAATAGGACAAGGTAAGAGCGGGCCCCAGGAGGTAACCCAGGCCGGAGCTCCTGAGGACCACGGGCAAAACGGCCTGGCCATCAGGCAGTTCTGGCCTGGGACCTGGATTCCGCCTTTGAGCAGGGCCACAGCCACCCTGGTTTACAATTCTCACGGGGCAGAGTGCCAGAGGGAAGAAACATGGGGCTTCTTTTTTAAGTCGCTCCTCTTTTCGGTTCCGGGAAATCGGGCCCCCGGAGTCCGGTGGCTGTTATCGGAGCTGTAACGCAGGCTTCGTCCAGCAGAGGGCGTCCGAAGACGCGGGAAGCCGTGCTCACTGCGGGGATGGCGGGTTGCGGAATGGGGTTTGGGGTCTCATTCGGTTCCATGCGCTCGGCAGAAGAGTTTTTCGGGATTTTGTCTCAGTTAATAAAAGCAGGGAGGGCTGGCCGTCCTCGAATAAGGTGGCAAAGGACAGATGGGACAGCCCAGCAGCAACACCAAACTGAGGCTTCTGGTCCTCCTCCGGGATCTTTGGGACACCCTTGGGTTTCAGGTCAGGCCCAGCGCTCACCCCGGCTTGGGGACGTGACAGAAAGGCAGTAACAAACCCAGACAGGAGTCCACAGGGATCAGCCACCGGCTTTGCCTCGTTCTTATCCTACCAGCCTATCCTGATGACCCGCCTTTCCGTCACTGGGTTGGGGGCTTCTACTGAAAGTCTCAGCTCACTTTTGTATCCAATGAGCTCCCCCCTTTCTTCCCCGACAGTTCCACTTTGTTCAATTGGTGTTGCTGATTTGGTGTTGCGAGCAGGGCTGATCCAAATATCCTTACAAGGAAAATGCTGTGTGCCAATGACCTTCAGCTACTTGGAGGTGAGTCAGTGCGATGGTCTAGAGAGAAGGCAGCCCGTTTTCCTAGATCATGAGGTTACCTCTCCTGTCTACGGTCAACTGTGTTGTACAGATTGTGTGTTATCAGACTTAGGCGGTAGCTTCTTAGTTCTCCGGTTTAGGGCGAGTATGAGACTGCCGTTGTGTGTGTGTGGGCAAGGCATGCGGTTGTTGATGGAAATACTGCAGAACAGGAAAGCCGCCAGACGCCTTATGAAGATATAGGTGGTGTTTATGTGGACTTGACAGAGATGGGGAAAGTTAACCAGGAGATTTGACTAGGGCTGTCTCAAATGGCCCCAAGAGGCAATACATAGCCTTTTGACTGCCTGGCAGTGTAAAATTATTACCGTAGTCCCCCTTATCCGAGATTTCGCTCCCCGCGGTTTCGTGACCCAGCCAGCTGTGGTCCTGAAGTAGAAGATTCTCCTTCTGAGGTACCGTCAGAGGGTCCGTAGTAGCCTAGGGCTACAATGCAGTGCCTAGTCATTCCCTCTCATCACGTAGGCACTGTATCACCTCACGTTGTCACAAGGGTGGGTACCGTACAGTAAGATAGAGACAGAGAGAGACCACATCCATAACTTTTATCACAGTCATAGTCTCATAATTGTTCTACTATACTACTAGCTATTAGTGCACCTAATTTATAAATTAAACGTTAACACAAGTGCACATGCAGGGAAAAAACACAGGGTATGTAGGGTTTGGATAAACTATCCGAGGTTTCAGGCATCCGCTGGGGTTCTTGGAATGTATCACCAGCAGATAAGGGAGGATTGCCATATCTCTCCCAAGGAATTCTTGATCATACCTTCTTCTGATAATTTGATTCAACCCAGTGAATATTCATCAGGCATCCCTGACGCGAGAATTGGGGTACAAACAGTACAAAAGGTATAGACCCCGCCTTTCAACATCAGTAGCAATTTCACTATATGGGAATATGGCAGCAAAGCACCAGGGGACAGGGGTCAGTTCTTAGCAATACAGTTGACAGTTCTGATCCTGCCTTTTCCTCCTTCCTCCTCGAACCAAGTCCTGGTCAAGAGTGGACACTTGGACATTGTGGCAGTGGGATAGATCACTGAGTTTAGAAGCATGGCTAGCGGACTTGTCCAATCCTGGGACTCAGATTCCAATGCCGGGGTCAATGCCCATTCGTTGGTTTCTTGGGGTGTCTTGCTTCTGGGTCTGTCTGCTAGCGGTGGGGCATTTGGCCTGGACTCCATGTTCAAAAGAACCTGCAGACATTTTATATCAGTTCTTGCAAACAGTACAGGTCTCTTGTGTTTGGGTTGTATGTGTTTGTTAAAAACATTCTGTTTTAAAATACTAAATGTTTGAAATATGCATTTTTTATCCCTATTTTGACATGTCTTCATTTTGCAACCTCCTGGGTCCCCTACAATGTGGAAGGGGCCTGGGTGTCTCATGTCCTTTGAAAGGCCAGGCCATACTCAAGGCATTGCCCCTTTGTGGTTGTAAAGGTCACCTTGCCCTGCAGCCCACATGTTGCAAATAGTCCGTTCAAGGTCTCAGAGATATCAAACTTCCTTCGGTGTCATAAATGTGCTTATTTCACAACAGGGAGTAGACTAGACACAATGTTGTGTTTGTTTCTTTGTTTGGTTTTGGGTTTTTTTAAGTACCAATTTGGTTTCTCTTCAAAACAGGAGGGGTGAGATAGGGCTGGCTCGTGATAAAATTGTGAAGTTGGCAAAGGTTGTCTTTGATTGCCACCCCCCACATACACACACTGCCTTTACCCCACTGGCCTACCCCATAGGCTCAAAGGGACGCAGGTCACCATGGAGCCTCTTTCCGGAGCCTATGCTCAGCCTGGCCGCCTGAGGTCCACGCTGGTGTTAGGTCTGACCCACCTCTCTCTCTCACCTTAGAAGTTTGCCCTAAGTTGTCTCTGTTGGAGACACCAGGGCCTGTAGGTCTCTGGAAGTCCCTGGCTCTCTCAGACATTTCCCAAGGACTTCAAAGCCTTAACTCAAGGGAAAGTTTCCCGTTGGCAAAATTACCCTTGGGTGAGCACGTTGGTGAGGGACGCTTGAGCACACCTGCCAGGCACCCACAGGCTCCCTCCACATGCACCTGGCCCCGCATTTGGTTTGGTCTTCATGACTTCTTTTGCTTCTTGGCTTCTCGAGATTCCTGAAGGCCAACAGTGGCTGTTCTGCCAAGGCATTCCTTCAAGGCTAGTGGAGAAACACAGCTCCAGCAAAGAAGTCTGGTGAGTGCCTTTATGTCTTCCAGCCAGAAACCCAGATGCTTGCCGCTCAGTCTTGTGAGGGCTGTGCTAAGCACTCGTCCTATTTATAGAAAGACATGGGTGATCCGCTGCTAACTACGATGAACAGGGCAATGACCACAAACACATAGGTTAGCAGTAGCTGCCAAAGGACTGAGGATGTGTGCTGGGTGCGGCTGAGTAGAGATAAAGGGGGTTCCTCTAAGGACAATGACCGCATCAGTCATGGGAGTCAGCCCCGTGGTCCTCGTGTTGGAAATACTTCTACATCCTGGGTTATGAGTGGCTTTCTTTCTGGCTTCCTGTTGAGCTCAGCTGTCCTTTAGAGTAGACTTACCTTCAGTGGTGGCCCATTCCACAAATTACCAGCTCTTTCTACCATCTGCCCTGTTTAACGAGGGCACCGCCTATCCTTGGCATTTCCCTAGCATCCCCTGCTCCACAAGGTCAAGGTCCCACCCCCTTCAATGAGATGATTCTTTTCTTCTGTAGAACAATCCACATTTCCTACTGGCATGCGGTCACTTTTCCTCTTGGTTTTTTTTTTTTTTTTCTTTCTGATTAGTCAGTAGAATAATATAGTTACCTGCATCAGAAATAAAGTGCTTATGTTAATGTTTTCTGAGTTAGGAGAGAATTGCCACTTTTCCCCTCCACGGCCCTTCGGCTGTAAGAAATGAGTGTTGTAACCATGGCTGAGGGTGCTCCTTAGTACTGTTGTCTCTGATGTCGAACTGGGGGCCCACAATGGAAATGGGCTTAGTGGTTACAGCCTCTGGTTCTCACTGGCCATTGGGCCATTGGTGATGATGACGATGGTGACTAAGGGTGGTGAGTGTTGGCCCCAGGGCCCTAGTCTGGTTCCTGTGGCCTCCGGGCAGGGGAGAGGACTTCTTGGTGTGTTCCAAGATCAGTGAGGAGGCAAGTGTGGCTGGAGCAGAGTAAGCGAGAGAGGGGGGTGGGGGAGAGAAATAAGAAATGAGGTCAGGAGTCAGTTGGGGCCAGGATCATTTGAATTTTTAGGCCACAGAAAGGATTTTGGCTTTGACTCTGAGCAAGGTGAGGAACCTCTTTGGAGGAAAGATGTGACTAGACTTTATTCTAAATAGTCACTCCCGGATGCTGTGCTGAGGACGGGCTTTCAGGAGCAAGGGTCCGGCTAGGAGGCTGTGACAGTTACCCAAGCAAGAGAATGACCGTGGCTTGGACCATGGACCAGTGTAGAAGCAATAAATGTGATGAGAAAAGCAGAGAAGGGTCTGGATTCTGGCTGTATTTTGAAGGTGGAACCAGCAGGCTCTGCTGATGGACCAGATGTTGGGGGAAGAGAAACAGGGGTCAAGGACAGACTTGCCAGAGCGCTGGAGACATGGGGTTGCCGTGCGTGGAGAAGGGGACACTTCGGAGAGCAGCCTAGGGAGGCCAGGAGCAGTCAGGACTTCAGTGTCAGATATATCATGTTTTCAGATTTCGATTACACACCCATGAGACTTTGGGTTGGCTGTTGGCTCTCAGAGCCTGGAGGTCAGCAGAGAGGTCATGGGTGCACATACTAATTTGGGAGTCATCAGTGTACAGATGAAATTGATAAGCCATGAGAATGGATGAGATCCCCCAGGGAGGAAGTGTTGGCAGACTAAGTCCTGGGGCTCCCCAACACGAAGAGAGTGGGGAGCCAGAGAAGGGACCAGCTGAAGAAACTAAGGACTTCCACAAAGTCACTGGAAAGGAAAAAAAGGGTTTTAAGGATCAGGGAAGAACCAGCTGTGTCAAACGACGCTGACAGGTCAAACAAAATGGAGACTTGGAAGTGGCCATTGGGTTTAGCCATAGGGAGGTCAGCAGTGACCTTGACAAGGCACGAGTGGAACAAAAGCAAGCTTGGTGCTGCTTCCCTAGACCCAGTCGGTGAGAAGGGGCATCTTCAGACTCGGGCTCATGGCAGCAGCATGGATGGGCCCTGGCAAAGCAGGCTTCAGGCTCTGAGGCCCTCACAGGCTCAGGGGAAGCCCATCGCTTCTGCCGTGGTTCTCAGCAGGCACAGCTGCAGGGCCCAGAAGCTTGTCTTCTTGTCCCCAGTAAGTGCAGAGAGACAGCCTCCAGGCCATTAGTCTATGGGGCCAACCAGACCTTGTCCTGGTCCTACTGGGAGCTGCCTGCCACTCAGCACCTGGCTGCCCAGCACAAGGGACCCCACTGGACCTTTCAAAATATTTTGCCTAAACTCAGTCACACTGCTATCTTTCAAGCACCATCCTTGTCCTCACGTCCAGACTGCTGCGTTATCCTCTGAACGTACTGGCTAGCTGGATATCAAAAGGCCTTCAGCCTTCAACTAGTTTAAAGGACAATTTAGTGACCCAAGAGAAGTCGCTTTACCATGTTGCATTTGGGAATCCCAAACCCCAGACATGGATTGTCACGGAGACTCCTTCCAATACCCAGAACAAACCCCTCGTAACGAACGGTGTATTAGAATAAGCTCAGTGAGTGGGGACCCATGTCCTCAGGCTCTTTCACCTGAGGCCCCTCAATGCAAGCCAGTGACAGCGGCCAACATGTGATGCAGCTGGGCATGCGATTTGTTTTTAAATTTTAAAACTTATTTATTTTGGGGAGAGCGCAGCGGGGGAGGGGCAGCAAGAGGTGGGCCAGAGGATCTGACGGCAGTGAGCCCCATGCGGGGCTCGAACTCACAATCCGTAAGATCATGACCAGAGCTGAAGTTGGACACTCAACTTACTGAGCCCCCAGGGGCCCCAGTATTTTTAACTTTTTAAATTCGGGGAGAGGAAGCGGTAGGGAGGAGGCAGTCGAGAGCTTCTGAAGTTGTAGGTGAAATTTTGTATGATGTGAGTTATTGGGGTTTTTCCTTGGAAAGGATTCCTAGCTTTCATCAGACTCTCAAAGGATTATGTAACCCCAAAAAGGTTATGAGCCATCAATCTGGAGCCATAGATCATACATACGTAGTAAAATTCATATATATTATATAACAAGACATGTGCCATACGCCTTATTTAATATTTACCATCATATATGTTGTAGGGGTAGGACCTGAGGAATTGCCCTTTCAATGTTGTGTGTTGCTCGTGGTTCCGGCAGCGCGGTCCCGAAGCCGTCTTGGAGTAGTCTTGTTCTGGGAGGAGCCACTCAAGGGTCCCTGTGACGCTCACTGGCTTCTGGGGTAGGCTATGACAGAAGTGTCTGGCTGAGGCAGGGCGGTGGTCAGAGAGAGCTGCCCAGCGCCGTGGAGGGTGAAGACGGTTGGAAAGGGGACTGGGAGCCTGCAACGGGCCAGTAAACCTTGGGGAAGTCGGCCGACAGGAAGGAGCACCCCTCCAAGGGGTGTGGGGGACGAGTCATCCTAAAGCCCACCTCAGCAACTAGGAAGTCCTAGAGAAGGGGGTAGGCTCTGTGCCCCGGTTCCCAGGGGGCTGTGGGAGCAGAGGCAGGGGGTTTTGGCTGACTCTGGAGCCAGACCACCTGGGCTCATGTCCCAGACCAGCAGCATGACCTTGGGGAGCTATCTAACCTCTCCGTGCCTCAGTTGATTCATCTGGAAGA
This sequence comes from Cryptoprocta ferox, assembly GCA_028646485.1. Classification (NCBI taxonomy): domain Eukaryota; kingdom Metazoa; phylum Chordata; class Mammalia; order Carnivora; family Eupleridae; genus Cryptoprocta; species Cryptoprocta ferox. The sequence goes on from CM053570.1 coordinate 95,330,628, forward strand.
TGGGAATAATAAAAGTCTGGTGTTCTCATGAGGATTATACCAGGTTGTATCTGTAAAGCACTTGGGCCCGAGCCTGGCCAAGGCAGACCCCCAGTGTAAGGCTTGGTTAAATAATTCGTTGTGTGGATTGGCAAGACTTCATGTCTCCAAAGGGCTAGACATTGAAGGCTGTGGGGCGGCCCTGTCTAAGACCTGGGGTGTCCTCCTCCATCACCCCGCCTAACTGCGCCTGGGGAAACCGGCAGACCTTGACCTGACAGTCCCAGATCTATTCTGGAGGGGTGATGGGGGCAGTAACCAGGATTTACAGCCTTGGGTGAGCTGCTGTGCTCCCAGGGTTCTTTAGGCGGTGTGTGTGGGGGAGGGGATTCCTCGTCCTTCCCAGCATCCTTAGGACAGAAACTGGCCTTATTTCCCCCTTTGAGCTGGAGAAATGGGAGGTTCCGGTTACGTATATTTACGAAAGCTGCAGGCAAGGCAAACAGATCTGGGCAAGTCTCACTTCTCTGGGCTCAGGGTTGGGGAATTTTCCCTTATTCCAATAAAAATGGAGGGGATCCCCCCACCCCCCGTGCCTGCAGCCTTTGGTAAGTAGTGCCCCTGTGTCTGGAGGCGAACTGTGCCTTTGGGGTTTAGCAGAGGTCGAAAGCCCAGGTCTGTCACTTTTAAGCCGAATGACGTGGGACCAAAGCTTCTCTGGGACTCAGTTTCTCACCTGCTAGTGAGCATAGTAATTAAGGATCTCATAGAACTGCTGGGGATCAAGTGAGAGCAAGTCTGTAAAACACGTGACAGTGCATATCATATATAATCAGGACTTGATCAATGATAGCTAAATAATGTGTGTATGTATACATATCAAATATCTATGGAGAATCGATTGTTCTCCTAACAGTAAGCCGATCTCTCACTGTCCTCAACTAGGAAAAAGGTTGATTCGATGCATAAGCCAAAGGACAACTTTAAGAACTAGAAAATAAACAGAACTTAAAACTATGTTTAGTTAAAATGCCCGGTCAGCGTAGCAATGAGTAAACATCTCAAAATAATTCTCCCCTTTGTACAGCATTTTAACCTCTTACATTTATTTGCTATTTTTTTAATCTGGTGGTCATTTCTTCCCCCACCCAGCCAGTCAAGTTGGGCTTTCTTATTCAGAGATGGGGCCTTGAAAATTATGCCTGCGGACGGCTCCGTAGTGCAAGGTGGGCCCCCTGGGCACCCCCACATGCACGAGTGCGCGCGCGTGCACACACACACACACACACACACACCCCATTACTCTTCCAAGCAATTCTCTGATGTCAGGGCTACAATGAGGAAACCCCTTCCTGGCAAGAATGCTTTCTTCTGCAGGGTCCAGTCTGGGGCCCCACGTCCCTGTCTTGGAGGGCATAACAGACAGGCTGCTACCGCCTTCTGGCCACTTGCCCCTGAGGTGGTCACAGCCAGGGCCCTGGCATGGCACAGCCTCAGCCACAGGGTGCCTGACTCGCCTGTGTTGCCCACAACCCGGATTAGATCTTCTAAGTCAGGGGAGTTAGCAGTTAGTGAACATTGAAATGCCAGCGCTTTCGGATGCCTGGGTGCCCGCCATGCATCTCTAGCCAGTAAGGAAGAACGGAGCCTAAACGGCGCCTCCTTTTTGTCTTTTTCTCCTGACGTAATTTACTTGCCACAAATGTTACCATTTTTGTTACCATAAATGTTACACTTTTACCATGTAAAAGTGTACCATTCAGTGGGTTTTCGTGTATTCGCAAAACTGTGTGCCCATCGCCATGATCTAATCCGAGGACGTTGGTATCCTTTTTTCCTTAATTCACCGTTTGGGACAAGATCGATTCATAGGTTGATGGGACAGACGAGAGAGTGAGACTGTTTGGGCATCTGTGGTTACATTTAAGGCCTGAAGGCCTCCGAGGGCATTGTTTCAAAGCCACGCCTGGGGATGTGGACTCTGTGCCCCTGGGGGCATATGTCGAAGCGTGTCCACGCTACTTCCGTAGCCCCCTTTCTCCACAGCCTTCCTTTGCTTTTAAGTTAGGGCTATGTGTACGTCTGGGTGCTGGGTGGGTCCTAGCGGAAATACAGATGGGCTCAGCGTCCTTGAGCCCGGTGGGGCTGGGGACAGGTGAGCAAGACTTTGGCATCTACTTCGTAAACAGTCCTCGCTCATACAAAAATGCTAAGCAATAAAATAATATAATAATAATAATAATAATAAAGTAATAGGGCCTGGACATGGTTTGGCCTCTCTGGATGAAAAAGTAGGTAAGAATCCGGTTATCCCAACTCTTCAGTTGCCAGAGCCTGGTGTCTCCAAAGGGAATTCATTCGACTATTAGCTGCCCAGGTCAAGGCATTTTGGTGGCTCTGAAAGGAAAGCAAGAAGAAAGGGCCGAGGGGGGCAGGGGCTCTCAGACCGGTTGCTCGGATGCTCGTGGACGCCCACATGCAGAGAGCAGAAAACTAATGCCTCCTGGGGGCCTGGCACCCCACGGAGTTCCCCTGGATGAGCTAGGAATGCACCAAAGTGCCTCTGTGCGCAGGCACTCTATCTAGTGCAGTACTTCCAATGGCCCCAAGGGGCAGGGCCTTCATTCATTCATTCATTCATTCATTCTACAGGATTTACTGAATCCATACCATGAAACCCATGTCTGTAGCCATCACGACACCAAGGCTTGGAAGGGCGAAGCAATTTGCTAAATTGAGGCAAAATGGCGAGTGCTTCCCGAGTGAGGCTGGGGGTCTAAAAGGAATGCATTGGGTCCTAGTTCCCAACCACCCCACCCCCTTGTGATGGTGGCCAAGTTTTAGCCTTTCTGGTCCCTGATTTGCTCACCTGTAAATGGGGGCAGCACGATATCAATCTCACAGGACTGTTTGAAGATTGCACAACTCTGCCTGGGGAAGGGTTTACCATGATGCCTGCCACATCGTGAGCACTTGATGCAAATCATAAGCAAGTCAGGGTTAGAACCCTCTTTGCCTTTCCATTCCCAAGTACTGCCTCCAGAGCCACCGGCCTCATTGATCCTTCCTGAGTCTTTGAGGATCGGGGAAGGCCATTTTCACCCTACCTGCCCCATGGAGATGGACACCCTGGGGTGAGGGGAGGGGCAGGGAACTGTCATGTCGCCTCGTCTGCACTGCTGGGGTGGGGAGAGGTGGACCTCATCTCACCTGCTGGCTGCTCTTTCCTTTTCTAGGACTGTTCTAGAATCCCTGGAAAAGGCTGGGAGACACTGGGCTCCACAGAGACTCCTTCTGTGAGTCTTGGGGTCCTCATCCATCAAATGGGGGCAGCTTACACCTGGCCTCCACTTGCTCCCTCCAGGGAGCCCGGATGTGATTCTGTGATTACACACCTGGGCAGCAGCGGCTTCCCCGTTGTCCCCACAAGGACCATTTTCTCCCAGTAAAATAAATGTCTGTTTTCTCCCCCAGACCAATGAGCTTCCACTGTCACTTCAGGGAGCCGTTGCACCACCACGAAGAGTCCAGAAGACCTTGGTCCTTCAGTTTTGTCCTCTTGGAGACGGGAGCCTGGGCTAGGTCGCAGGGGCATCACGCAGAGTGTCTGTGAGTCTGCAAGGAGGGTCTGCTTCTCAGGAAGCAATCTCTGTCCTGCAACACCCTCCCCCCCCCCTCCCAGGGCCGAAACACTTGGCAGAGGGAGACCCGGGGCAGCTGGTCTCCCAAGGGTTCCGAGGTCCCCACCGGGTCGGACTGAGTGGGATCTAGGATGGTTGTTTAGATGCGGGGCAGCTGCCGGGGATCCCCCTCCCCACAGCGGAGAGGGCAAGGGGAATCTCTGGAGCCGCCCCTACAGGTAGGTCCCCACCAATGCCCAGGGCGACCCTCCCCAGGCGGATGGCAGCGTGGAAACCGCGAGAAAATGGGGGACCGCGCACCTTGTAAGCGGCCCTGTTCCTTCCCAAAACTCGCGCCCAGGACACGCGTCTGCGTTTGCGATCCCCGGGACCCTTGCAGGCCGTGCATTCCTCCCCCCTCCCTCAACACGGGGGACCCCTCTGCCGAGCCGACCTCGACCCGCGCACCCGGCTTGGAGTGCTGCGCCGCTCGCCTCTTGCGCCCCCGGGACGCGCCGGGCACCCAGGGGCCCACAGCGCCAGAACTTGGGGGCGCGGTGAGTGGGGGCGGGGCGTCGGGCCGGCGGGCGGTGGCTGCGGCAGGGGTACCCGGTCCTGGCACTGGAAGTCCTTTCCCGTCTCCTTAAATCCGGAGCTTCCTTAATGCGTGGGACCTTGGAGCTCTCCAGGTACGACAGCTCCAGACCCGGGACACCTCCTTCACCCGCGCCCGGCACGTTGGTGCCTTCTTCCCACTTCCCGGGGGAGAGGCCGCGCGGGCTGGGCATCGCGGCGAGCGCCCCGCGGTTTCTGTCTGAGGTCTTACAGGCCCCCTCGGCCCGGCCCGGGCTTCGGCCCCGCCGTGCTGGGGCGAGGAGCCCCTGGGAGCGGGGGGAGGTGGTGGTGGCGATGGCCGGGGAGCCCGGCACACGGGCTCCAGGGAGGCGCGCCCAGGTCCCCGCGGCGGGCGGACCGACCCCATGGCTGGGCCGTGGCTCCTCCAGTGCGCCCCGCTGTGGCCTCGGGCAGCGCGCACCCCCCACCCCCCGATGTGACCCCGGCGCTGGCAGCGCCCCCGCCCCGAAGCCGGCGCAGACTGGCACCGCCCCCAGCGCCGCTTTCGCCACCTGACCCTTTCCCTTTCCAGGTGGAGGAGAGGCCGGCGCCCGGCGCGTCTCGGGACAGCCGGCTCCCGGGGTCTCGGGCTGGAGAGACACGTCTCCCGCCCCGGGGCCGGGTGGTGCGCACAGGAGGAGGACCCGGCGGCGGGCTCTGCCTGGGCTTGCCTGGGCTTGTTCAGAGCCGGGCTGCTTCCCTCCGTGACCGCGCAGATCCGGGGGGATCTGGAGATTTCGCGGGAGCCTTGCAGCCAAGCCCCCCGGAGGAGGGATCTGGAAGCCCGCGCGACAGGCTCGCCCCGTCCCGCGGTGAGCGCAGGTAAACGCTTGTGATCTCAGCCTGTTTGAAAGTTCGGCAAGAAGGAGGCAGGAACTTTACTACTAATAATGGGAACCCTGTTGAATGGTGTGGCCTCCGAGTCATAAGGAGAAACATTTCCAAGAGGCAACAAAATGCTCTTTGATTTCATAATCTCTGGAGAGAAAGGATTCCTTTTCTGGGTTTTGCGCGGCTGTGTTTTTGGGTTTTTTTCCCCCGTCTTCGCTCTCCGCGGTGGGTGCAGAAGGGCTCGCTGGTCTAAGGGTGGAAATGGGGACTCTGGTTTTATTGCCGCCGCTTCCCCACCTCCGATGGGAGCAAATACCTCGGTTTCCTGAAAGTGGGGGCATGGAGACTAGCTCCCCGAGGTGGCTGTGACGAATCTCCAGATAGGAAAAGTCCTGTGGTCACTGCTGTGATGTTGCATCAGGGGCCCAGTCTGCCAGCCTGCATTTTTAAAGAGAGGAACAGGAAAAGGGGTTTCAGCCTTCCTGTCCCCAAGGTGAACATGAGCCCCCCTCTCCCCCAGCCCCCAGTGGTCAGAGCTGGGGGAGGGGCTGTTCAGCCTGGGAGCTTCCGCCCAACGGAGACTGGATCCGAAATTGGCAATTCGAAGGAGGCCCCCTCTCGCTGCCGGTTTGCTGGATGTGGGCTGGGAGCACTGACAGGGCTCATGCTCCGGTGCCTTCCCTATTTCTGGGCCTGGTGGAGCACAGGGGGCAAGGGGACGGCATGACTGTGCAGAGAGACCTGGGGCCTCCGCCCTCCTGGCGTATCCACGCTGCTCTCCCGCCGCAAGGAATGCCTGGGTTTCCTGGATTAGTACCCGCGGAGCCCTGGGGTAGATGGCGAGAGCTGCAGTGTAGGGCAGAATGGCTCACTGTCAGTTACATGGGGCCAGTTCTGCCTCTGCCCCCAGGTCTGAGAGGCCGTTGGGACAAATGGCCACTCCCCGAGCCTCCATATTCTGCGTGTGCCACCAGATGTCAAGCAGGAGCCTGATCACCTAGTGTCGAGCGGTACCGGCCTCGATGGGCGGCTGGGCAGGACGGAAGGCTCCTCTGCTTGCCCACATTCCCCTTGAGGGTCTGTCCAGGGGCAGGGGGCTGATGGGGCAGCATCAGCTGGTACCCTGGGGCCCTTTGGCATCTGCTGCCGTGTGGCTTAGTGGCCTGTCTCCTGAGCTTCCCAAACTTGAGGGCTGGCCAGGACTGCCCTGCCAAGTCCAGCTGCCTGTCTGGCCTCCAGGATCCCCTGGTTAAGAGATGTGGCAGCCACAAGGACTGCACTTGAGTCCCCACCGCGTGCCCTCGGTGCACATCACAAATCAGTAATCCTAAGGAGGCACTGGCCCCCGGGCCCTTGCATCACGGACTGCTGGGGTACATCGAGTTGATTGTGTGAGCTGATTGCCGTCCCGGCCCTGCCCCTGCCCTTGGACCTGGGCTAGGGGGTAGAGGAGGACAGAAGTATGGACAGTGCAGCGGACGTTGCCCCTGGTCGCAGGCTGTCCAACCTCGGGTCACAGGAGCTCAGACCTAGGCAATATGAGAGTAGCTACACGGACTCAGTCATTCACTCCTTCAGCAAACGTTTATTGGGCCCTTGCTACGCGCCCACATCATTTGAGCGTGAGGCATAGAGCAGTGACCCAGAACGCAAATCCTCCTGCTAGAGGAAACGGGCGATACACACAGAGAACATTGAAAGCAACGTTAGGTTGCAATAAGCGCTGTGAAGGGCTAGGAGGGTGAAGAGGGGCCGGGAGGGGCTGTTAGTCCTGATGGGGGAGGGAGGGATTCAGTCATTGAGGAGAAACCTGAATAAAGGCGAGGAGAAAGCTCTTCAGACAGACGGGTCACAAGTGCTAAGGTCCTGTGGTTGGTGCATTTGACAAATTTACCAGCAAACCAGGTAAATTTGAGGTTGGAGGGGAGTGGCGGCTTCCGGGATCAAGCAGGAGCCACGTCATTTAGGGCTCTGTGTGTCCGGGAACTCAGAACGAGACCCAAGGACTGATGTTGAGAAGTCTTTGGAGAGTTTTGACCTGTTCATGTCATAATCTTTTTTTTTTTAATGTGTTTTTTTTTTAATTTTTTGTGTTTGTTTATTATTGATAGAGAGAAACAGAGCATGAGTGGGGGAGGGGCGGAGAGCGAGGGAGACACAGAATCCGAAGCAGCTCCAGGCTCTGACTGTCAGCACAGAGCCTGATATGGGGCTCGAACCCACAAACCGTGAGATCGTGACCTGAGCTGAAGTCGGACGCTTAACCGACTGAGCCACCCAGGCGCCCCATGTACGTGTCATAATCTTAGGTTTTAAAACTATCACTCTGGCGGTTGGGTAAAGAATATACAGGGTTAATTAAGGGTGGTCGCAGGGAGACTGACTGTTCCTGGGGGGTCACTAGAAACCACAGTGGCTTCGACTAGGGTGCAGCATGAGGGTAGAGGCATAGGTTTTGAAGGGAGAACAACAGAATATACTGCTGCAGGGACCCGGGGGGATAGGACAAAACACAGAGGAGACAAAGGTGACCCCGGGGTCTGGGGCTTACACAGACAGGTGAGTCATTTATTGACAGAGGGGACCAGGCTGCAGGGTTTTATGGGATCTGGAATTCTGATTTGGCTACAGTAAGTTGCCTGCTAGACACCCAAGTAGAGATGGTATTGGGAGCTAGAAACTGGAGCGTAGGAGATGGGTCAGGGGAGGGGCGTCTTTGTGACCCAGATGGTACCAAATGCCGAGATTGGGGGAGGTTACCGAGGGGGTGAGTGGTGGAGGTTTAAGAGAAGGTGGGGGATAGTCGGAGAATGGGGACAGAATGGATAAGGGAAGAGACAGAACAGTGCCTGGCAAGTGGTGGCTATTTGATAAGGATTTGTTGGATGCGTGCATGCGTGCATGGGTGCATGGGTGCGTGCGTGCATAAAAACTTGTAGGACTGCTGCGCAGAGCTGAGCAGGAAGGGCAGCTGGGGAAGGTCATAGATGGTGGATGCTCTGGGATTCCAGGGGCGCGCAGGGCTGGGGAGAGGCCCAGACGGTTTTGTGACAGTAGAAGGGATTAGGTCTGAGGCCGGGAGAGCCGCCAGGGCTCTGAGAGAGTTGGAGAGACGGGGAAAGTTACACCTCCACCCTCCACGGAAGGGAATGGCATTAGCAGGATTAGGTACGCAAGAGACTGGGCCCACTCCTGCTACCCCCCCCCCGCCCCCCTGCAGAGCCAAGCAACCCAGGTGTGACATCTGATAGACAGCATGTCCTCGGGTCTCCGTGAGGGGCGGGGAGGGCACGAGGATTATGGCCTTTGTGTTTGAGGTGCAGGGAGGCTGCGGGGCTCCCCTCCTTAGGGTGATGTGGGCACAGTCCCGCCCCAGAGCCCTCCAGCACTTCTGGCCGGCTTTGCACTTGTCTCTAGCCTTGTCTGAGAGGAGTGCCCGCCTCTCGTGTTAGGACAGGGAACGGACACATCTGTTTATGTCAGACCTTAAGGAAGAGCCCTCCGACACCCGTAGAAATGAGCGTCTTCTGGGGCGCCTGGGTGGCTCAGTCGGTTAAGTGTCCGACTTCGGCTCAGGTCATGATCTCACAGTTCGTGGGTTCGAGCCCCACATCGGGCTCTGTGCTGACAGCTCAGAGCCTGGAGCCTGTTTCCGTATCTGTGTCTCCCTCTCTCTCTGCCCCTCCCTTGTTTGCACTCTGTCTCTCTCTGTCTCAAAAATAAATAAACGTTTAAAAAAAAAAAAAAAGAAAAGAAATGGGCATCTTCTTCTCCGAGGCTGTGGGACACTGAGGTGTCCTTGTGACACTGAGGTCTCCTGTTTGCGTTCGGCGGGGAGGGCTCAGGAGTCCTGCAGAAGGAAGGCGTCTGGTGACCAGCCTTGGGGCTTTCCCCTCTGGGTCTGGCCGTAGATGCCAGGCAGAGGCTGCTAGATGCCAGGGTCCGGTGTGGATCGTTTGCTCCATTCGTAAGCACCTTGGTTCTCATGGGGGTCCCCAGTGTCCCTGAAGCCCACGCCTTTCCGGTCAAGGGCTCGACATTTGAATCTGCAAATAGGACTTAACTTTATGGGATTTGGTTCTTTCTCTATAAAATGAGGGTTATGTTAGGACCTACTTCGTAGAGCCGTGGTATAAAACAGATTAGATAAAGTGTATAAACTATGGACCGAGCTGCTGGGGCTGCTATTAGGCATCGTCAGAGATCTAGAACTTTCCTTTCGCAGATATTCAGTACTTTCATAAATCAGAAGGACCTTCCTCCTCACCTATAGTATTGAGTAAGGTTTGGGAGCTGTTTGATTTTTGCATTGCAAATATCCCTCTCCACTTCCTCTTCCTAAAAATCGGTGCTTTTATTTTTGTTGTTATTGCTAACTAGTATTGCAATATTTAAATAGCGTGAAATGCCTTGGGTTGATGCAAATAGAATACACTCAGCTCCTGAGTCGCCTCCGGCTGTGGGCAGGTGGCCGCTGACCCCAGTGCGTTGTGGGGGAGCTCCGGTGCCTGGAGCCCATGGTCTCGACCACTCTCACCCTGGGGCCCCACCTGGACCTCTGTGGTACCAAGTGACCTCTTACTGCCCTGTCATTTGACGTTTGGCTTGTCCCTTTCTACTGACTCACTCCTCCCAGCTTCCCACCTCACCTCCTGTGGGCGGTCACTCCTGCCTGATTGTCGCCTCCTCTTCCTCGTAAGTGGGCAGAAGAAAGTGAGGTCCATCCAGAGGAGAAAGAGCTGTCCTGACAGTTGGAGGGTAGGGGGCAGGGTCAGTTGACTTGGACTGAGTTGATTCCTAATCCTGGCATTAGACATATTCTCGGGCTGTCACATCATGTCACAGTAAAATTAATTAAAATGGATTTCAGATGAAAGTGGGTAAGACTGCTGTCCCCATAACCCCTCTAATATGAAACCCACCACCAGTGATGGGACGAAGCCAGTTTAAAATCCTAGCCCACGATGGGGCGCCTGGGTGGCTTAGTCGGTTATTCGTCCAACTTCAGTTCAGGTCATGATCTCGCGATCTGTGGATTCGAGCCCCGCGTCCGGCTCTGTGCTGACAGCTCAGAGCCTGGAGCCTATCTTCGGATTCTGTGCCTCCCTCTCTCTCTGCACCCCCACCTCTCAAAAATAAATAAACATGAAAAATTTTTTAACAAAATCCTAGCCCACGCGATTGACCCCTGAGCAATGCTGCCCCTCCTCCGGGATCTCCGCAAGACTTCGGTTCTCAGAATTGTCTCCAAATCCCAAAGGAGATTAACATCCCTTGCCTCCAACCTGGGTGGGCAAACAGCTCTTGCTAATCTTTGGAGAAAGCTGCTGGGGGTGGGGGGCTGTGTTGAATTTACTCACCCTGGGTACCACCCAGCTGTCTCCCTGCCCTCATCACCCCCTCCCTAATCAGGGCATAACCAAACGAGGGGTGCGGACGGACCCTGAGAGACGATGTTGGCCTCTAGCAGGGAGGAGTGCCAACGGCAGGGTTCTCCCCGGGCTTCTTCCCTTCCGGTCTCGGGCACAGCCCCCCCTTGCTGGCTGCCCCACAGTTCCGATCCCGCACCCCGCTTTGGCGCCCGCTGAGGACTGTCCTATCCCCTGAAATCCATCTAACTCCCAAAACACTAAAACGTCCATGCCCTTAGAGCCATTCCCTAAGCCACATCTTTCAACCCTGATTTGGCGGAAAAAAAGGCAACACTTGCGCCGCCTCTCCCATTCTCTCCCCTGCACGGAAGAATCACACCTTCTCCCAAATGCTTGCAGGAATGCGAGCTGCCACTGTGTACGCACAGTGCTAATTATGCTCATTTGTGTGAATTGTTTCCATTTAAGCCTAATTACTGTACTGGAGGCTAACACTCTGATTACCCTTAAATACGTGTGGAATTGACTTTGTTGTGAGTTGTGTTTAAGGCAGCAGAGAAATATAAAGGACATCTTTGGAGTGAGATGGCCCTTATTTTAGCCCTTGGTTCCTCAGGGGCACTGGTCACTCGTATTCCTCGATCCGCCCTGTGTTGAAGGCAGTGTTCCACAGCGGGTGAGACAGACTGTCACTCCCTTCACGGACTTTATGGCCCGGTCAGGACAGCAGAAGGTGCATAATTAATGCCTACATAACGAACATGTATTGAGCTCTTACTGTGTGCCAGGCACTGTTTTAAGCACCTGATTTGATCCTTGCGTCAGCACCGTGAGGAAGCTAATGTTGTCCCCATTTCACATATGAGGAAGCTTAGGCGTAAGTGTGGTCACGGCAGAGCCGGGCTCGGATGCACGTAGTGTGTACTCTGCTGCTGCCGAGAGGGGTGACTGCAGGGAGCCGCGGGGATGGAAAGGGGGGTGCAGCGTGGGAGGGACGCCCCATCGCCTTTGCCGTATTCTGTTGGTTAGAAACCAGTCGCAGGTCTCCCCCACACTCGGGGGGGAGGGGGGGGAAGGGGATCGCACAAGGGTCCAGACACCAGGAGGCTGCCCGCCGGGGAGTCCCCCGAGGGTCCCTCCGCCACAGTTTCTGATTTTATTTGTGGACCTTTTGTCCTTGTCCTTTCTTGTCATGTCAACAGTTGGCAACTGAAAGGAAAAAAAAAAAAGTCGCATTTCTGACATTTTTTCCTGATCCTCCTCTATTGCAGGTACCTGCCCTCCAGGCACTTACTGCCTTCACAGCTGTTTCCGAGGTTAAACAGTCCCAGGAATTTTATAAAAGAGAAATCAAGCTGGAGGAAGGGTCAGCAGAGAGAGAAGGTAGAGCCTAGTGAAGAATTCAGACGTTGCATCAACAGTTTAAAATTCATTCATTCATTCATTTATCCCTGACTCCATTCGTTCACATGGTCACATGGCCCTGCATTTTTTCTGCCCTCAAGGTCATGGCCACATCCCTCCGCGGCATCCAGGGTAGGGATAACGGTGAGGAGAGGGTGGACGCCCTGGGCCTGGACATCTTGGGTGGTTTCATGCCCCGTGGGCAGGGGGACCCCCCGGGGTCCACTGCAGGGACACGTTGAGCACTTGTGGCCGTTCTCTGCAGTGTGGAACAGTGGCCTGAAGTCCCCAGCATCAGAGCATGCGGCTTTTTAGTGTTGGTGACGGTGTTTTATAGCATTTTCCATCTCTTCTGTTTTCTGCCCCTCACCTGTCTCTCCTGGGTTTTGGCAGTGAGTGTGATTCCAGCAAACCTTCTCCCCCCTTCGGAGTTCTGCTTCCAAATTCCTGTGGGTCAGAACCCCCATCCCCATGCCAGTTAGCATTGCAGGGGAGGTGCGAGTTAATGAGTGCATCTCAAGGGCAACCTGCCCCTCCCCCCACTATCAGGGGAAGGGAGCAGGTGTCATCTGAGAACAAAGCATTGCTTTGATTCATTGCTTTTGTTTAATATTCGTTATGTCATTTACTAGATTTTGAATTCCAGCTATCATGTTGGGGTGACTATGTGAATATCCACAGAACACCCAATTGGGGTAACAGTACTTTCTGAAGAAAGGAAGGAATTTGGGCTGATCAAAGGCCTTATTCTTACTCTTCCCTCCCTGTCCCCCCCAATACCGAACTCCCTTCCCCCACCATTGCTGCTGTTTAATGAGTGAATCCATGACTCCAGGGGTGTGTTAGTTTCCCGGGGGTGCCGTAACAAATTACCACAAATTACCACCACGGGGGGGCTGGCAGCAACGGAAGTGTATCCTCTTACAGTTCGGGAGGCCTGAAGGATGAGCAGAAGTCAGTTGGTAAAGCTGGCAGGAAGGATGCCCAGGGCAGACTCACCAGTGCCACAGAGGCACGGGGCGGGGGGGGGGGGGGACAGGGGAGCCAGCATCCTGTGATCTCAGAGAGATCTCCTCTGCTGTGGCCATTCCCCCACCCCCACCCCCGTCTCTTTCAGCGAACTGGTTTGTGGCTGACATTTAAAAATTACAGCTTGGTTCTTTTGGCTTAAGCCAGATAGCAAATTTACACTACACTCAAGTGCAAAATCCCCCGAACAGGTGCCTCTGACTCTCTGGAGGGTACGTATGGCTCGGCAAACCAGTGGTTGGGCAAGGTCCGAGGACGTCCAGTGCTTGGGGGTGTAGGTGGGAGGTGAGCCATCAGTATGCGCAGGAACGGCGACGTTTGGGGGTCCACACACATCCCTCCCTTATAATTTCTCTCAGGCCGACCTTGAGCCGCCCGGCCACATTCAGACACTGGGTCCTGATGCTCTTATAAACAGACTCGATGCTGGGGCCCTTCCTTCCGATGGCAGAAGTAGGTTCCCCCCATGAATTCCCTGCCCAGTGCTGTGGGTTCGTACCTGACTCGGCTTCTGTATCTCTTCCATTCTCTTCCCTCCTGCATCAGATCGCCAGTCAGCCCCCCAGAGCCGGCAGCCCTTGCTGGGGCCCCGGACTGGGGCTTCCGGGAGCGACTCCCCTCTCTCGGGGCCCATTTCACTGCACCTCTAGCAGTGAAGTGACTCCTCTGTCCAGCCCCCTGGGAATGTCACGTTTGTTTGCCTTTGTAGCTGATCATTCTTTTTTTTTTTTTTTTTAAGTTTACATATTTATTTTGAGAGAGACAGAGATAGCGCGAGTTGGGGAGGGGCAGAGAGAGAGGGAGACAGAGAATCCCAAGCAGGCTCCGCGCTGTCAGCACAGAGCCAGACTCAGGGCTTGATCTCATGAACAGTGAGCTCGTCATCTGAGCCGAAACCAAGAGTTGGACGCTTAACCGACTGACCCACTCAGGCCCCCTTGCAGCTGATATTCTTAAGCTAAAGACACACATACCTGCGAACTTTAGATTATTATTCTGAGTATTTTCACAACCTATCCGTTTTTCTTTACATTTTACAGCGTATACTGTTGTTCAAATGTGATGGTGTTTTTGTTTGTTTTTTGTTTTTGTTTTTGGTTTTTTTAGATGTTTATTTATTTTGAGAGAGAGAGAGAGAGAGAGCGCGCGAGCAGGGCAGGGACAGAGAGTGAGGGAGAGAGAATCCCAAGCAGGCTCCGTGCTGTCGGCACAGAGCCCGACACGGGGCTCGATGTCTCGAACTGTGAGATCATGACCTAAGCTGGAATCAAAGACCAGATGCTCTGAGCCACCAAAGCTGCCCAAAAATGTGATGTTTTATGGTCAAACGTTGCTCTCCAGTTTTGCCACCGATGTTAGCGGGAAGTGGACGGTCATAAGAATGTTGGAGTCTGTGAGTTGTCCCGTTGGGGCAGCCCCTGTCCACCCACCTCCAGCCTTGTCTCCAGGTGTCTGTGTCCCTCTTGCAGGACGGGGGAGCTTGGGAAGGTGACAGGTCTTGGGGACACCTATGTGTGAGTTATTCAGCAGGCTGTGGGTAACAGAGCCAGGGGAGGGGAGCCCAGAACTCATGATGGAGAGAAGTCATAAGACCTGAGGCTGAGGCAAGTTTTTAAGTGGGAGACCAGATCTCAGGGTCTGAGGGTCCGGAAGTGGGGTGCAGTGTTTGAACTGAGAGCAGGCTGGGTGACAAGACGCTGCCAGGCTTGAAGGGGCAGGGGGGCCGGGGGGGGCATCTTGGCTGCACATGACTTTCCTTGTTGTGAACCTCGGTGGGGAGCGATGGTTCCAGAACCTTGTCTGGGTCTGAGGGGGCTGCCGGCGGGGACAGCCACCTCCTCAGAGGGTGTTAGAGGAGATAGGGGTGCCGGGCCTGCCACCTCCCTCCCGCTCGGGCCCCTGGCCTGGGACATGAGTTGTTTTTCTCATTTCCTTGTTCGGCACCGGCACTGTCTCACCGCCTCTAGCCTTTGTAGTCTCGCTTGGGCCAGTTGTCTGGGGTCTGGTGACTGGAAACAACAGCCCATGCAGGCCTGCAGGGGAGAGTTTCCCAGAGCAGGTGAGGCATATTCCTGGGAGAGCGGGTGTGGCTTCGAGCCCTCCTGCCCTCATCCTTTTCTTTCACATGTTCTTTTTATTTATTTTAATTTGCTTTAGTGCCTATTTAGTTTTAAGAGGTGGGGGGAGGGGCAGAGAGAGAGGGAGACACAGAATCGGAAGCAGGCTCCAGGCTCCGAGCTGTCAGCACAGAGCCCGACGCAGGGCTCGAACTCACAAGCCATGAGTTCATGACCTGAGCCCAGGTCGGACGCTTAACCGACAGAGCCACCCAGGTGCCCCTCTTTTGAAGGTTCTTTTTAAACAATGAAATTAATAGTGATGCTTATAAATAGACGATCCGGAGGTAGATGAAGTTAACGGCTTAGGCCCGTTTCCGGCCCGTGTCCCCCCAGAGGTCCCAAGTCCCCAGCCCTGGGCTTGTGTCCTTCCTGCCCACCCGGCTCTCGGGCTGGTTTCTATTGAGCATTTGCCGAGCCTGTGACAGACCAGAAAGAACTCGAGGAGTGTGACGTGCTCCTTGCATTTCTGGAGGCTCTGTCTCTGTGGGACACACCCCCAGGGGTCTGCAGCCAGGTGCTGGGGTCCCCCCCTCCCTCGCCTGTGTCTGCCGTCAGCTCAGCTCTGGACCCCTGGGGCTCACCAGGCAGGAGCTTGTGTCTGCAGGTGCCGGGTGGAGTCCGGCTGGTCTTGGCTCGGGGCTCTCGATCAGCTCCCAGCTTCCCTCCGTGCCCTGCCCTCGTGGGATGTGAAGGTGGACGCTCGGCTCTCCCTTCCCCACCCCTGTGCGCTCGGATGTGTGGCCTCTGCCGTTGCACTGGGCTGGCCAGGAACGCAGAAAGACCGCTCTAACGGGCGGGCGAGGCTCTTATTTATTCAGGCGGGACAAGTATGTGAAAGGTCACTGACGCCTGAGAAGCACCTGCTGCGGGTGAGCCCGTCCGGCTGTGATGGTGGAGCTGTCACCTCGATTTCTCTTCCGTGTGAGCCCTTCGGGGCCGAACCGCAGCGGGGTGAGCTCTGAGGTCGGGAGCCCCCGGCTGGCGGCGGGTGAGAGCCTGGAGAGCTGGGGGGGGGGGGGAGCTGTTCCCAGGGGTCCCTCCAAAGATGCAGACCCCGTGATCACCCAGCCTGACCCCAGAAGGGGTCCCCGCCCATGGCTCTTTGGGCTGAGGGACATGTCCAGTGACTACAGGTGACCATTTGCCTGGGACTTTTAAAGAAGAGAGAAAAATATTTGTCACTGTATTGGGTTGTCAGTCGCAGCACAACTGGCATCTGGGGCTGGGGAGTTCTGTTTTGGGGGTGCCCTGGGCGCTATGAGATGTTTAGCAGCATCCCTGGGCTGTACCCACTAGATGCCAGTGACCCCCGCCCCACCTCCAATGTCTCCCCATGGGGGACAGAATCGCCCCCCATGGAGAACCGCTGGATTCCAGGATTCCAAAACGGGCTTTCCGGGACCACCGCTGGGGCACAGGGAGCTGCCTCTCGCTTGGGTGCAGTTTTCAGTTTTCTTTGTTCCTTTTCCAAAAGGCTGACCTCATCCGGCTCATTTGTTTGTTTCGTTGACTCACCCTCGCGCTAACCACAAGCAGCCGTCCCACTTTGGGGGATCCCAAGTGACTTATCATGGAACTTTGTATGTAAATTTGAAAGATGTCTTGCCTACCACGTTGGGGGCAGAAACCCCCACCTTCTTCTTTTTATTTTTTTATTTTTATTTTTTTTTTTTTTAGCCCTGTTTGCTAAGTGCTACCCTGGAGTGTCTCAGGGCATGGGGAGCCCCCGATTTGACAGTGAGCGGTTCGGGCCTCTGAAATCACTAGACATTTATTTCTCTCTTGTTCATTTGGGTCTTAGCCCAGCGACTAGCAGATGATCTAAGGGCCAGGGCGGTCTGAAGTTGGCCGGGGCTTGGGGGATTTTCTGAAGGCCTGTGACCCAGGATTGGCTGTTTGCGAGTGAGGAGGAGGAGGAGGAAGAAGAGGAAGGCCCCAGGATGGACCCACCCGGGTCATGCCCCACTACCGTGCATGCCTCTGGGCTGGCCTGTGCACAGCTGGCTCCTGCCTTTGAGATGGGGTTTCACAGAGCACAGTGTTGTCCTGAGCCCCCCGCCCGGCCCGGGCAGCCTTCTCCTTCCCTCCTTTGGGGAAGCCGGGGTGTAACCCCTGAGGCCGGAGGTTGGGTCCCCGGATTCACCGCTGCTCCTCAGAGAAATGGGTTCTGGTTTCCTGGTAGGGACTTGATACTTAGCATCTGGCCCTGCCCTGGAAAACCCCAGGTATCAGGAGATCTGTGTGCCCACTGCTCCCGGCGGCCACCCCGTTTCTCTTCCTCAGTGGCTCCCAGAGGCTTGGCTTATTTGGCCCCCTCCAAAGCTCGTGATTGACCTTGAGCAGTGGTTGGGGGCCCGCCTCCCTTTCCCATACGCAGTGGCCTTACACTCAGCCAGCGCCGTGAGCTCCCATGCTCACCATGGACTTGCACTTGACGGGCAGCAGAGAGTGCAAAGGAAGAGAAGTTAGATCTGGCCGCCAAGGACTCTTAGTCCTGGATGGCAAGACGGCCTGTGATGCTGCTGGGTCGGGTGCCACCAGCCCCAGCGGCTGTGCCGTCGGCACCCCGGTGCAGACATCGGGCCACACCCCCTCTTGTCACCAGACAGTATCCCACGTGCTCAGCGATCCTTACCGAAGAGCTGGGGACAAGAGGGAGAGGTGGGCCTGTGCGGGCTCAGAGCAGAGTTTTGAGGGCGCCTGGAATGTGCCCTTTGTTCTCGGGCCCTGTTCTCCCTACCTGTACCTGTGCCCAGGCCTGGCAGAGCTGTGAGTCTTCCGGATTCCAGTGTCCGCGGAAGCCAGTCTGCTGGAGTAAAGCTGCTTTCCCAAAATAGCCTCCCAGAGGGAAGGAGCAGCCCTGGAATTTGATCCCGGTGATGATGACCATGACTTGCCCAGGCTCCTGGTCCCACCCAGCTCTACCTTCCTGACCGTCACCGTCACCGAGAAACTGCCGGTAGGCGTGGGAGCCGGGTTTTTCCTGTCTCCCCTTCCATCCTTCCTCTTTCTTTTTGTTCTTTCTCACCACCAGCTTCAGGTTTAGATACAAACTCAGGCTCAGGAGAGATGTGCCCGTGCCGATTGACTGGGGGATGGGGGATGGGGAGGAGCGGTGGTCACAGGGTGGGGAGCACCTCTCTGCAGGTGAATGCACACCTCCCGAGGGGCCCAGGTGCTGGCAGTGAGCCCGGTGCCAGGCCCAGAGGCGGCAAGCCCGACAGGTCAGACAGGTGGAGCGAGCCCTGCACACCCCGGTCCCCCGATCCTCCCTCAACCCACAAAGCAGGTAACCCACCTTCTAATTTGTTCTGCTGGTTTGATTCGCTGTCAACTTCAGGGAAGACTTACACCTGGAGAAAAAGACTTTGGGGATGAGCTAAGGGAATCAGGAATTTGTTTCTAGAGGATTTACCGTGTTTGTAGGAAATTTGGACTGGGCCTTGGAAAGACATTTCGAATTGTCTGATCCTTTGTTCGAGAAAGTAAATGTGTTACCGAGCCCGGCTGCTTAAGGAGTCCGGTTGCTTCACGGTGAGTGGGGAAGGCAAGGTCCAGAAACAACAAGGAGGTTTTTTAGGGCTTTATCGGGGCTTGGGGGGCGGTTTTCCCTTTCCGTAGGAGGGGTTGGGCTGGATCGTATTTGGAAATTGTCTGAAGCTCAGAAATCCCCTCTCCTTGGGAAAGGCCACCCCAGCATTTTCACTCCCACCGTACTTAGCCCTTTGGCGGTTTTTGGGGGTGGCTTTCTGGCCCGAAGACAGGAAGGGAGCCCAGGTCTGAAGAGCAAAGCAAGGACTCCCCACCGGAAGCAAGCCTCAGCTCTGTCCCGTCTGACATTGAAAAGGTGTCACATCTTCCTCTGCGCAGTCCTGCGCTCTCCTGTCTCCTGCCGTCATGAAATGTCACCCCCACGGTCACCGGGAAGTGACTGCCGGGCCACGACTGCCTGAAACTCCCCTTGCTGGCTCTACTTTGCAGGGAGAGGATGGGGGGTGTGTGGTTTCTGCTGCCATTGAACCTGTTTATAGCAGAGATGTTTCTTCTGTTAAATGGCTTTTCTTTTTCTTTCTTTTTTTTTTTTTTTAATTCCAAGGTCATCTGTGGTGCCCAAGTTGCTTAGATTACGGGATATCAGTTAGGATTCCTTTCTCTGCAAGTAAAAGAAAACCCCTCCTCAGAATGACTTAAGTAATCAGAACAGTAACCGTTTTACAAAACACTGAGCAGTTTCGAGATGTGTCGCATCCAGTGGCTCAGTGACATCCGGGAGTTAGGTTCTCTCCGAGTTTCTGCTCTGCCCTCCTCTGCGTACTGACTTTGTCTTCCGCCAGCTCCCCTCCCGTCCAGCCCTTCCTGGCTTCTCTTGTGATGAGTGAGGGGATCTCTCCCGAAGCCCCGACTTTCCCACACTCCTCGTTGGCCGGGATGATGCCTCGGGTCCGGTCCCAGCCAGTCAGTGGTGAGGGAAGGAGCCGTCGGATGGAGTTCGTGAGGCATGTGACTGAGGAGTAGATGTTGCGTTACCTGAACCAAATCAGAGCCTGTGAGCAGGAGCAGAGGCGGCATGGACGGTGTGGGGTGGGGAGGGTGGCAGCCAACCAGGGTCTGCTACCTCGGAAACTTTATCTTATTTATTTACTTATTTATTGAAGTTTATTTATTTATTTTGAGAGAGAGAGAGAGAGAGACCGCAAGCAGGGGAGAGGCAAGAGACAGAGGGAGAGAGAGAGGGAATACCAAGCAGACTCCTTGCTGTCAGCGCAGACCCTGAAGCGGAGCTCGATCTCATGAACCTTGAGATCATGACCTGAGCCAAAATCAAGAGTCAGACAGATGCTCAACCAACTGAGCCACCCAGGTTCCCCTGCTACATTAGTAACTTGAAATTTACTCAGATTTTTAACTGACTTGGTGGGGGGGAGCAGTCAATAACTGACAATAACGCTCGCTCCTAAAATACATGTATTTTATACTCCGTTCTTAATGCGGGGGCAGTTTTAGGCAATTGTGGTGTCTGCTGTTGGCCTTTTACTTCTCCGACAGGCCCTCTTCCCAGTGAGCATCTAGGCTGGTGGTCCTCTAGCATTTAAGCTTTCCTCCCCGTCCATGCACCTGCTGTCTCCCAGAGTTGGCTGTTTAAGGTCTCCATCTAGGAAGGACTAGAATAGGGAAAACTAAGGATTCTAAATATTACAAGGCATGAGATGAATAACCCCCAGCTCGGCAAAGGGCAGGGCAATCGGCTTCTGGCTGCCAGCCCCCAGGAGTCAGCACACATGCTCGCCACTCGCCCAGGGCCGCTGCAGGATCAGCGGAGAGACAGGCAGGCACAGGTGGCTCCTGAAATTTGGGAGAAACAAGGGTGCTTGCTGCTTCCCTGGGAAAATGTGGTTCCACCAGACATGCACCAATGGTCGTTTCTGAGGCTGGAAACATCCACATACAGTTTTTTTGGGTCCCGTCCCTGAGACATCCACCCCAACCCTGACTCTCGAGGCAGGTTTGTCTCCGCCCAGGCTCTAACCTGGATGGAAGTCGCCCCCAGGTGTGGACGGGTCTCTGAGGCTCACCTTCCTGCTGCCAGGCCGGGGCTTCTGCAGGAGATCAGAGCAAGGGCAGAAAAAGGCCTTCCAGCTTTCAACATCATTGTGAAAGGCAAGAAGATACAACGGCTGGGGGTAAAAATCATCAGGTGCCTTTCCAAGCCTGGCGGGGGGGGGTGGTGTGCGACGCAACGTGACCCGTTCCCCGTACTGCACTTCTTCCCCTAGCACGGGCATTAAAAAAATTTTTTTTAATGTTTATTTATTTCGAGGGACAGAGAGACAGAGTGTGAGTGGGGGAGGGGCAGAGAGCAAGGGAGACACAGAATTCAAAGCAGGCTCCAGGCTCCGAGCTGTCAGCACAGAGCCCGACGCGGGGCTTGAACTCATGAACCGTGAGATCATGCCCTGAGCCAAAGTCGGACGCTTAACCGACTGAGCCATCCAGGCGCCTTAAAAGTGCTTGGTCTCGAGGGTCAGAACTGTTCACAGTTGCAATTTTGCACGTCTGTGATTTCTTGCCCATCTCACTCTTCATGGGCCCCGCAAGGCCCAGGATGTCCCCCACCCTCCCCACCCAGCATGGGTTCGGCACATCACAGGCGCACAGTCAGTAGCTGATGGGTGCTGAAGGGACATCCGTGCTTCCCGAGACATGCGCTGTGGGATCGGGAAGGTTTCCTGAGTGAGTTTCCACATCTCCCGGGTGAAGAGGACACCTCCTTTTCCAGGAATTGGAACAACCAAGGGCCATGTTGCCGGAACGCCACTTAAATTTTAAGTGCTAGGAGCTTACTCCTGGCACCAGAAGATGACTTCTGGTTTCCTCGTGTGGCCCCTGGTGCCCTGGCCCGGCAGCCCTGGTTCTGCAGCAAGAGGCATTGGGCCTGGGGCTCACAAGGACCCCTGCAAGGACAAGTCAAGTGAAGGCAAAGTCAGGGCTCTGATCAGAACCCCTTTTAGCAACAGAAGCTCACCTGGTAATTGAACCAAAGGCCTTTCAGTGGAAGAGAAGGTACATTTAAATCTAAGTATGTTCACTCTGACCTTGGGTTGCAGCTTTGCAAGAGACTCTGATTCGGTTAAGACTGCTGACTGCGCGTGCTTCATAGAGCAGTCAGAGTTCACGCACTGACTGATCATTCACCCTTGCCTGAAGTTCTGTTTTCCCCTCTCTGACTGGGAAGATTGTCCCCGAAGTCCAGGCCTCCCCTCTCTGACTGGGAAGATTGTCCTCGCTGTCTGAGGACCCTGGACTCAGGAGGAAGAGGAAGGACGGCCTTCCCCCACCCCCCACCCCTGCCCCGCCCCGGCCATGTAACTGCCAGATCAGCCCTGGTGCCTGGGGAGCACCTCCATGGGCAGACACCTTGAACCCAGGTCACTGCCTAGATCCAGAAAATGGGGTTCTTTCTGCATGGAAATTGGGGGCGGGGGCAGTAGAAGTTGCACCTGGTCTTGCTTTTCTGAGCTGTGTTTTCCTCGGGATCACTTTCTGAGCCCGAGGGTGGCCTGGATCCAAGATCCGGTCCCTGGTCTTCCTCCCCCGTTCCCTTAGTGCTTTAGACCTTTGGCGGCAGGTCAGCGCGCGCCCTGTCCCTGAGACACTGGGGACCTGACCTTTGTGCCCTGCAACAGCAGTGCCGGGTGCCAGGTCTGAAGCCGGCGAGAGCTCGTGACCCCAATCCCGCGGTCACAGCCCATCTTCGGACGGGCCACCCGTCCCACGTGCCGGTCTGCACTCACAGTGACGCGCGTGCTGGCCGCCGCCTTCTTTCCACGTAGCCGTCTTTACCGGGGAGTCTGCTTCTCCTTTCGGTATTTGGGGGCCCCTCCCGCTCGCCCTGCATTTCCTTGAGGACAATCGCCACAGAAGGTGCCGTGGGCCGTGTCCCAGACCTGCTGGATCAGGAGCGTGCGGGGCTGGGAGTCCGCTCTTCACCGGGTGGTTCTCGGACCCAGCACAGCTGACCGCCGGTGCTCCAGCCTGACGGAGGTGCTCTGCCGGAACTTCCCTTTGGGAGAGAATTGGACGCATCAGAGGCGTATTTTCCGTGCTAAAACTGAAAGTCCAGTCCGGTTTGCTTTTGAGGCAGGGCATTATGGCTTCGTCTGTTTGGGGACAGAAGACTAAGGTGAGAACCAACTCCCACCAACTCCCACTGGACATTTGGCAGCCGGGAAAGCAGACGCGGGGTGCCCTGCATCCCTGCTGAGTGTGTGAGGAGGCTGCCGGGGGGGCTCCCTCCTCCCAGTGATTCGACCAAACACGAATCTAGGTGCCGCCGTGAAGGCATTTTGCAGATGTGGGTAGCGTGTACAACCAGCTGACTTTAAGTAAAGATGATCCTCGACAGGGTGGGTGAGCCTCGTCCAATCAGTTGAAAGGCCTCAAGAACAAAGCTGGGGTTTTCCTGAGGAGGAAGAAATTCCACCTGTGGACTGCAGTGTCAGCTCCTGCCGGAGAGTTTCCAGCCTGGCCGCGCTGCCCTGGCCGGCCCCACGATCATGTGAGCCAGTTCCTTGAAATGTGCCTCTTACTCTGTCTCTCCCTCTGGTTCCGTTTCCCTGGTTAGAGTCCTGACTGATACACCCTCTCCGTGGCGCCCAGGACTGGGGGGCAGTCCGTCGGTGCTGCTTTGTTCTGTCGCTCCCTTTCCGCGTGGACGTGCGGATTTTAAACTCCGGCCCCTTGCTAACTGCTTCTCTTCTGGGGAAGAGCTGACTTATTTCTTTTCTTCCCTCCTTGTCAGCGAGTCGTGGGCCAGCCCTGCTGGGATCTGTTGCCGGTTTCCACTTTCTCCACCGTCCTGTCTTTCCCTCCTGTTTCCTTCCTCTCCGCAGGTCCGGGGCAGGGGCCGCACAGGCCTGCCCCTCCGGTCGCCGACAGGGCCGGCTGTGAGTGTTTCTTTGGCAGTGTCTTAGCTGGTTGTTGTGAGTAATAGTGAGGGAAGCAATCAGCAAGTACACTGCCCTAGAAGTGCTGCACGCTGTTGGGCCCAAGAGGGAAGAAACCGGCGAGCGGCGCTCGGAGCCAGCGTGAGACACCGGCACAAGGCTGTTGGGAGCTGTGCTCTGCCATGTTGGTTGGTAAGGGCCTTCAGGGGGCATGGGCTCCAGGGCCCCTGGAGCGGCCTGCTGGAGGGTGCTGGGGGAAGACAGCACCCGGGCTGGGGCATGGGACGTTTCTGGCTGGGAGAAGCTCGCACGTGGGAACAATAAAAGCCGCATTTACAGGGCACTTCATATGCGTAAAGCCCCGTTCTAAGCATTTGAAATGGGTTCTCTCTTGAGGGCAAGAGTCTGTTGTTATTTTTGTCGTACAGAGAAAACACAGAGAGCAACAAGTAACAAGGGACGCAGCTGATAGCAGTGGGGGACAGGGTTTGAACCCAAACAGTGGGGCTGGAGAACCCGTGCTCGTAACACAGGGCCCGCGTCCTTAGAGATGGGCCTGGGGTGGCATCACTACCGTGTGGAGTCGCATACCCTGTTTCTCTTTCCCCGTGAGGCCGGCTGTGAAGGCGGTGATTAGCTTTGGCGAACGCGGCTGGGTGGGCACTAGGAGAGGTGTCTGCCTTGGGGAGACTTTTCCTTCTCCGCCGAGGTCCCCCCCACTCAGGACACTGACAGGAATAAGAAGGTGCAGGTGTCTCTGCCCCAGTGGCTGATCAGGAAGCTTCCTCCGCAGGGCCTCAGCTAAAAGAGAGTCTGATTTTCTGGGTCCACCCCCTCCCCCCAGCCCCACCTGCTTTGGGTCCACTGGGCCGTGCGGCCGGCCGGATTGCCATGGCAACACGAAGTGGACCCAAGCCACCAGAGGATGGAGACCAAAGGCACAGTGGTGCCTTCCGTCGGTCTTGGACCACAGAGCACATCCATGGCCTCCAGTGGGCCCAGGATAAATAAGCCGTCAGCGGGCCTGCGCTTTGACAAAGGCTACTAACGCAGACTTTGGTCCTTGCCTTCCTCGCACTGGTGGCTTTGTGCTCTGTGATTGAGCCGTGAGTATGCCAGCGCCCTGTCCCACAGTTTCCGTCCTCCAATCTGGTGCTTATAGGAATTCACACACGTCTGGGAGGCGAAGCCGGATGTCAGTGGTTTACTCCTGTGACCTCCCCAGACTGAGACGGGCCTCCAGGGTCCGAGAGGTGATGGGGCTTCTGGTACCTTTGATGCCGACCAAGGACACCACCTGCTGGGACCCCCCCTGGCCTCTGCACTCCCCCACTGTTCCTCTTCCAGCCACTGCCTGGGGCACCGCCCTTGCTCCTGCCCACTTGCCTGGACCCCATGTTTCCGCTCTCTGTCTTGCCTCCCTTGGTGCTTCCTAGAGCTGAAGGGGAGATGAGCCCGTTTCCGTCTTGACCACTTTATGTAAGCCAGGAGACCCCTTTGAAAGGTTTTCTGAGACTTGGAGTCTAACCTTGGCCTTGACCCGTCTCCTCGGCTCCAAGCTAGTGCTCTTTCTCTAAATGCTGGAGAGAGAAGCGGGCAGCCAGGCTCTCTTCAGCGAATCGGACTCTGGTGGGACTCGTTCTGCGTCTCCTCGGGGCTCAGAGGGTCCCTTTGTAACACACACTGGACTGGCCACGCCCATGCCTACTTGGCCACAAATTCCCCTCTCTGTTCCCCAGGCCCGCAGAGCCGGGCGTGGGCTCAAGTGGGACCCATGGGATGTCTGGAATGCCAGCCGCAGTGACAGACCAGCGCTCAGCTCCCGGGGTTTTGACCAGGGCAGCATTCGGGATGGCTTCGGAGCCGAAGTCTTTACATTTTTCCCAGTTGCAGGCAGAGGTGAAGAATGCCTGCCTCCTCCCAACCACCAGTTGATCCGGGAGCTTGAACTTTCTTTCTTTTTTTTTTAATTAAAGGGACCACACTCTTGGATTGTGATTCTAACTGGCCTGATCCCTTGAGTTCAGCCAGAATTATTGGCGCGTAACCTCTTTTCGGATCTACCTTTGCTCCTCATTCTGCCAGCGGAGAAACCAGAAAGGTGGTGCCTCTCAGATTCGATTCCCTGCCCGAGTTCGTGGACCCGAAGTAAGGAAACAAACAGGATCCTTTGCTTCCATTCCGGTCTCTGTAGCACACGGCAGTTTATTCTGCAGTTTTTCGAGCTGCTAACACAGGGCATCCTCTGGCGTCTGTATCTGACAGTGGAAGAAATGGACTTGGACATGTATCTAGCTCTTTATCTTTCTAGATCCTATGGAAACAGGCAGAGCAGTGCTGACTCGGAATGAGTTGAGAATGGACTGGGACAAAGAAAGGCTACTTCTCTCTCTCTCTCTCTCTCTCTCTCCCTGTCTCTCCTCACACACATGCACACACACGTGCCACACACGTGCACACTGGCCATGGATTTGGGGGCACCCACATAAGTCATGGGCTCCTGGTGACGCCCCTGTGCCCTGGACACTCGGCCTCCCCAACAGCAGGGTCAGCGTCATGGGTGTGTCGTCTCTGTGCTCAGCTGGCCCTGCCTTTGGACAGTCGCCAAATTGAAATTTGTAATAATTCTTGGACAAGGGCCCCGTGAATTGTGTAGCTGCTTCTGATGAGCCGCCTCCCGGAGGCCTTCAGGCTGCAGGTCACGAGGACTCAGTCATCCCACATCAAGCTCGTAACCCAGTCTGGGATCAGGAGTTGGGTGCCCATTTCCCAAGAGGTCTTGGCACAGAGCAGGTGCTCCAGCAAAAGATGGTGAGGGACTCACCCAGAGGGTCAGGGTGAGTGGGGGTGAGTGGGACCAGAATGCTGTCTCCAGCTGAACCCAGAGCCGGCCGGGGCACACACACACACAACTCCAGTCCCGTGCGGGGGGCCGCCTCCGGCGGTAATCCAGAATTCAGGGTCCTCAGAATTCAGGGAGCGATTTTATTGGTTTTTGTGAATTGTATCTATTTGAGGATTATATTAATTTTCTGTAGGGTTTTTTTTTTAAGTGTATTTATTTATTTTGAGGGAGAGAGGGAGAATGTGAGCAGGGGAGGGGCAGAGAGAGAAGGAGAGAGAGAATCCCAACCAGGCTCTGTGCTGTCAGCACAGAGCCCAATGAGGGGCTCGAACTCACAAACTATGAGATCGTGACCTGAGCCAAAGTCGGACACTTAACCGACTAAGCCCCGCAGGCGCCCCTTGAGATTATATTAATTTTCTAGGGCTGCCCTAACACAGGACCACAGACTAGGTAGCCTGAACAACACAAATGTGTTTTCTGTCACTTCTGGAGGCTAGAAATCCAAGATCAAGGTGTTAGTGAGGTTGGTTCTTTCTGAGGCCCCTCTTCAGCTTGTAAACGGTTGTCCTGCCCCCCAGCCCCTACCCCGGTGTCTTCACTCGGTCTTCCCCTGTATCCATCTGTGTCCCAATTTCTCCTTTTTATGAGAACACCGGTCATACTGGATTAGGACCACCCTAATGATCTCATTTTAACTTAATCACCTCTTTAAAAACTGTCTCCAAATAAGGTCACATCCTGAGGTGCCCGGGGTTAGAGTCTGAACGTACGAATGGGGTGGAGGACACACAGTTCAACCCGTCCCGTCCCGGAGGAATTTTCTGGGCACTTCAAAATCTAGTTCTAATAGCTTCACACTCTCTCCTGTCTGAAAAGGCGAGAAATTGCCAACTCCGGGCTCTGCTCTCCCAACACAGGAAGAGGCGACCTAAAACTCCGTGGCCAGTAGAATGTGGCTGTGGGTGGTTGCTTAAGGGTGTGAAGCGTGGCTTACTTAATGCTGGCTTCCACGTAGACACCGGAAGAGTGACGGTACAGGGGATGGGAGCCAGCTGTTTCCCGAGTCCTGTGGGGCCTGAGCGAGAGGAAGTGAGTGTGAGCGCGAGGAATGGGGTCAGAGTTGAGGAAAGACCTTCAGGCTGGGCAGGGGTGGGAGGCTGAGGTCGGGAGAGCAGGAAGCGTGGTCCCGAGACCCGCACTCAGTCACCGGGGATGTCCCAGGAGGTAGGGCCGGGCTTATGACAGTGGCTCTCAAACGTCCTGCGAACTTTGGAAGGGCCGCGAGGCCCAGATGCCCCCGTCCTGGGCCCGGCCGGGCCATCTGGACCCTTAGGAGACTTCATATGTGAGGTGATAATTATTGAAGCTGGTTCATGGCTTTCTGAGGCTTTATATACTTTTGTGCTTGTTTGAAATTTTTCATAATAGGGGGCGCCTGGGGGGCTCAGTCAGTTAAGTGTCCGACTTCGGCTCAGGCCATGATCATGGGGTTCGTGAGTCTGAGGTTGGGCTCTGCGCTGACAGCTCAGAGCCTGGAGCCTGCTTTGGATTCTGTGTCTCCTCTCTCTGCCCGTGCTCTCTCTCTCTCTCAAAAATAAACATTAAAAAATTTTTTTAAAAAGAAAATTTTTCATAATGAAATGTGTTGGGTGTTTTTTGTAAGAGAGGGAGGAGTACCTGGCTGGCTCAGTTGGTAGAGCGTGCAGTTCTTGATCTTGGGGTTGTGAGTTCAAGCCCCCCGTTGGGTGTAGAGATTACTTAAAAATAAAATCTTTTTTTTTTTAAGTTAAAAAAGGGGCGCCTGGAGCCTGCTTTGGATTCTGTGTCTCTCTCTGCTCCTTTCCTGCTCACACTCTGTCTCTCTCTCAAAATTAAAGAAAGATTAAAAAATTTTAAAAAAATTCTCTAAAAAATAAAAATAAAAAAGTTAAAAAAAAAAAAAAAAAAAGGAGAGAGATAGAGAGAGGGAGAGTAAAGGAAAAAAGCTCCCAGGAGAGGACAGAGTTGGGAGGAGGAAGCATGGAACCTGCCCCCGGCCTCCGCTGACTGGGCGGGGGGTGGGGGGGGGTTGGGGGAGCAGCGCCTCCTGGTGGCGAGAGGCGGGGCTACTCACATAGCCTGATGGCGACCTGCATTTGCAGACCAGGACAGTGTGTGTCCCAGAAGGACGCCAGAGGGGGAAGCCAGGCAAGCTCTGGCAGCAGGCTCTTTGCCTTTGTTATGCCACGGACCCCTCTGCCTACCTAATGATGCCCATGGACCCAAAAGATAGAGGCGAAAAATAAAATACACGGGATTACAAAGCAGAACAATTATAATGCAGTGTAATTATCAAAATAGTTGATAAGCCAAATTTGTTATGTGCCCCTTATCAGAATATTAAATAAGATCCAGCAGAAGCTGGTCTAATAATGATAATTTTTTTAAGTTTATTTATTTTGAGAGAGAGAGGTTGAGGGGAGCACATGAGCTGGAAAGAGGCAGAGAAAGGAGAGAGAATCCCAACCAGGCTCCACACGCTGTCAGCACGGAGCCTGACACGGGGCTCGAACCCACGAACCGCGAGATCATGACCTGAGCCGAAGTCTAGAGTCGGACACTTAACAGACTGAGTCGCCCAGGTGCCCCTGATAATGATGATAATTAAAAAATATTTTTTAATGTTTATTTATTGGTTTTGAGAGAGAGAGGGAGAGAGAGAGCGCAAGTGGGGGAAGGGCAAACCCACGAACCGCAAGATCATGACGTGAGTCGAAGTCAGACACTTAATGGACTGAGTCCCCCGGGCACCTCCTTTTTATTTATTTATTTATTTATTTATTTATTTAAACCTATGATGATAATTTAAAGAGTGTGAGCATTAATGGTATTTAGAGATGTCTGCTTACACGGTATGAAAATGTCTGCAATTTCTGTTGTTCCCAGAATCCCAGGTACCGTGAGAAACTCCTGGGACTTGTTGCCCACGTTTGTGAGTAAAGAGAATGCTAGATGCCGGCGGGAAGTTGGCGAAAGCAGGTGTACCTGACTAGTACCTCTAGGTTATTGGCCTGTAGGTAGGACCCCTGCTTTAGAAAGTTAGTCAGGGACCCACGGCACCTCCCTCACTGTGGCTCAAGTGACCGTCATGTGGCTGGTACATATCCCCGTCATTCATCCCACAAACACCGAGGACCTACTGGGTGGTACTATGCACGACGCAGACCCGGTCCCTGCCCTTATCAAGCGCACATTCTACGGAGAGACAGGTATAGATCCCATGTTCTCAGTGAATATATTATGTTATGTAATACGTAATGTTTCCTGCATAGTTGTTATAAAATTCTTCAGGGTGGATATTTTCTCTTCATCTCATTTGCTGTAAAATTTTTTAATGTTTTTATTTATTTTTGAGAGAGAGCAAGACAGAATGCGAGCAGGGGAGGGACGGAGAGAGAGGGAGACACAGAATCCGAAGCAGGCTGTCAGCACAGAGCCTGACGTGGGTATAGAACTCACAAACCGTGAGATCAAGACTTGAGCCGAAGTCGGACGCTTAACCGACTGAGCCGCCCAGGCGCCCCATCGTCTCATTTGCTTTAAAGCCAAATTCCCAACCTAGGGAAGCCCAAGGTCCCTTTTCATAAAGTAAAAGAAATCTTACACCCTCCGGAAGATTCCGAAGGACTTCTGGGAAGGAGGGGGACTCGTGCCTTTTATCTCCTCCCCAAACTCGTTAAGAGTCACTGCTTATTCACAGCAGCATTATTCACACTGAGCAAAAGGTGTTCATCAACAGACGAGTGGGGAAGCAAAATATTCATACCACGGAATATTATTTGCCCATAAAAGGAAAAGGAAGTGTTAATACGGGCTGCAGCTTGGGCCTTGACAACCTTACAAGTGAAAGAAGCCATACACAAAAAGACGCCCTGTCATCCGATCGGTTGGTGTGAAATGTGCAGAAAAGGCAAATGCATGGAAACAAAAAGTAGATGAGTGATTGCCAGGGCTGGGGAGGACGCAGTCGGAAGTTACTGCTTAAGGGGTACAGAGTTTGGGTTGAAAACGTTTAGAAATAGTGGTGATGTGGGGCGCCTGGCTGACTCAGTTGGTTGAACTCCCGACTCCTGATTTCATCTCAGGTCATGATCCCAGGGTCGTGGGCTCAAGCTCTGTGCTGAGCATGGAGCCTGCTTGGGATTCTCTCTCCCTCTCCCTCTCTCTGCCCCTTTCCCCCACTCTCTACCTCCATAAAAGAAAATAGAATAAAATTAGTAAAAATAATAAAATAAAACCGTTGTTAAAAACTAGCGACGACGCTTACACAATCTTTTGACCGTCATCAACGCCACTGATTTGTGTCCTTAAAAAGTTAAAATGGCAATTTTTTATGGGCTCTCTGTTCCACCACAGTTTACGAAAAAAGAGTCCGCTGCCTGCAGACATCTTTCTGGTTGCACTGAGTCAGCCCCGCGCCCACCCCGGCCATGCAGCGCCCCAGGGACGCCCTGCAGACATCCGTCTCCACACTCGGTCCCTGGGAGCTCCCAAGTCCGCTGGCTCAAATGCCACCTTTATGCTGACTGCCTCGTTTCTCTCTCCAGATAGGACCCCCTCCAGAAGTCCGAGCCCCACCACTGGCTTGTCCGATAGTAACCTAACAGGGCCAGGGCGAGCTCTTCCCCCAACCTGCTCCCTCCAGTGAAAAGCAACTCTGTCCTTTAGTCTCAGACGCCTAGAGTCTTCCTTGACATCTCATTTGCTCACACTCACCTCGGAGCCCCCTAGAGTCTTCCTTGACTCCTCATTTGCTCACACTCACCTCGGAGCCCCCAGTAAATCCTGTCATCGCTGCAGGCAGAACACATCCGTGACCTCAGCCCCTGCCATCCTTCCCCTGGATGCTGCAGGGGCCTCGAAGCCAGGCTTTATTTCTTAACGAGCAACACCTCCGCTCAGCCCTCCAGCGGCGCCTGCGTCGTTCAAGGGTGTAAAAGTAAAACCTTCATGTTGACTGAGGGCCTTGGGTACGCTCCCTGTCTCTCCCTCTCTGTCACTGCTCCAGCCACAGTGGCTCCTTGCTGCTTCCGGAACACATAGGCTGTGCCCCTCCTCAGGGCCCTTGCACGTGCTGTTTCCACTATCTAAGATTCTCCCCCCGGCTGTCCTGATTCTCACTCTCTCACTCCAGGATCTGCTCAGACACAAAATCGTCAGTCACCTTTTCTGGACACCTGTATAGAAAGCATCCCCAGACACCCCACCACCACCACCACCAGCAGCACACCCTGTTACCTGGCTTTACTCCTCTCCCACATTTACTACCGTTTGACACATCGTACCTTTGCTGGTGGTTTCTCCTCTCTCTTCTTGACCAGAAGGTAAACTCCTGGAAGGCAGGGATTTGGTTTTGCTCAATGTTGTATCTTCAGATTATTAGCAAGGGCTCAGGAGGTATGCGTGGAATGAATAAATGACTGGAACCCTTTGATTCGCTGCAATTCTCCAATATTCTTCAAACACCACTTACTTACAAGCACTAGTAAATGACTAATAAATTATAATCGCTCCACTTTGCAAAACGAAACCCCGGGGTTTCCCCTGCACTGGTTGTTTGTGCCGGTGAAGGCAGAGACCAGGCTGCTCTCACAAAGAGCCCCCAGTAGCCAGTGGCTCCGAGGAAATGGCTGTTTATCTCTCCCTCGCACATCAGCAAAGCCAAGCGTGCCAGGTTATCAGGTGACTGAGCGACACCCACTCTCAGGGGCCCGAGTCCTTTCCAGCTTCTTTCCCCACCATCCTGTGGATTCTGGTCTGCCTGTTGAAGCGGTGCGGCTGGCCTCAGCACCTCAGTATTCCAGTCAAAAGAAGGGGCAAGGGCTGGAGGCTGTGGGCCATGTTTTGAGGCCCATGCCTAGAAGCCCACTGCCTCTACTCTCCTCACCCTTCATCGGCGAGGCCTGGTCACATGACCACACCTAGCTGCAAGGGGTTCTGGGAAAAGTAGTCTCTGGCCGGGGGGCCGTGTGCCCAGTTACTGCCCCATTACTGAGGAATTAGCCGCCCATGGCTCCATTTTAGAGATGGAGAAACTGAGTGTAAGAGAAGTTAACTAGCTCACTCAAGGGGGTGCAGCTAGCAAGTTTTGGCCTTCTGGACCCAAGTCCAGGGCTCTGTCCATACACCCAAACAGCCCGTTCTTCACAACAACCCTGTGAATCTTCTGCCCAGGTTTTCTGGATGACGCACTGGAGGCTTAGAAAGGTTAAGTGGCCCCTTTTAGGTCATGTGGTGTATTGGTTTGCTATCCTTGTGTAACAAATTACACACACTTGGCGTGTATCAACACCGATTTATTATCACAGTGTCTGTAGGTCAGAAGTCTCTCAGGGGCGCTTGGGTGGCTCAGTCAGTTGAGCATCTCAGTGCCTTAGGTCACAATCTCCCAGTCCGTGGGTTCGAGCCCTGCGTCGGGCTCTGCACTGACAGCTCAGAGTCTGGAGCCTGCTTTGGATTCTGTCTCTCTCTCTCTCTCTCTCTCTCTCTCTCCCCCAAAAATAAGTAAACATTAAAAAAAATTTTTTTTGACGAAGTCTGTGGTGTGACTCACCCAGGTCTCCTGCTCTGGGTCTTGCACAGCCAGTGCTGGCTGGGCGTGTGGTCAGCTCTCTGTGCAAGTGGCTATGGGGTCAGGTCGCCCTCGTTTCCCAGCAGCCACGGCATTGCCCTCCCATACTCACAGGCCCGCTCACGACACGGCAGCAGGTGGCAGGATCCCCCCACGTCAGAGCCCCCTCACAGGAATCTCCCCCACTCTTCGCATCTCTCCGACTTCCTCTTTTGCTACTAGTCAAGAAAAACCTGCTTCCTGTAAAGGGTTCTCCTGATGGGGTCAGGCCAACCTGGATAGTCCTTTATCTGGAGCCCACTGACACAGGCACCGGGCTGCTATGACAAAATGCCCCCGATTCTGGGGGGCTTAATTAATAGGCATTGATTTCTCACGGGTTTGGAGGCTGGGAAGTCCCAGACCAAGGTGCTGGCAGACTTGGTTCTTGGAAAGAGCCCACTTCCTGGCTTGTAAAAGGCTGCCTTTTGCTGTACCTTCCATGGCCAAGAGAGAGGAAGCAAGCTGTCTGGGGTCTCTGCTTAAAGGTCACTAATCCCATCACACGGCCCCGCCCTCATGACCGCATCTAAACCTAATCACCTTCCAAAGGCCTCACCTCCTGATACGATCATTAAGCTTGAGGGTTGGGGAGGACGGAGGGACCAGCATTCAGTCCATAACAGGCTTCAGTGACATCTTCAAACTACCCTCCCAGCGGGCACCTAGATTAGCGTTTGATTAAATAACCAGGGGACAGGGATTTTGGTGGGGGGGTGGGGTGGGGGGAATCTTTAGAATTCTGCCCACCAGGGGCACCTGGGTGGCTCAGTCGGTTAAGTGCCCGACTTCAGCTCAGGTCGTGATCTCATAGTTTATGAGTTCGAGCCCTGCATCAGGCTCTCTGCTATCAGCACAGAGTCCAATTGGGATCCTCTGTTCCCTTCCCTCCTTGCCCCTCCCCTACTCGTTCTCTCTCTCTCTCTCTCTCTCTCTCTCTCTCTCTCAAAAACAGATGAACATTAAAAAAAATTCTGCCCACCAGCTGGGGTCGGGACAGGGGTGCAAGATTAGAACTCGGGTCTTCGCTGTACCCCAAGACCTCTCTCCTGGGTCCAGCAGTGTCCGTTAAGCCAGCGCTACCTGCAAAGTGTGTGCCCAAGGAGAGACACAGAGGAAAACCGCCTTTCCCCGCAGTGGTCTCTAATGGATCCAGGCATCTGGGAACTGCAGTGCGGGGCAGGGGAGGGCGCCAGCTGGGGGGCTCCTCAAAACTGAGGCCCTCAGGGTTTCTATAGGCAGGAGGGCTGGGTCCTCAGCAAGCGGAGGAGGGGGTGGTGGGCAGCCTTCAGAGCTTAGGATGGGGGCAGGGGCGAGGCTCAAGGTGTTGGTAGCGAGTTTAAACACAGCCCGCTGAGGGGCGCCTGGGTGGCTCAGTTGGTTGAGCGTCCGACTTCGGCTCAGGTCATGATCTCGCGGTTTGTGGGTTCAGGCCCCGCGTCGGGCGCTGTGCTGACAGCTCGGAGCCTGGAGCTGCTTCCGATTCTGTGTCTCCCTCTCTCTCTGCCCCTCCACCACTCGTGCTCTGTCTCTCTCTCTCAAAAATAAATAAAACATTAAACACACACACACACACACACACACACACACCACGGAGACACGAGGGCTTCTGCAGGAACATACACCCACCGGGCGGCCCCCAGGCCGTGGCTGGTCTTTCAGCTGTGCGGCCCAACGGTCGCAGGAGCCTCCTGGGGGTTGCGCCACCTCCTCTGGGGGTGCTGGACGTGGGGGAGTATGGAGAGGGGCCCGTGTGGGCCAGGTTCCTCTTCCATGGCCATCGCTCACTGTGGTAGCCGGGTAGGGAAGGCACAGGACGGGCCGTGTTCACCCCCACAGGGAAATGAGAAAGGCGGCCAGCCCTCATCTCTACCGGCAACATAAGGAGAAGTCCCTCTTCTGTTCTAGTTTTTAAGTCACATACGTGGCTTTTTACTCAGGTGGGTGTTAAGGCTCAGAACGTCGTGTCGGGCTCCTCTGATTTTGAGACAGCAGCTTGTTGCCCCTTTTAATTTGTTTTTTGAGAGAAAGAGAGAGAGAGAGAGACCGTGTGAGCGCACGCGCGTGAGCGGGGCCGGGGCAGAGAGAGAGGGAGACACGGGATCAGAAGCAGATTCCAGGCTCTGAGCTGTCAGCACAGAGCCCATCACGGGGGCAGGGCTTGAACTCATGGCCTACGAGATCATGACCTGAGCTGAAATCGGAGGCTTAACCGACTGAGCCCCCCAGGTGCCCCACCGTCACCCCTTTGGCAGCTGTCCGAGGAGGAGGATCTCCATGGCTGGGGTGAGGAGAAGCAAGCCAAAGCCAGTCTGTCCCCGGGGCCTCTCTCGGCGTCTGGGCCCCTCGTTCTGCAGTCAGGCAGCTGTGGTGCAGAGAAAGCTGTCACGATGTGCCAGGACCTTGGACGTGGAGCAGCAGGCAACTGCCAGCCCACTTGGCGTAGACTCTAGAGCGACGACTTGGGGTCAAAAGAAGACTCCCTCTGAGTTTCTTACCAGCTCGCCCAAGGAGGAGGATGGGGAGGAAGGGCTGGGGGGCCAGGAATGGAAAATGTGGCCAATAGGACATCCCATTCCCTGTGGGGTGGGAACCATCGGTGGCGGCCCGGAGCCTGAAGTTTCTCTGGGCCTTCTGCTCTCCGGGTGCCGCCTCCCTGGAGGACCAGCACCCAGGGATAGGAGAAGCAGAGCCCTGGAGCTCTATCAAGAAGGGTGGGGCCAGGAGTCACTGGTTCCTTTTGGTGGAGAACACACGAAGTGGCTTAAAATCACCCAGCCACCTGGCACTGCTGAGTCTCCCTTCCTGCTTAATGCCCGGACCCACGGGGCAACATTAGGGAGCTCATACTATGCAAAATACTCCATAAGTATTCAAAATACTTCAAAATACTCCGAAGTAATTTGAAGCTATATCATGCGTGACTTTCTCCCCTTTTCCCTATAGTGGGAAGTCTGAACGTTCTTTGAATGTTGTTCCCCAGTGCAAAGAAAACCAAGCCATCACCTGATCAAACTTGCCTGCAAAATGGGCAGCCGCTCACCTGGGAAGGTGGGCAGAGGGCTTTCATCCCAGTAAGGCGGGAAGGCTATAGTCAGTCTTGGTCTGTGACAGAACAGCTTGCCAGACCTGTCCCGTCCGCCTTCCTCTCCCAGATACCCAAGGGATTAAATGACTCTGAGCTTGGCGGGTTGGGGTGGGGGGTGGGGACAGTCCATTCCAGGCTCTTGCCCAGCCTCATGCCAAAGTCCAGGGCTGGTTGCACAATCCAAACTTAAAACTATTCATCTCAGTAAAAAGCTGAGAGGCTTCAGTGACAGCAGGCTCTGCTGGGGACTCTTCGTTATCAGGGGTCCCCTCAGGAGGAGGTCGGGGCATCTGAAGTGACTCAGAAGGAACCCAGCTGCTCTCAGCTCTGCGGAACAAAGTCCATGGAGATGTTTGCTCAAGCTTCTGAGAATTGTTTTTAGTCATTTTTTTCTGATTAAAAAAAGAATATATGTTCATCCCAGCATTGCTCGGAATAGCCCAGACCTGGAAACACACCACACACATGTCAAAAACCAGTAGAATGCGCAAATACATTGGTCATACGATGAAATACTATGCAGTGATGAAAAACAAACATCAGCTTTGTGTGGGGACGTGGATGACTCTCACAAAAATAATGTGGAGCAAAAAAAAAGAAGACACAAAAGGAAGATAGGGTGTGATTCCATTGATACAAAGTTCAAGACAGGCAAAGTATATACACCATTTTGTTTAGGGATGCGTACATGAACGGTTTTGTAAAAAGCAAGGGAATGAGTGAAGGGGCAAAGAAAAGGTTTTGGGGGAGGTTTATGGTGCGCTAGAAATGTTCTATTTCTTGCTCTGGGTGGGTATTTGTCGTATAATTATTAGTTTGTATTTTGTATTTTAGTTAGTTTTCCGTATGCATATTTCATAATGCAGTGTTTCAAAAAGTTAGATATAAAAAAGTCTATGCCTGTGATAATCTTTGCCTTTTATGAATCAAATGTAAAGGCAAGTCTAGCGTACACCGAAAACTATAAAACTTCATTGAAGGAAATTAGGAACAACAAATGGAAGGACATCCCATGTACATGGATAGAGGATTTAATACTAAAATAGCATTATCCAGGGGCACCTGGGTGGCTCAGTCAGTTGAGCGTCAGACTTCAGCTCAGGTCATGATCACACAGTTCAGTCTGTGAGTTCAAGCTTCACATTGGGCTCTCTGCTGTCAGCGCAGAGCCCCTTTCGGGGCCTCCATCCCCCCTCTGACCATCCCCTGCTTGCACTCTCTCTCAAAAATAAAAAATAAATGTTAAAATGATAAAATAATGTCATCCCCCCAATTTATATACAGACTCAAAGGAATCCCTATCAAAATCCCAGCTGACTTTTCTTTTTTTGTAGCCATGATAAAGCTGATTCTCAATTTGATACGGCATTGCAGGGGGCCCCAAACAGCCAAAATAATATTAAAAAAGAAAAACAGCGTTGGAGGACTCACACTTCCCTGTTTCGAAACTTACTACAAAGCTACAGTAACCAAAACACTGTTGTGTACTGGGAAGGAAGGAAATACAGGTGCGAATCTTCACCAGCAGGGACTAGGCAGTGGGTACTTGGACACGACACCAAAAACACAGCAATCAAAGGGGGAAAATAGGTAAATTGGACATGGTCAGGATAAAAACTTTTGTGCTTCAAGGTACACTATCAAGAAAGTGAAAAGACAACACACAGAAGGGGAGGAAATTTTTGTTAGGTCCTATATCTGGTTAGAGTCTAATATTTAGAAATATAAAGAACTTCAACCCCTCAATGCCAAAAAGACAAACCTAAGAATAGGCAAGGGAATTGAATACATTTCTCCAACAAGGATATGCAAACAATAAACCAACACGTGAAAAGCCACATCAATATTTACTAGAGAAATGCAAAGCCAAGCCACAAGGAGACACCCCTTCACACCGCTAGGATAGCTAGAAACAGAAAGATAATAAAAAGTGTCAGGAAAATGGAGTGTAATTGGAACCCTCCTGCATTGCTTGTAGAAATATAAAAAGCTGCAGCCACTTTGAAAAACAGTCTGGCAGTTCCTCAAAAAGTTAGACACAGAGTAACCATGTGACCAGCAATTCTATTCCTAGGTACAGACCCCAAAGAACTGAAAACGCAGCAGCGACGCAAGAAGTTGTACACAAATGTTTACAACAGCATTATTCAAAGCAGCTGGGAAGTGGGCTATCAACATATAAAAATAACGAATGTGGTGTATCCATACAATGGGATATTGCTCGGCCATAAAAATAAGTGAAGTATTGATAACATGCTGCCATGTGGATGAACCTTGAAAACACGCCAAGTCAAAGAGGCCAATCCCCAAAGACAACTTACTCTCTGATTGCATTTATGTGAATGCCCGGAATAAGCAAATCCACAAACACAGAAAGTAGGTTAGTGATTGCCTGGAGCGGAGGGGAGGGCGAGCTGGGCCATGGCTACTGATAGTTTCATTTGAGGTGATGAAAATGTGGAATTAGATCATGATGGTTGCACAGACTGGCGAATATACTATAAACTATGGAAGGGTACACTTCAAAGGGCCAATTTAATGGCATGTAATTGGCATCCCAGTTTTTAAAAATATGAAATGTTAAAAAAAGTAAAAACCAGTAAATCAGGAATTAATGTTTCATTAAAAAAAAAAACCATAGTCAGCTTAACTTTAAAAAATAGC
This sequence comes from Cryptoprocta ferox, assembly GCA_028646485.1. Lineage (NCBI taxonomy): Eukaryota > Metazoa > Chordata > Mammalia > Carnivora > Eupleridae > Cryptoprocta > Cryptoprocta ferox. Next base: position 95,369,291 of record CM053570.1, read on the forward strand.
GTGCTCATTGTAAGAAAAAATGAAGGCACCCCCTTCCCAAAGCAACCATCCCTGCGCTGTGAACGCCCCGGGTGCCACTGTACAAGGAATGACTCCACAGTCGTTTCTGTTACCAGTGGAAAGAATGCCGCCCTCCACCACCCACCACACACACCGCCCAGAAGCTGGCTAAAAGGAAGGAAGGTAATAGTAGCCCTAAAAATGCCAGTCCTTCCCTCTCCAGGACAGGATGTCCTAGTCATCTGGCTGGAGCAGGGGTGGCCCTGGCCTGGGGGCGGGGAGGAGGGTGCCCGGGCGGGGCGCGGGGACGCGGCTGGGGACCCGGGAGCCACAGGGTGGAGCCTAGAGGGCGTGGGGGCGTGGCTCGGGGTCAGGGCGCCGGGTCTCCGACGCGGCGCGGGGGGCGCGGGGGCGGGGCGTGAGGGCGCGGGGGCGGGGCGTGAGGGCGGGGCGCGGTGCTGAGACCTGGGCGGGGCGGGAACGGGACGCGCGGGCCACGGGGCGGAGCGTGGAGGCCGCGGGGGTGGCGCGAAGGGGCGGGGCCGCGGCCGCGGGCCCAGAGGGCCGGGGAGGGGCCGGGACCGAGCTGTGGGCGCGTCGGTGCCCGGACGGCGGCGGCGTCCGCCGCTCGCGCGGCCCGACCCCTGTCCCCGCGGCGCCGCGGCCCCGGCCCCCTGCCCGCCCGGCCATGCCGCCGCCCGTGCCGCCCACCGAGCTGGTGCCGTCGGAGCGCGCCGTGGTGCTGCTGTCGTGCGCGCTCTCCGCGCTCGGCTCGGGCCTGCTGGTGGCCACGCACGCCCTGTGGCCCGACCTGCGCAGCCGGGCACGGCGCCTGCTGCTCTTTCTGTCGCTGGCTGACCTGCTCTCGGCCGCCTCCTACTTCTACGGGGTGCTGCAGGACTTCGCGGGCCCGTCGTGGGACTGCGTGCTGCAGGGCGCGCTCTCCACCTTCGCCAACACCAGCTCCTTCTTCTGGACCGTGGCCATCGCCCTCTACCTGTACCTGAGCATCGTCCGCGCGGCGCGCGAGCCTCGGACCGGCCCCCTGCTCTGGGCCTTCCACGTGGTCAGGTGGGTGACAGCGGCGCTGCTTTCCCTCGAGTCCCCGACCCCCGCCTGGGCCCTGCCTGCTGCCCCTGTGGCCCTCGCGCCCTTGTGGCGCCCGCGTCTTGGTCGGACCCCTGGCGGGGGGCCCAGCGGAGCGTGTCTGCCCCTGTTAGGGGGCAGCCCAGGGGCCAGCGGGCCGATGCCGGTGGAGAGGTTGGACCTGTCCTGAGCATCAGCACAGAGGACGCCCCTTCCTGCCTGTCCTGGCCCGAGCCTCCCAGCGAGCTGGGTGCCTCAGCGCAGCCCCTTGGAGGGTGGGGGGGCCAGAGCTCGGCCCTCATAACTTGGAAGACACCGTATGCCTTTTGCCGCCTGCTTCCCTAAGTTCTGGCCATCTCTGCTGCCCATGGGGAAAGCGCCTCGTTCCCAGGCTGACAGATGAGTGACGTGCTGCCGCTCCCAGTCCCCACCCTGTGCCACAGGAGGTGTGATGCATTCAGCCACCCCCAGGCTAGCTGCCCCCTGCCAGATGCAGTGTCTCACCTGTGAGATTTACAAAGGACCATCTTTAATATTTTGTCTTTGCTCACCTCTAGACCCAGACGATCTTGACTTCTGGACTTTATGGGGTTCAGCATCTCTGAGGGTGAGGTCAGTGGCAGAAACTGGTCTGGAAGAGCCCCCCCCCCCCCCCCGCTCTGGAGTCTATGAGAGTAGAGTAAACCCAAGCGGTGTCCTGCCCTGACATAGAAGCATCTTATTAGGTTACTCTCACCTATGGAAGAAGGGTGGCCCCTTTCTGTGTAATTTCGAGATTCTAGCATCTGGTGGTGTCCTGTGCTGCACCCAAGGCAGGAATCTTAGAGGGCTTGTTTCCCCCTTTCCCTCTCCCAGATAAGAGCACCAAATACTGGGACGCCTGGGGTGGCCCAGGCAGTTGAGCATCCAACTCTTGATCTTAGCTCAGGTCATGATCTCACGGGATCGAGCCCCTCATCGGGCTCTGTGCTGAAAGCGTGGAGCCTGCTTGGAATTTTCTCTCTCTCTCTCTCTCTCTCTGGCCCTCCCCCCACTCACGCTCTCTCTCTCTCTTTCTCGCTCTCAAAATAAATATTTTTTTTTTAAAGTGCACTCAATGCTGCCCTAATTATAGGACATCTGTGTTAAATACTTGAGTGCTTTCCATGGGACTGAGGACACTGAGCACTTTGGCAGAGACAGGTCACCTGGGTGTCACAACGGTGAGATCACAAGCCTGCAAGAGTCACTTGACCTCTTGGTCTCAGAACTGCTGAATGAAGGCCAGCTGGTCCCTGGGAAACTAAATGGCCTGCTTCTCAGCTGTTCATGTTGGAGGTTTGCAAGGAGTGAGACAGTACGTTTAGATGCCGTGGAGACTCACAGGGGCTGCCTTTCCTCCCCTTGCAGCTCCCGCCTGAGCTCTATGTCCACATCAGAGACCCGGTCCTTAGCACTCTGGTTGGGTGTGGGCGGCATGTAGACCAGAGTTCACGTGTACTTGAGAAGGAACCTCAGACTGGACCTTTCTGTGCCAAGAATCTCTTCTCTTTTTTTCCCCCTCTTAAAAACAATATCGAATACAATATATTTGTTAAGTGATAAAGAGAAGCTAGTACAGATCCTATAGAAGATACATTTCCTAATGAGCCTGAGTTGGGAGTTGCTTCAGCTCAGTCGTTGGGGGTGTCTTCTGTGATGCTTAGGAAAGGTCTCCTAAGAGCGCCCCTTTGGTTGGCCACAAAAAAGAAGGGCCTTGTTCATCTTGTCCATTGAATGTGATCCATCGACTTCTTAAAAGAAAATTACAAGGAGAAGGAGAAAATTACCTATATCCAAGCTAGAGAGGGAGAATGACAATAAATTCTCTGGAATGTTCCTTTTCAGAAGCTTAGGGATTAGCACCTTGCTGGTCTAAGAGAACTGGTAGGAAACCTGGCTAACAGGTTTATTTATTGACCAAGATCCTCCCGGCCTATCTTGCTAATGACCTTGCTAAGGCCTCTCCAGGCAGCTGCATGAGTATATAAGTGTTAAAGACCTGTTGGCATGAGAAATCTCATCTTCAGACAGAGGCTGCACCGTCATCCACTTTTTAACCATTTCAGACTGCTGAAAATCAATCTTCTTCAATCCTTCAGTTGATTATGTCTATTGGGGTTTTTATGAAATGATTTTTTTAACGCTTTTATTTTTAAGTACTCTCTACGACCAGCGTGGGTCTTGAACTCATGACTCCCAAGATCAAGGGTCACATGCTCTACCAACTAAGCCACCCAGGCGCCCCTGAAATGATTTTTTTAAAAAACCAACAAATACCCTGATAAGTGGACGAAGGACACATCCAGACACAGAGTCAAAACAGTTCATAAATCTGTGTGGGGAAAAGTTTACTCCATTCATACTCAAAATAATGCAAATTATTTAACAATGAGGTACCATTTTGTTATTCAATTAGAAAAAATAGTAAAGTAGAATACTAACACAATAAATGCCAGTAAAACAGGTATTTTCCTACGTTATTATTGGCAACATAGACTGGAATAATCCACATGAAAAGTACTCCTTGATCCACTAATCCTATTTATAGGGTCCTATATATCTCTAAAGAGATCATCCAAAACACATTCAAAGCTGTGTATACAAAGGAGTTTGAGAATTTGAAAGCAACTTGTACATCCTACCGGAAATGTTACACGGCCATAATATTGGCTGTGAACTCTTTCAGTCTTGTTTTTTGAACGGCATGATACAGTGTTAAGTGAAAAAAGCCATCTCTAAAACTGAATGCAACCATGTGAAGCAGGAGACCAGATAGAATCCTCCCCATACACCACTTCCCAGAAAGTGCCTTGAACGCCCCCAAGACTCCATTGTAAGAACTTGACCAGGTTCCCTTTACAGAAAGACATTCCCCCCCCCCCCCCTTTGGAGAAGGAGGGCAGCCTGCACGTTATCCTCACGGAAACGGTATCTCATCACAAGCCCACGTCTGGCTCCTGACATCTTACCAAATGCGGTTCCATTCTTTAGCCCACTGGTCACCAGTTACCCAGGGGCGGGGTAGGCTGGTCACCCTCCGGTCACAGCAGGTTGAGACTTGCCCCAGGTCACAGAGCCACAAATGGGAGGCTCAGGGCTAGAACTCCAAGGGTCGGTCCTCCATTTCTGATCCCATCTTGTCTCTTAGCCAGACGATAATTTTTAAAATTGAGATGTCATTAAACAATTTATTTCGGACTTTCCAGATTTCCACCATTATTAACATTTTATCACGTGAGCTTTGTCCTCTGCAGTTATTTTTCTGGACCCATTTAAGAGTAAGTTGCAGACTTGGGGCGCCCGGGTGGCTCTAGTCGGTGGAGTGGCCAACTTGGTCTCAGGTCATGATCTCACAGTTTGTGAGATCGAGCCCCACATTGGGCTCTGCTATAAGCGCGGAGCCTGCTTCGGATCCTCTGTCTCCTTCTCTCTGCCCCTCCCCTGTGCGTGCTCTCTCTCTCTCAAAAATAAATATTTTTTTTAATTTTTTTAAATGTTTTATTTATTTTTGAGACAGAGAGAGACAGAGCATGAGTGGGGAGGGGCAGAGAGAGAGAGGGAGACACAGAATCTGAAGCAGGCTCCAGGCTCTGAGCTGTCAGCACAGAGCCTGACTCAGGGTTCGAACCCATGGACCATGAGATCATGACCTGAGCCGACGTCGGATCCATAACTGACTGAGCCACCCAGGCGCCCCTCAAAAATAAATATTAAAAAAAAAAGAGTAGGTTGCAAACAGATGTCACCAGAACCCCTAAATCCTTTAGTGTATATTTCCAAAAGAAAGGAACGGTCTCTTACGTAACCACATACCCCTTCCAAAAGCAGGAAAACAGCACAGCACAGAGCGATATTCTCTGACGGTGGACGTCACAGAGATTGTGTCTTCTGCGAACGTCCCCGACAGCAAAGGGAACCCTGGGCTTGGGTGTGACTTAGCTGTCGGTTCTCTTTATTCCCCTTCAATCTGCAACAGTTCTGTCTTTCCTAGTGTTTCACGACACTGGCTTTTTTGAAGAGTACAGGTCTGGTGGTTTTGTTTTCATTTTTTTAATGTTAATTTTATTTTTGAGAGAAAGAGAGAGAGAGAGAGAGAGAAGACAGGATGCGAGCAGGGGAAGGGTCAGAGAGAGAGAGAGGGAGACACAGAATCCGAAGCAGGCTCCAGGCTCTGAGCTGTCAGCACGGAGCCCGACGCGGGGCTCGAACGCACAAACCAAAAGCTCATGACTCGAGCCAAAGTCGGCGCTCAACCAACGGATCTGCCCAGGCGCCCCTGAAGAGTACGGGTCTGTTTTGGAGAAGGTGCCTCTGCCGGGCCGCCGGGTGCTTCCCCATGAGTGGTTTCAGGTTCTGCACTTGGGCTGGAATCTCACAGACGTGCGCTCTTCTCGGGGCCCCTGTCCCCAGTGACTCTGCTTCCTCCTGCCATCTGGTGACACTGACTGTGATCGCCTGATCAAAACAGGTGCCTGACAGCTCTGCACTGCAGTTACCCTTTTCCCCTTCGTGATTAGTAAATACCTTGTTGCGATAAAGATCGTGTCCCTCCTCAAACTTGACCCGCTCGTGTAGCATACGTTGAAGCTGACACCGACAGTATTCTGAAGTGAATTTCCTGTTTTTTGTTGCCTTTTTAAGGCTGTGTGAGAATAGGCGGCATTAAAGGGAAAGGCCTGCCTTATTGAGAGGTCCCTCCCTGCCGTCTCTTAGCTGTTGAGGCACCTGATACTGGCACCCCATGTTTTACATTCATGTGGATAAGCATCTGGGACCGTTTACCATTCGCACCTAAGAAAGGCCTAGAGCTGCGGTGGGTGGGGACAGTTTTCTGGTCAGATAAGCCACGTTGGCCAGAAACCACCTCTGTCCCCCTGGGGAATACGCCCTGCCTTTCAAAAGCCCGTTGTCCGCCCCGGTCCCCGCACAGGGTGGCGGGCTCCTTCCGGGTCAGCGAACCGTCTCCTGCACCTGCATGCCCCGGCGCCACTGTGTCAGCTGTTCTCATATGTCCTGTGACCACAGGAGGAAGGGGGTGGGGGAGGGGTCCTTCATTTCACCCAGTCAGAAGGAAGGGTCCTGGCCACCTCAAGCAGTCGGTGGCACGGGGGCCACCCACCCTCCAGAGGCTGCTTGGGGGTTCTGGAGGAAGAGTCTATGCAAGTTCACCATCGAGACCCCTGCCGTGGGGGGAGGGGCACCTGGGTGGCTCAGTCGGTTAAGCTTGATTTCGGTTTAGGTTATGATCTCACGGTCCGTGGGTTGGAGCCTCACTTCAGGGTCTGCGCTGACAGCGAGGAGCCTGCTTGGGATTCTTTCTCCTCGCCCCTCCTCCTCCCTGGCTCAAGCTCAAAATAAATAAATAAACTTTAAAACAAACAAGCAAACAGAAGATGCTGTGGGGAGCGGGAAGTTCTAACGTAGACAGAAGGGGAAACGTGGGCCATGAAAGGGAAGAGCCTCTGAGCTTCCCTGCTGGGAAACTAGCTCATGTGGGGCCCCGGGCAGGTGTGTCTAAATGAGGGGTGCACATAGCAGCTGCGTGAACGGCACCCCGTGTCGGGCAGTGCTCCCCAAATAGCAAGCGTTGGACTGGCTTTCCTTGTTCCCCCAATAAAGTCCTCAGGTCTCTGCACAGCGTTTTGTGTTCACGGCTGCAGCACAGAGGCTGTGAGAGAGCAGAGGCTGCCCTTGACCTTCCTACCCGGGCAAGGTCAGACTCTGCCCGCCCTTACCCAGTGTCCAGTCAGCCAGGACCTGGACGGGCAGGAGCGTTGCAGGCTTGCTCCCTGCCGCCCACCAGCCCCAGGGCTGCAGAAGACGTGCCAGGGGGTGTGTGCCGGGGGGTGTGCCCCACGCCCTTCCACAGTCAGAGCTGCGGGGCGACCTCCTGGTGGCTCCCTGCGCTTCTCCCGCCACCTACCCCTCTGCCCCATGCTCGACAAAAAGTGCCCATTGTTCCGGGGAAGAAAGCTCTAGGCGGCCACGGGCCTTGTGACTCCTTTCACCAGGCCCGGCTCCCTGCAGCTGCGCCTCCCTGTGGGCCCGCCCTGTCCTAAGACCAAGAGCTTTCCAGATTGGCACACTGTTGCCCGATAGTTTTGTTCGCAAGGCCGTTTGTGAGTTAGCAGTCCAGGCTTTCCGTGGGCCGCACCGCACGTAGACCAGGCACCGGGAGAGACTCCGGCAGGGGCCAACCCCCTTGCGGAAAGATCTGTAGGAAGAGTGAGGTTTGGGGTGGGGGCAGATGACTGAGCAAGCCAACCTTTCAGGCGGCGGGCGGGACGGTATTCCCACGTGTGTGCTAAAGTGGAACTGTCACTGCAGGTGTCCCCCGCCATGACTCTGGTGGGAGGGGTTGCAGAGACCACTTAACAGAAGATCCCCATGTGGGCGGGGCTGGCTCCGAGGGAAACCCAGAGCATCCCTGTCCTGGGGACGGGTGGCCCGCTCACGGGCCTCGGCCGCGTGCCAGGGAGCGCAGGTGCTGGGGACGGTTTACTCTTCCCGTGCTGCTTCCGGCTCCGCCCCTCCGGAGGAGACCCACCAACAAAAGGATGCCAAGTTCCAAGGAAGAGTGAGCTCAGGGTGGATCTGAATGGCTTTTTGTCCGTCCAGCCCTCCCCGAAGCTTACCGAGGGCCCCCCGCCAGCTCTGTCCGTCCGGATGTGGTGGGGTCCCCGGGAGTTGGCACGTGTCTCTCCTGCATAGGTTGTAGAAAGCCTCTCTGTTCATCTGCTGGGGCGGCCCTGACAACCTACCCCAGCCTGGGCGGCTCAAACAAGAGAAACCAATGTTCTCACGGTCCTGGAGGCTGGAAGTCTGAGATCAAGGTCGGCAAGGTTGGTTTCCTCTGTGGGCTCTCTCCTGGGCCTGTAGACGGCCATCTACGCCCTGTGTCCTCACTTGGTCCCCTGTGTGTGTCTGTACTCCAATCTGGTGTAAGGACAGCAGTTGTGCTGGCTTAGGGCCCACCAGACAGACCATTCTAACTTAGTCACCTCTCTAAAGAGCCCCCTCTCCAACTACTGTCACATCCTGAGGTTCTGGGGTTAGGACATCGACATACGAATGTTGAGGGGCACACAACTCAGCCCTCAACCGCCTCCGAGAGAGGATGAGGCCAACTTGGAATCTGGCCTTGGTTTCCAGGTGAACAGGAGTGAGGGGGTGCGGGCACCTCTCGAAGAAGCTCTAGGTTACCCCTCAGAGCGTGGTCTTTGGGCTCCCTCCATCTAGGGACCCCCAGCCCTGCTTCTCAGAGTCACAGGTTTGGAGAGAAAGAGCATTACCAGTCACCTGCTTTCAACCTGTCCCTCCCCAAACACTTTTCATAGCATCCCCTACACGTGGGCCCAGCTGCCAGTTCGGCCCTCGATTTGGGGGTTGAGCAGACACCCTGTCCTTTCTTCCCACTGCCTGACCCCACCTCCTAGGTCGGGTCCTAGCTGGACCTCATCAAGAGTCTTGCTTGAAACATTTGAGGCCAGCTCAAGGCCCAGCATCTCCTGACGTGCCTGGCTCTCATGCCAGCTTAACCGTCTCAGATTTAGAACGTGGGTCGCAAGGGTCCACACGGAGGCAGGACAGTCCCCTGGCAGGTCTGATCTGCCCAGAGCATCAGGGTGACTCCTCTGGTCACATGAGTTTCTAGGTCATAATCAATCCCAGCCCTTGGTCTTTTTCACGTGCGTGAAATATTTAGCTATATTTTACTTGTCCTGCTTTTGTTAATGTTTTGGTTGATGGCTTCTTTTTTGGGGAGGGAAAAAAAACCCTACGGCATGGTACACGCCAGGACACACTTCTGGAAGGCAGGGATGTGTCACGCACGTCTTCCAGATTCATAGCGCCTACACCTCGGGCTGGTCACCTGGCCAGAGAATGGCTTGGCTGATCTGAGGTTGCCAAAAATACTGTCTTTCTCCTCACTCTATAGGTTAAGGACACGGGGCTGCTTCAGCTCCTTATCTGTTTTTATCCTCTGTCCTGTGGTGTCCTGAGCCAGCCGGTGAGACCCAGTTGTTAAATTTTAGGGCATTTTGTGAGCTGATTGTTAAATACAACCATTAACAAGAAAGTAAGTTATATAAACTTATAATAAGTTACTTAAAAAAGAGTAACAAAAATAGTATAAACTGTATCTTAATGATCGTACTCTTATCTGTACATTTGAGGTTATTTACCACTATTGTATCTGTGCAGTAGAAATACTATCAGAAATACTGCACATCTGTTCCCAACTGCATGTATTGGTGGCTTGAAATTAGTCACCGTGGGGATATTTACACCATGGAAAACAGCGGAAGCTCCAGATCAGGGCTTGGTTTACTGTTTTGTTGATTGTGTAGAGCAGAGGTCAGCAACCTTTCCCTGTAAAGAACCAGATAGTAGGTCTTTTCAGCTTTACAGGCCATGCGATCTCAATCGCAACTCTTCAACTCCTGCCCTTGTAGGAGTTGAAAGCAGCCATAAACATGTAAACAAGTGAGTGTCAACGAGGCCATGTTGCAATAAAACTTTATTTAAAAAAACAGACCAGGGGCCAGATTAGGCCCGAGGGCCACAGTTTGCTGGATGGAGACTTAAGAAGGTAATGGAGAAAATGTTTGTGAAGATTAAGCTTAAAAAATGTTACTGTGAGAACTTTAGCAGAGAAAGTAGCCACATTGGGGCAGGCAGGACGCCAGGGATTTAAGAGGGTGAGAGGAGGCATTCCGGCGTTTGTCTTGTCTCTTAGGTTTCCCTTTTCCCGTTCATCTTATTCGGGAAGGAAAATGAAAACACGACCAACTTCCAATCATGAAACTCCTTTCATTTGGCAACGGCAACCACAGGGTGTTGGCAAAGATCAACAAACGCGTTTTGTGAGACTCCGTTGGCTCTACAGAATTCACAACAAGGAGTATTGTGTATTCTATTATTACTGACAGGTTGTGTGCTTCACACCTTTTGTATCAGTTACATTAATAATACATAGATATGTACATGCATTTCTACATAACACACACACACACACACACACGCGCGCGCGCGCACGCACTTTTTGTGGAGAACCGGTTGTTAAACATCGCCAGCACGCCACGGCCCACACCCATAAATTACAAGTCTGGTAGGACCTGCTCTGCGGGTGCTTGGGCTCTCCCTCCGTCCCACGCCATTCCCACCCTTCCCTCGTGTTACTTCTTCTTACCGTCTCCCCAAATACCTCCCCAAACAGCGTCTGGCCATTTGTGCTTAAATTGAGATAGTGACTCGATTGATCAACCCACGTTCTTAGGATATATTTTTTATAACGTTTATTTATTTTTGAGAGAGAGAGAAAGCGCCCATGTAAGGGAGGGGCAGAGAGAGAGGGAGAGAGGGAGACCGAAGATCCAAAGCGGACTCCACGCTGACAGCAGGGCTCGACCCACCAACTGTGAGATCCTGATTCACCAACTGAGCCACCCACCCCTGCGCCCTGATCAACCCACGTTCTTAACCCTTGAAAGCCTTCTGCCTGTTTGGTCTTCTCTCTGGCTCTTTCCCAACACAGACTTAGCCCCAGGGGCACCCCAGGATACACAGAGGAAATCATCACTTTGGAGCTTTCCTAGGATGACAAGCCTGAAGTCACAGAGCGGGGTGGGTCTTGTGCTGTGGTGCGGGGGCCCAGGTCTCCCCGAGGGCCGCCAGGATGCCGCCAGGATGCCGACAAAGGAGGAGTCCCTACTGTGAGGGGCTCCTTCCTCCCGCTCTTCCTTCCTTCTAGCCTGGGGGCGCCCCTCCGCTCCCGAGGGGCCGTGCTTTCCCAGCTCAGGATTCCTCAGAGGAACCTTGTAAACCATAAAGTGGTCAGAACACAAATGATGTCAGGGTTGCAGTCTCTGCTTCCTTTTCAATGACAATGATGTCCTTGTAGTGAATAGCTCAGGAGTAAATTGGGGGAAAGTCGTCTCAAGACACTTGGCTCAAACTCCATTCATTCATTCATTCGTTCGTTCATTCAGCAGGTCCTTGTTTGGCCCCTACCAGGTGCCAGGTGCCGTTCTAGATGCTGGAAAGAACCCTGCACCTGCCCTCATGGAGCTCATAGCTGTGACATATGTTGTCCCCAGACCCCAGGATTGCATGAAGTTTCGGATGGTAACTCTTTATTGGGACACAACAGTTTGACACTGATATATCAACTTAGCAGATGACTGACTGACAGAACAGGCATTTACAACGGACAAACTCCTGGGGCGCCTGGATGGCTCAGTCAGTTAAGCGACCGACTTCGGCTCAGGTCATGATCTCACAGTTCGTGAGTTCGAGCCCCGTGTCGGGCTCTGTGCTGACAGCTCAGAGCCTGGAGCCGGCTTCAGATCCTCTGTCCTCCTCTCTCTCTGCCCCTCCCCTGCGCTCACTCTCTGTCTCTCTCAAAATGAATAAACTTTATATCTGTATACATATAACTGATTTCTGAACTAAGCATTTTCCTGAAGACAGTGTCCTGTTTACCTAGTGCCTGTCCTCCAGTGCCTGACCCGGGACACAGGCCCGTGTGTGCCGTTCCAGGGGCAGACGCCACATGGGCCTCCCACATTCCTGGCGCCTGCACCACAGGCCGGAGTCCTGGGCCGTCAGTCATGACTCAGGACAGCGCTCAGACACACTGACACACTTACCCAGTCCTGTGTGCCAGACACGCCAGTCTTTATTGGCGTCTGTTCTCATAATGACCTGCTCTGTTCCAGGCACAGTTACCACCCCGACTTTGCAGAGAAAAACCCTGACGCGCTGGGGCCGCGTGGGGGCAGGGCCCGCTTTGACCCAGCCTGTCCTGCCACAGCCCAGGCTCCTGGCCACCCTGCGGTGCCACTGTGTGAAGCTTCTGTGTGGGGCCCTGGCCTGTCGAAAATGCTTTGCAAGCAGACCGGTGCCGGGACCCCAGGAAGCCCCCCGGGGCTTGGCCCCCATCCTGCTGTGTTGCCGTCAGGGTGAGGTTCTCAGAAAGTCAGCCCCGTGCCAGGAGAGGAGTCCCTGCCGCAGGCTTTATGCTCTACGGGGCCCCCTTTGACCTTTCCCAGGAACACCCCCTTCCCTTGGAGCAAGGAGGCCTCTGGGCCGTAGGAATGTGTCCACCCGAAGCCCGTGTTCCCCCTTGTAGATCCCGTTGCAGGTGCACAGGGCCCTGGAGTCCCCTGGTCAGGCACCCCAGGCTGCCCGTGTGTGTGCAGGACCAAGGGGGGCGCTGATTATGGGGTGTGGGTGAGGCATGGGCACATGGGCTGGTGTCTGCGCTGGCATGCAGGGCCCTCTGGGGGCAGGAACGACCTGCCCTCCCCGCGCCGCAGCATTCTTGTGCCAGTCTGCAAGGAGCAGGGCAATTCCGAATTCGAACCCGGCCCCCGAGGAACAGTTGGGGATGGTGTCTGTCCAGGCAGGAGGCCAGGACATCCCTGTGTCCTCTTCCCCGGGCTCCGGGACGTCAGGGTGGGCCTGGCAGGGCTTGGGCAGAGCAGAGCTGGGTTGGGGGATTCGAGGATTCCTGTCCCCCACCTCTCACCAGGGATGCTGTGAGGTGCAGGGTTTGGAGAGCACCGTTCCGTCCAGTCACTTCACCCCTGCTGGCCTTGAGGGAGGGGGGCCTGACCTCGCTGCCTCCCCTTTGTCCCTTGTTCCTCAGCTGGGGGGTCCCACTGGCCATCACCGCGGCAGCTGTCGCTCTAAAGAAGATCGGCTATGACGCCTCGGACGTGTCGGTCGGCTGGTGCTGGATCGACCTGGAGGCGGAGGACCGCGTCCTGTGGATGCTGCTGACGGGGAAGCTGTGGGAGATGCTGGCCTACGTCACGCTGCCCGTGCTCTACCTCCTCATCCGGAAGCACATAAACCGGGCGGTAGGTACCTGCGGCCCCCCGGCCCAGTCCGCTCTGTGGCCACTGTGCCCCGGCAGCCGGGCGCTGGGCTCGGCCACCTGGGGGCCAGGCCAGGATCGGGCATGGTGGGCCGTCTGGTTTGCTAATTCCGCGGCCCTGGCAGGAGTGGGCCCTGTCACTCCTCTGCTGTGGGCGAGGAAACAGAGACTGGCGGAGGCCGAGGGGCTCCCCAGACCCATCAGGACCGTGAGGCCAGAGCCACTGTGTGTGTGTGTGTGTGGAGTCCGGTAGGCGAGCGCCCCGCGCACAGGCCTCTACTGCCCCCTCCTGGCAGGCCGCCGGGGTTGCTCCACCTCGAAGCGCGTTGAACTAACTGCTCAGGGAGCAGTTGAACTTGGATGCCCCTGGAAGAGGAGGGCGTGGAATTTCGTAATCCGCGACACAGATGCCTCACCGCGTTACCTGTGGTCGTTAAAAGTGTGTCATAAGTGGAGGACTCTTCGGGGTCTCGGGAGCAATAGCCGTGCTGGCCGGAAATCAGGCAAGAAAGCTGTGCCTCCGACGAAGTGGCCGAATCGTTCCCTGTCCTGCGGGCTCTGCGGGCCTGCAGTGCGGGCGGCCGGCCGGCGGAGGCGCTGCGGGGCGGGTCGCGGTGGGGCCGCAGGGGGTCGGCGACGAGGGCGGGGGCCAGTTCCGCGTGCGACAGAGCTGAGCCGGGCGGCCGAGCTCGCGGGGGTCCCGGGGCCGCCGTGAGCGGGGCTTTCTTTTCGTCCCTTCCTCAGCGGCTGGAACTGCAGGGAGCGTGTCCCCCGTCTTTGCTCTCTCGGGGCGTCCTGGGACTTCCCAGTTTGTAGGGGGCTCCCGGCGGCTCCCGCCCGTGTCTTCGGAGTCTCGACCTAGGGCTCCCTTTTCACGCAGAAATTTCACCGCCGCCCCACCCCCCCGCCACCCTCTTCCAGCGCCGCCGGGGTTGCTGACCCGCTGGTCGGAAATCTGCCTTCTTGCTGGTCTCCTGGCCGGCCCGGACTCCCTTCTTGGCTGCTTTTTTCCCTGGGAAGGTTCTGGGCTCCCTGGAGCTGCCCTTCTGTGTCTGTCTTCTTTGGTGCCCTCCCGCCCCCCAGAAACCTGGGGCCTGCCTTCGGGGCCAACCCCCCATGGGAGGAGGGGTCCTCTCTTACAATTCTGCAAGTGTTTCTAGAAAACGGGAAGACTAGCGGGCAGGGAGGTGTATGGGCTGTTCTCTGCCTCCAGCCGGGGAAAATAAGTGAGCTGGAGCAAGTTTGCAGGGGAGAGGACAGCTGCCCTGCTCCCCCCCTCCCCACCCACGCCCCAGGCAGCCTGGGTTCCGAAGGGCCCTCCCCCCGCTCCCCCCCCAGGCTCCCTGGGTCCTGGAAGGCCCCCCTGCTCCCCCACCCCCCCCAGGCTCCCTGGGTCCTGGAAGGCCCCCCCTGCTCCCCCACCCGCCCGAGGTTCCCTGGGTCCTGGAAGGGACCCTCTGCTCCCCCATCCCCGCCAGGCTCCCTGGGTCCTGGAAGGGTCCCTCTGCTCCCGGAGGCTGGAGGCTTCGAGGCTTTGTTGTGCTCCCCCCACCTCCACCCCCAGGCTGCCTGGGTTCTGGAAGGGCTGCTGCCAGAGCCCCAGGGGAGGAAGGGAGGAAGCAGGTGCCCGGCAGGTGAGCTGCAGCAGCTCAAAAACACATCTTTGTTGGGAGGACTTTCATCCCTTTTTACAAATTCAGCTGCGATCTGCACATGGAGCCTCCCCTTCCTCTCACTGCAGGGCGTTCCCAGGAATCTGGAAGCCAAAAGCCTGTGCCTGCTCCCCTTTCCTTTCTTCCCCAGCTTTGGGTGCCCCCCCCCTTCACAGGCCTTTGCAACCCGGGGGGGACTTGCATTCTGGAGGGAGGACAGGAGCACCATCGGCAACAGGCCTGCCAAACAAGGATGAACGACGTCTAGGAAGGAGGATGGCAAGAGCTACGAAAAAACAGGCAAAAATAAAGAGCTGACTGTGGGGACAGCCCTCCCTGGGAAATGCCTTTGCGCTTTAAAAGCCGACGTCAGGCTAGGCCTCCCCCAGGGGGCGACATGGAGCAAAGACTTGAAGAGGGTGAGGGAGTGTCGGGTGGGCAACAGCACTCCAGATGGCGGGAACATCCAGTGCAAAGGCCCGGCGGTAGGGTGTGCCTGGTAGAAGTGTGGGGGAATCACCAGGAGGCCTGAGTGACTGGAGGAAACCAGGGGAGACCAGGCAGCATGAAGTCAGAGCCAGGAGTCAGCAGTGTATGAAATGGCGAGACCTTTAAGCGGCAGACTGGCCCAACCTGACAGGTGTTCAAGGAACCGCGCTGTGCGGAGAACAGACTGCAGGGGGAGGAGACTGGGTGAGGGAGGGTGATGGCGGGAGACCCAGTAAGAGGGAGTCGCAAGCACCCAGCGAGGCCGTGGTGGTGCTTGGACCAGGCTGCTGGCAGTGGCAGTGGCCGGAACATCGACAGCCCGGATGTCCTTTGAAGTTAGAACCCGCGGGGCCTAGGGATGCGTGCCGGCTGTAGCGGCGGGGCAGGGTGCCCGGCCTGGGCGACCGGAAGGCCACCGTTTGCGGGGACGGGCACCGGGGCCCGATCAGGCGCTGCCCTCTCGACACCCTGCGGGGGAGGCGGGCGGCGGGCGGCAGGGCGCGCGCCTGGCTCACGCCTCTGCTCCGTGTCCCCCCGGCAGCACGAGGCGCTCTCGGAGTACAGGCCCATCCTCTCGGAGGAGCACCGGCTTGGGCGCCACGCCTCCGCCGCCGATAAGAAGCTCGTTCTCATCCCGCTCATCTTCATTTGCCTCCGCGTCTGGAGCACCGTGCGATTCGTCCTGACCCTCTGTGGCTCCCCGGCGGTGCGCTCGCCGGTGCTGGTCGTTCTGCACGTACGCGGTGCTGGTCCCTGCCCTCCCCGACCCCGCGGCCCTGGCGCAGGGTCACGTGACACCCCCTCCGCCGCCACCCCTCCCCCAGGCCGCAGAGCAGGCGCATCCCAGTGCACCAGCCAGCCCTGGGCTGGCAGGGATCTCGACCCGCGGTGGCCTCCCCCCTGCCCGGGACAGGGAGCCTTGGTGAGAGAAGGTGGAAGGGGGGGTGAGGTCGTCGCGCAGCCCAGAGACGTAAGGTGCTGTCCCCGTGGCCTAGCAGTAGCCCCGGCTGAGCTGACCGCTCCTGTCCTTCCCAACGCAGAAGACCTGGAGATGGGTCCGGGCCAGGCCTGCACTGCAGACCCGCCTCGGGGTGGAGGACAGGGCTCTGGGGCCCGCAGCACCTCCCAGCCCCCCACCCCCAGCCCCGCCTCCAGCCTGGGCACCCACGCCTCCTCTTTTCTCCCTGACAGGGCATCGGGAACACATTTCAGGGCGGTGCCAACTGCATCATGTTCGTGTTCTGCACCCGCGCGGTCCGAACCCGCCTCTTCTCCGTCTGCTGCCGCTGCTGCCCTTCCCAACCCCCGGCGGGGAGCCCCGCTGGCCCTCCCAAGGCTCCTGCGCCCTCCAAGACCGGAGAATCTCAGGGATCCAGACACACCCCGGATGCACCTCCCGTCACCTGAGCTGTTCCCTGTCCGGCTCTGTGCACAGGTGCTGTCCACAAGGGCGCGGGGGCGGGTGTCTGCTCAGCTGTCGCCTTCTGCACTGGAAGCTCTTGATGCCCGCCCGCTGGGGGAGCAGCCAGCAAACTCAGCTTCTTCTACCTCCTAGACCCTCCGGGGGCTTGTCCTCACCCGCGCCGGGTCCTGCTGCACTCGCTCAGAGGCGTGCTCGTCTGCAGGCGGGCCGGCGGTGAGATTCAGGGAAACCGGTGGTGCGTGGTCACTGTTAGGTCGCCCCGCGGTCCGGGGGTCATCGGCCTCGGGACTGCACAGCACTGTTTACAGTTCGGGGGCCCACACCTGTGGGGAGAGCACAGTGAGATGTGGATACCATGCACCCATCCTAAATAAAATGTCAGGGGGTGCCAGAGATGCGCCCCCCCCACTTAATGTCATGAAGCAGATTTTTGGTTTGTCAGGGGGACACTGAGACTTCTGGGAGAGCCTAGCTTTTCGCAGAGAGCTTTGCTGGTCAACGAAAGAGCCCTTTAACCAGGTCGAAGGTTTCCCCATGAGGTGTCCCGGTGACCACCGTGAGCCTGATGCAGCCGGGCTCCTTGGGACCCCCCAAAACCTCTCTGTGGGTTGCCAACCCTTGATGCAGGTTGTGTTTGAATTTCAAGCACAGGCCAGAATCCAGACTCCTCCCTCCACCAGTCACTTAAAATACAGGTTCCCTCGTCCAGCACAAGAGCTAGGACAGGGACAGGAAGAGGCCATCGCAGAGACTCCCTGTGGATGCCCGCTGCCCCTCAGGTCTGCCCTTGTGAGCACGGAGACAGGGAGGAGGCCAGCTTATTCACTTCCTGCTTTAGGTTTTTTTATCAGAAAGGTGACCAGAGAGTTGGCGAATGATTCAAATAGATTCCTCCCTGAAGGGGAAGGTTTGGGGAGTTGGTTGGGCGAAGTGACACGTGCATCATGGAGTGACGACTTTAAGAGAAAAAGATTTAAAATGAGCATCTGCGGTCTCTATATTCACGGCTCTTCCCGGAACAATTTCCTCTTATTTCAGAAAACAGTTTCTCTGTTAAGTCACAGAAGCCACTGGCGATGATAGCAGGTGTCAGTGTCACTGTAGGAGGCTTGGGGAGGGAACGGACAGCTTTACCCCACACCTGCCCTTCCCTTGGGTTCCTGTCAGAACTCTGCAAAACCGAAATGATCTTCTGAGCCTGAAAAACGGTTCTGGATTAAAACCAAAGCCTCGTCGTACTGTTGATTCCTTTTTTTTTTTTTTTAAGTTTATTTATTTATTTTGAGAGAGAGAGAATGCGTGGGAGGGGCGGAGAGAGAGAGGGAGAGAGCCTGACATGGGGCTTGAACTCACGGACCGTGAGATCATGACCTGAGCCGAAATCAAGAGTTGGACGCTTAACCGACTCAGCCACCCAGGTGCCCTGTTGATTCCTATTTCATTCTTGAAAGCAAAATCTGCCACAGGAAGAGAAGGGGAAAAGGAAGTCGTCGACAGATCTAGGTCCAAAATGCTCTTTTTCGATTTCCTTTTTTTTTTTAAAGGAAAAGTTTTCGCTATGAAAATCCGCAAGAAGCGATTGTCCTCTTAGGGAATGGAAGCCCCGGGCTGCCGTACAGAGAGCGACCTGTCAGTGGGGCAGTCTCCTTACAGAAATGGCCAACAGAGGAGGATTCCAGGGTTCCCCTAAAGACGATACATCAGGTCATGGGCACACGGCTCGTTAAGACCCTCACAATAGCTTCTAGAATGGAGCAGACATTCAGGAAGTTGCTTGCTGCAGAAAAGAAAATGGTTCACAGCGGAGTTAGGCTGCGGGGCGCGGAGGATGATGTGAGAATAAAACCTCGGGTGGGGGGGCCCTGAGTCCTGGGCTTAGACTGCAGCGCTTGGCTGGCTGCTGGGTGTGACATGAGACCTGGGTGTCCCCAGACAGGCCGCGGTCGGGAGAGGCCAGCAGAGGGAGCAGGGGTGCAGGAGAATCTCTGGGTGCCGCTGCCTCCAGTTCTCATTCCACTTGTCTGATGCCACCGCTGTGCTGTCTGATTTTGCAAAAACCACCCAGAAGTTACCCCCGGATATTTCCATTTCGGCTTCCTCCGCCGCCTGTCCCGTCTCTGCAGCAGGTGGATGTGTGTCTGTGAGCGGTGGAGACCCTGCGGGCGGGGGACGGGCTTGTCCCAGCGCCCGAGCCTGCGGCCCGAGGCCAGGTTGGGGGCTGAGGGTGGCTGTGTCTGTGGGGTTCGGAACTGGATGGCGATGGCATTGAGGTCGGATCTTAGGACTGCGGGAGGGGGTCCTGCTTCCGATCAGAGCAAGAGGCTGCATTCCTCTTGCACTCACTCGGGCCCCAGTGGGTTTCTTTCTTGTCCTTGATCGTGTCCACCTGCCTGCACCCCTCCGTTCCAGACGCGTAACTCAGCCTGGACGGGTGCTGTCGGTGGGCGCTGTCGGCGGGTCCTCAGCCCGGCGCCCTCTCAGGTGCTCGGCGAATCAGGCCCACCAGGCACTCTCTGCATCTCTGTGCTTCCGAGTTGTTTATGGTGGTTTGTTTTGTCTTTTAATAAAGACTATCATTGGGTCCGGGCTGAGGGTGCAAACAGCTCTTCCTACGTACACGACAAGAAGAAACGTCTTCTACAAACTTCCTGTCCTGGCACAGTAAGTGTGAGGTCTCCTAGTGTGTGCAAAACTGTAACGAATCCCTGACCGTCTTGGGTCAAGGTCAAAGTCTCGCTATTTTAAATTAAATAAAGTAATTATTTTTCTTTTGCGTGTTTGGTAAACTGACTGCCCGTGACAGGGGTTGGAGGGCTGGGCGCAGCCTGGCCTGTGCTGGGGGGAGCTCCACGTGGCCGGGACCTGGAAACAACATCGGGGCCCTTCTCTGTGGACAAATAGAGTCAAGTGGGGGGAGGGTGACACCCCGTTGGCACAGCCAGTTTCTCCTGAGTGTGCGTGCTAGGGTCTCAGGTGTGCGGGGGGCGAGGGAATGGGGACTGTAGGAGAGAGATTCCTGGGCCCTGCCCCGTAGGAGACCACCAGGTCCAGATTCCAAGGACCCAGGGCCTGGAGCTAAACTCTGATTTTGAGACGCTCCAGCACGAAGTCGCTGACCCTGTCTCCTCGCCTGCACCATTTTATCACACCACACCGTGACCCACTGTGACGGCAGCTCCAGGCTTCCCGGTGGCCGGGACACCAGGGCTGTTCTCTCCAAGACCAGCCGCCTCGTGTGCGCGGCCTGCGCGGCCCATGCAACCCCATGTTCGAGGAATTGGGGTTTTTTTCAACAACTGCACCTTGGGAACTTTGCTCCCCAAAGTGCTGCCTGTGTCTTTGTTCCACTCTCTGGGTTTTGTGAGGTTAAAAATACATGAACTGTCAAGACAATGGGAAGAGAAGCCACTGACGGGGAGAAAACATTTGCACAAGACACGTCAGTGTATGTGCATGAGATGCAGGAACCCATCACCGCAGTCATTTCACAGCACGTGCAGACCAAGCCACCATGCGATACGCGCTAAACGCACCGCCATGTAGGCCAATTATTTATCAACAAGACTGTTATCCAATATATACAATGAACTTAAAAAAATTTTTTTAAGTTTATTTATTTTGAGAGAGAAAGTGCACGTGTGACCGGGGGGAGGGGCAGAGAGAGGAGAAGGAGAATCCCAAGCAGGCTCCGTACTGTCAGCGCAAAGCCCAATGTGGGGCTCAGACCCACAAACTGTGAGATCATGACCTGAGCTGAAATCAAGTCAGACGCTTCACCGACGGAGCCACCCAGGCGCCCCTACAATGAACTCTCCACGCGCAACAGCAAGAATTAAGAAATGGGCCAAAGGGTGGGTGGCTCTGGTGGTTGAACATCCAACTCTTGATTTCGGCTCAGATCATGATCCCAGGAGCCCCACATCGGGCTCTGCGCTGAGTGTGGGACCTGCTTGGGATTCTCTCTGCCCCTCTGCCCTTCCCCTGCCTCTCTCTCTCAAATAAAATTTAGGGGCGCCTGGGTGGCTCAGTTGGTTAAGCATCCGACTGCGGCTCAGGTCATGATCTCACAGTTCGCTGGTTTGAGCCCCGCGTCAGGCTCTGTGCTAACTGCTGGGAGCCTGGAGACTGTCTTCGGATTCTGTGTCTCCCTCTCTTTGATGCTCCCCTGCTCACGCTGTCTCTCTCTCTCTCAAAAAGAAAACATTAAAAAATTTTTTTAATGAAATTTAAAAGAAAAAAAGAAATGGGCCAAAGACTTTGACAGACACCTCCCCAAAGAAGATGTTCACATGGCAAATACGTATGTGAAAAGAGGCTCCACGTCACGCATCCTCAGGAAAATACAAATTAAAACAACGAGATACCACGGCGCGCCCCTGTCAGAATGGCCGAAATCCTGCCAACACCAAATGCTGGCGAGGGTGGGGAGTCACAGGGACTCTCGCTCGGTGGGGGCAGAAGGCAGCATGGGAGAGCCAGTTTGGAAGACAGCTGGAGCAGTTTCGTACAAAACTAAACATACTCTCACCATACGATCCAGCAGTGGCACCCGATACTTACCTGTAGTCGAAAACGTAACATCCTCACCAACACCATCCCGTGGATGTCGATGGCCGTTTTAGTCGTACTTGCCCGAACTTGGAAGCGACCAAGATGTCCATCAGGAGGTGGACTGATAAAGTGTGGTCTGCCGAGACTATGGAATATTATTCAGAACTGAGAAATGAGCTACCAAGCCGTGCAAAGACATGGATGATAGGCATTAAGTGAAAAGCCAATCTGAAAAGGCTACGGACTGTATGATTCCAACTATACGCTGTTCTGAAAAAGGCAAAACCATAGAGACAGTGCCAGGATCAGGGTTTGCCGGGGGGGGGGGGGGGGGGGGG